>BPLQ01001678.1:0-400161 GCA_021605075.1 Caerostris darwini | reverse complement strand
ATTTTGAAACAGTGAAATATATATGTATATAATTATTTGGCTCATATCAAGAAAAGGTGGACTGACTGTTAGAAAGGGTGGTGGTGAACATTGATAACTTTTATCTTGTGACTAATAATGCAGAAAACAGAAATGTGGACATTATTGAAATAGTGAAATATATGTGTATATAATTATTTGTGGTATACAAAAAAGGTGGACTGACTGTTAAAAAAAGTGCTGGTGAACATTGATAATAACTTTTATCTTGTGACTAATGGTGCAGAAAGCAAATGTGGACATTTTTGAAGCTGTGAAATATATGTGTATATAATTATTGGATGCATACAAGAAAAGGTGGACTGTCTGTTAATAAAGATGGTGGCGAACATTGATAATAACTTTTATCTTGTGACTAATAATGCAGAAAACAGAAATATTGACATTTTTGAAACAGTGAAATATATGTGTATATGATTATTGGGAGCATACCAAGAAAAGGTGGACTGACTATTACAAAAGGTTGTGGTGACCATTGATAATAACTTTCATCTTGTGACTAATGATGCAGAATTCAGAAATGTGGACATTTTTGGAACAGTGAAATATATGTGTGTATAATTATTTGGGGCATACCAAGAAAAGGTGGACTGACTGTTAAAAAAGGTGGTGGTGAAAATTGATAATAACTTTCATCTTGTGACTAATGATGCAGAAAACTTAAATGTGGACATATTTGAAACAGTGAAATATATGTGTATATATTTATTTGGGGCATACGAAGATAAGGTGGACTGACTGTTAAAAGGTGGTGGTGAACATTGATCATAACTTTCATCTTGTGACTAATGATGCAGAAAACAGAAATATGGACATTTTTGAAACAGTGAAATATATGTGTATATAATTATTGGGGGCATACCAAGAAATGGTGGACTGACTGTTAAAAAAGGTTGTGGTGAACATTGATAATAACTTTCATCTTGTGACTAATGATGCAGAAAACAGACATGTGGACATTTTTGAAACAGTGAAATATATGTGTATATAATTATCTGTGGCGTACCAAGAAAAGGGGGACTGACTGTTAAAAAGGTTTGATGAACTTTGATAATAACTTTCATCTTGTGACTAATGATGCAGAAAACTTAAATGTGGACATATTTGAAAGAGTGAAATATATGTGTATATAATTATTTGGGGGTATACCAAGAAAAGGTGGACTGACTGTTAAAAAAGGTTGTGGTGAACATTGATAATAACTTTCATCTTGTGACTAATGGTGCAGAAAACAGAAATATGGACATTTTTGAAACAGTGAAATATATGTGTATATAATTATTTGTTTCATACCAAGAAAAGGTGGACAGACTGTTAAAAAAGGTGGTGGTGAACATTGATAATAACTTTTATCTTGTGACTAATGATGCAGAAAACAGAAATATGGACATTTTTGAAACAGTGAAATATATGTGTATATAATTATTTGTTTCATACCAAGAAAAGGTGGACAGACTGTTAAAAAGGTGGTGGTGAACATTGATAATAACTTTTATCGTGTGACTAATGGTATAGAAAACAGAAATATGGACATTTTGAAACAGTGAAATATATGTGTATATAATTATTTGTGGCATACCAAGAAAAGGTGGACTGACTGTTAAAAATGGTTGTGGTGAACATTGATAATAACTTTTATCTTGTGACTAATGATGCAGAAAACAGAAATGTGGACATTTTGAAACAGTGAAATATATGTGTATATAATTATTTGTGGCATACCAAGAAAAGGTGGACTGACTGTTAAAAAAGGTAGTGGTGAACATTGATAATAGTTTTTATCGTGTGACTAATGGTGCTGAAAACAGAAATATGGACATTTTTGAAACAGTGAAATATATGTGTATATAATTATTTGTGGCATACTAAGAAAAGGTGGACTGACTTAAAAAATGTGGTGGTGAACATTGATAATAACTTTTATCTTGTGACTAATGGTGCAGAAAACAAATGTGGACATTTTTTATAAACAGTGAAATATATGTGTATATAATTATTGGGGTCATACAAGAAAAGGTGGACTGACTGTTAAAAAAGCAGGTGGTGAACATTGATAGATCCCTTTGGCTTGTGACTAATTTATGCAGAAAACAAAATTACTGGACATTTTGAAAACAGTGAAATATATTCCATAAAATGATTAAATTGTCTACTAAGAAAAAAGGTGGACTGACTTTAAAAAGGTGGTGGTGAACATTGATAATAACTTTTATCTTGTGACTAATTATGCACAAAACAAAATGTGGACATTTTTTTAAACAGTGAAATATATATGTATATAATTATTTGGCTCATATCAAGAAAAGGTGGACTGACTGTTAGAAAAAAGTGGTGGTGAACATTGATCATAACTTTTATCTTGTGACTAATGATGCAGAAAACAGAAATGTGGACATTTTGAAACAGTGAAATATATGTGTATATAATTATTTGGCTCATACAAAAAAAGGTGGACTGACTGTTAAAAAGGTGGTGGTGAACATTGATAATAACTTTTATCTTGTGACTAATGATGCAGAAAACAAAATGTGGACATTTTTGAAACAGTGAAATATATGTGTATATAATTATTTGGATATACCAAAAAAGGTGGACTGACTGTTAAAAAATGGTGTGGTGAACATTGATAATAACTTTTATCTTGTGACTAATGGTGCAGAAAACAAATGTGGACATTTTTGAAACAGTGAAATATATGTGTATATAATTATTGGGAGCATACCAAGAAAAGGTGGACTGACTGTTAAAAAAGGTGGTGGTGAACATTGATAATAACTTTTATCTTGTGACTAATGGTGCAGAAAACAAAATATGGACATTTTGAAACAGTGAAATATATGTGTATATGATTATTTGGAGCATACCAAGAAAAGGTGGACTGACTATTACAAAAGGTTGTGGTGACCATTGATAATAACTTTCATCTTGTGACTAATGATGCAGAAAACAGAAATGTGGACATTTTGGAACAGTGAAATATATGTGTGTATAATTATTTGGGGCATACCAAGAAAAGGTGGACTGACTGTTAAAAAAGGTGGTGGTGAAAATTGATAATAACTTTCATCTTGTGACTAATGATGCAGAAAACTTAAATGTGGACATATTTGAAACAGTGAAATATATGTGTATATATTTATTTGGGGCATACGAAGAAAAGGTGGACTGACTGTTAAAAAAGGTGGTGGTGAACATTGATAATAACTTTCATCTTGTGACTAATGATGCAGAAAACAGAAATATGGACATTTTTGAAACAGTGAAATATATGTGTATATAATTATTGGGGCATACCAAGAAATGGTGGACTGACTGTTAAAAAAGGTTGTGGTGAACATTGATAATAACTTTCATCTTGTGACTAATGATGCAGAAAACAGACATGTGGACATTTTTGAAACAGTGAAATATATGTGTATATAATTATCTGTGGCGTACCAAGAAAAGGGGGACTGACTGTTAAAAAAGGTTTGATGAACTTTGATAATAACTTTCATCTTGTGACTAATGATGCAGAAAACTTAAATGTGGACATATTTGAAACAGTGAAATATATGTGTATATATTTATTTGGGGCATACGAAGAAAAGGTGGACTGACTGTTAAGAAGAATGGCGGTGAACATTGATAATAACTTTTATCGTGTGACTAATGGTGCAGAAAACAGAAATATGGACATTTTGAAACAGTGAAATATATGTGTATATAATTATTTGTTTCATACCAAGAAAAGGTGGACAGACTGTTAAAAAAGGTGGTGGTGAACATTGATAATAACTTTTATCGTGTGACTAATGGTACAGAAAACAGAAATATGGACATTTTTGAAACAGTGAAATATATGTGTATATAATTATTGGGAGCATACCAAGAAAAGGTGGACTGACTGTTAAAAATGGTTGTGGTGAACATTGATAATAACTTTCATCTTGTGACTAATGATGCAGAAAACAGAAATGTGGACATTTTTGAAACAGTGAAATATATGTGTATATAATTATTTGTGGCATACCAAGAAAAGGTGGACAGACTGTTAAAAAAGGTGGTGGTGAATATTGATAATAACTTTTATCTTGTGACTAATGGTACAGAAACAGAAATATGGACATTTTGAAACAGTGAAATATATGTGTATATAATTATTTGTGGCATACCAAGAAAAGGTGGGCTGACTGTTAAAAATGTGGTGGTGAATGTTGATAATAACTTTTATCTTGTGACTAATGATGCAGAAAACAGAAATGTGGACATATTTGAAACAGTGAAATATATGTATATATAATTATTTGGGGCATACCAAGAAAAGGTGGACTGACTGTTTAAAAGAGTAGCGGTAAACATTGATAATAGTTTTTATCGTGTGACTAATGGTGCTGAAAACAGAAATATGGACATTTTTGAAACAGTGAAATATATGTGTATATAATTATTTGTGGCATACTAAGAAAAGGTGCACTGACTTAAAAAAGGTGGTGGTGAACATTGATAATAACTTTTATCTTGTGACTAATGGTGCAGAAAACAAATGTGGACATTTTTGAAACAGTGAAATATATGTGTATATAATTATTTGTGGCGTACCAAGAAAAGGTGGACTGACTGTTAAAAAAAGTGGTGGTGAAAATTGATAATAACTTTTATCTTGTGACTAATGATGCAGAAAACTTAAATGTGGACATATTTGAAACAGTGAAATATATGTGTATATATTTATTTGGGGCATACCAAGAAAAGGTGGACTGACTGTTAAAAGGTGGTGGTGAACATTGATCAATAACTTTTATCTTGTGACTAATGATGCAGAAAACAGAAATGTGGACATTTTTGAAACAGTGAAATATATGTGTATATAATTATTTGGGGGCATACCAAGAAAAGGTGGACTGACTGTTAAAAAAGGTTGTGGTGAACATTGATAATAACTTTTATCTTGTGACTAATGATGCAGAAAACAGAAATGTGGACATTTTTGAAACAGTGAAATATATGTGTATATAATTATTGTGGCATACCAAGAAAAGGTGGACTGACTGTTAAAAAGGTTTGGTGAACATTGATAATAACTTTCATCTTGTGACTAATGATGCAGAAAACAGAAATGTGGACATTTTGAAACAGTGAAATATATTTGTATATAATTATTTGGGCATACCAAGAAAAGGTGGACTGACTGTTAAAAAATGGTGGTGAACATTGATAATAACTTTCATCTTGTGACTAATGATGCAGAAAACAAAAATGTGGACATATTGAAACAGTGAAATATATGTGTATATAATTATTTGGGGCATACCAAGAAAAGGTGGACTGACTGTTAAAAAATGGTGGTGAACATTGATAATAACTTTTATCGTGTGACTAATGGTGCAGAAAACAGAAATATGGACATTTTTGAAACAGTGAAATATATGTGTATATAAATATTTGTGGCATACCAAGAAAAGGGGGACTGACTGTTAAAACAGGTGGTGGTGAACATTAATAATAACTTTTACCTTGTGACTAATGATGCAGAAAACAGAAATGTGGACATTTTTGAAATAGTGAAATATATGTGTATATAATTATTGGGAGTATACCAAGAAAAGCTGGACTGACTATTACAAAAGGTTGTGGTGACCATTGATAATAACTTTCATCTTGTGACTAATGATGCAGAATTCAGAAATGTGGACATTTTTGGAACAGTGAAATATATGTGTGTATAATTATTTGGGGCATACCAAGAAAAGGTGGACTGACTGTTAAAAAAGGTGGTGGTGAAAATTGATAATAACTTTCATCTTGTGACTAATGATGCAGAAAACTTAAATGTGGACATATTTGAAAGTGAAATATATGTATTTGGGGCATACCAACAAAAGGTGGACTGACTGTTAAAAAGGGTGGTGGTGACCATTGATAATAACTTTTATCGTGTGACTAATGGTGCAGAAAACAGAAATATGGACATTTTTGAAACAGTGAAATATACGTGTATATAATTATTTGTGGCATACAAAGAAAAAGTGGACAGACTGTTAAAAAAGGTGGTGGTGAACATTGATAATAACTGTTATCTTGTGACTAATGGTGCAGAAAACAAATGTGGACATTTTTTAAACCGTGAAATATATGTGTATATAATTATTTGTGGCATACAAGAAAAGGTGGACTGACTTTTAAAAAAGGTGGTGGTGAATATCTGCAAGATCCCTCTAACTTTCTCTGGTATATTTTGTTGAGTATTGGACATTACTGGTTTTCTACTAAGATTGCCATTCCATAAAATGATTGAAATTGTCTTAAAACTTCCATATCTTCAAACCGAATGCTGATCATAACTTTTATCTTGTGACTTATGATGTACAAAACAGAAATGTAGACCTTTTTTGAAACAGTGAAATATATATGTATATAATTATTTGGGGCATATCAAGAAAAGGTGGACTGACTGTTAGAAAGGGTGGTGTGGAACATTGATAACTTTTATGTGACTAATAATGCAGAAAACAGAAATGTAGACATTTTTCAAACAGTGAAATATATGTGTATATAATTATTGGGAGCATAGCAAGAAAAGGTGGACTGACTGTTAAAAAAGGTTGTGGTGAACATTGATCATCACTTTCATCTTGTGACTGATGATGCAGTAATCAGAAATGTGGACATTTTTGGAACAGTGAAATATAAGTGTATATAATTATTGGGGGCATACAAGAAAAGGTGGACTGGCTGTTAATAAGCATGGTGGTGAACATTGATAATAACTGTTATCTTGTGACTAATGGTGCTGAAAACAGAAATATGGACATTTTTGAAACAGTGAAATATATGTGTATATAATTATTGGGGGCATACCAAGAAAAGGTGGATTGACTGTTAAAAAGGGTGGTGGTGAACATTGATAATAACTTTTGTTAAAAAGGGTGTGATGACCATTGGTAATAACTTTTATCGTGTGACTAATGGTGCAGAAAACAGAAATATGGACATTTTTGAAACAGTGAAATATGTGTATATAATTATTGGGGGTATACCAAGAAAAGGTGGACTGACTGTTAAAAAGAGTGGTGGTTAGCATTGATATATATGTGTATATATATTTATTGGAGGCATACCAAGAAAAAGTGGACTGACTATTAAAAAAGGTGGTGAATATTGATAATAACTTGGATCTTGTGGCTAATTATGCAGAAAATAGAAATGTAGACATTTCTGAAACAGTGCAATATATGTGTATATAATTTGAGGGTACACCAAGAAAAGGTGGACTGCGTTATAAAAGGTGGTGGTTAACTTCCGCAAGATCTCGATAGCTTTCTTGACATATTTTATTGTGTATTGGACATTACTGGTTATCTACTCACATTGCCATTCCATAAAATGATAGAAATTGTTTAAAACTTTAATATCTTCGAAACTGGAAGCTGATTATAAATATTATCTTGTGGCAAATGTTGCATAAAACAGCAATGTAGACATTTGTGAAACAGTGCAACATATGTGTATATAATTATTTGGGGCATACCATGAAAAAGTGGACTGACTGTTAAAAAAGGTGGCGGTGAACATCTGCAAGATCGCTATAGCTTATTTGGCGTATTTTAAAATGTACAGGACATCATTGTTTATCAACTGAGGTTGACATTCCATAAAATAAATCGTATTCTATTCAATTTCAATATCTTCCCAACCCGGAAGTTGATAATAACTTTTTCTTGTGGCTATTGATGCAGAAAAAAGACATTTTGACATTTGTGAAACAGTGCAATATATGTGTATATAATTATTTGGGTATACCAAAAAAAGGTGGACTGCGTTAAAAAAGTGGTGGTGAACATCTGCAAGATCCCTATAGTGTGATTTGAGTTATTTTAATGTGTACTGGAAATCATTTGATATCAACTGAGGCTGCCATTCCATGAAATGAATGGTATTCTTTTCAATTCCAATATCTTCTCAAACCGGAAGCTGATAATAACTTTTATCTTGTGACTAATGATGCAGAAAACAGAAATGTAGACATTTTTGAAACTGAAATATATATGTATATAATTATTTGGGGGCATACCAGGAAAAGGTGGACTGCGTTAAAAAAGGTGGTGGTGAACATTGATAATAACTTCTATCTTGTGGGTTATGATGCAGAAAATAGAAATGTAGACATTTCTGAAACTGAAATATATATGTATATAATTATTTGGGGGCATACCAAGAAAAGGTGGACTGTGTTAAAAACAGTGGTGGTGAACCTATAGCTTGATTTGTGGTATTTTAATGTGTACAGTACATCATTGTTTATCAACTGAGGCTGCCATTCCATAAAATGAATGAAATTGTTTAAAACTTCAATATCTTCGAAACCGGAAGCTGATCATAAATTTTATCTTGTGGCTAATGATGCAGAGAACAGAAATGTAGCCATTTGTGAAATAGTGCAATATATGTGTATATAGTTATTTGGGTAGACCAAGAAAAGGTGGACTTGTTAAAAAAAGGTGGTGGTGAATATCTGCAAGATCCCTATAGTTTGATTTGAGGTATTTTAATGTGTTTACGACATCATTGGTTATCAACTGAGTCTGTCATTTCATGAAATGAATGGCAGTTTCAATTTCAATATCTTCAAAACTGGAATCTGATAATAACTTTTATCTTGTGGCTAATGATGCAGAAAATTGAAATGTAGACATTTTTTGAAACAGTGAAGTATATATGTATATAATTATTTGGGGCATACCAAGAAAAGGTTTACTGACTGTTTAAAAAGGTGGTGGTGAACATCTGCAAGATCCCGATAGCTTTCTTTGACATATTTTATTGTGTATTGGACAATACTGGTTATCAACTCAGATTGCTATTTCATAAAATGACTGAAATTGTTTCAAATTCCAGTATCTTCCAAACGGGAACATAGCAAAAATTGAATAACACCGAATTAATGAAAAACGCTGAAGAATTGTTGATGTATATTAAAAGATATATTTGTCTCATTTACTAAGAAAATTCTCAATTCGTTAAGCCACTATTTGTGATATATCAGAAACAGGCCAAATGTGTGAATTCAACTGGTACTGTGTGATTCAAAAGAATGATAATGGAACATGGAAACCCTTAATCATTATCCAATGTGATTATAAAATCCTTAAGTGACACGAATATTTCGTAAAATAAAGTCTCTTGAATAAAGCTATGATATAGATAAAGTACTTATGATGGTATTTGCGACATGTGGTGCCCATTGCACTACTCATAATTTAAATCTGGTAGTTAATGATGCAGCAAAACAGAAACACGAACTTTTTTGAAACCTTGTAGCTATTTGTGATATTATATATACTATCGTTTTTTATTCTTTCATTTATATCTCATTCATTCATTCATTCATTTATATTATTATTCTCATATCAATCATTGTTACATTGAAATATTAAATGAAAAACTTTATATAAGCTTACTTTTAGTACACCTTCTTATAATCATATGATGAATTACATAAATAAATCATTTCATAAATCATCAATTACATAATCATATATGTTAATACTATTTTGTATAGCATAGTTGTATATTCATTAGTATTTTGTAGATATTGTATTCTTTGATCAAGTTCAGCATTTATAATTTAATATCAAATTAATTTTTTTGCTTGTATAAATTATGTTAAAATTTCAAGTTATAAATAACTGTTCGAATAAGTTAATTTATTTCTTTATGCACTGTATGTTGTTTTTTTATATGCACATTATAATATTAAATATGAAATTTATTTATGAAAACCTAAAAGTTCAAGTTTTTTTTTTTTTTTTATAAATTTTAGTATGATGTATAACAGCTATGGATTTGATATCCATCCCTTTTTTTTTAATAAGGCTTGTTAATTTGGTACCGATACTAATTTTATGGGAGATCACTTACCTAATGGATTAAAAATATCCTGAAAACTTTTAAATTAATAAGCGTCAGAAATAAAAATGCCATGTTTTGATTTTGATTGTTCTAAAAATTAAAATTTAGGTGTTTTTTTTTCTTTTTTTTAGTAAATATAAAATTATGGAAGTGATCGTAATGTTAATTGAAGGCAAACACACACACAAAAAAAAAAATGCAATTGAGTTTTATTTTGTATTCATTTTATTTTATTTATTAATTCAATTTTATGGGGAGAATAGGTTACCTTCATTTCTTGGTGGAATACTTAAAACGAAAAGTGATTATTATTTTATTTTAAAATTATTTTATTGATGATTATTATTTAAAAGTGATATTATTTTATTTTTGAGTTTATATAATATTTATTACAACCGAGTTGTTAAATGGTAGGCATTTGACTTGCAAATATTGGGGGGGAAAAAATCCATTATTTTTACGTGAACTTCAAGATTTTATTTAATATGTTTTCGGATTACCAATTTTGGTCAAATATGTACCGTTTTGTTCTATAATTTGTTGCCATTCTAAAGGTTGCTTCATAACGCCTCTCAAATATAAAGGAAAATTGAGGCATAAGATTTTTGGCATAACAGTACGTGGACTTCCTGAGGGGTACAGTATTTTAAATTTACAAAAAAAAAAAAAAAAATTCAAAGAAAAAACTTACTTCTGTGACAGTTTTTAAGAAGTGCAATCAGTCAAATCTCTTGCTTTATACAGAGAGAGATTAATACATTTTTGTTCATTGCTCTTGGAGATTTGACATTAGAGGGAAACTTTCAAAACTCTTTTAAGTCCGACCAAGTCTGCAAATCAAATAATGACATGGACTCCACTTCAGTTTATCCGGAAGACATGTGTAATATCTAAAGCCGCGAACATATTTAAAACACTTGAATTCGAATAACAAGTCCCCTAGTGAGCCAGTCGTCTTTCTTGATGCTTGACTAAACGCGACATTAGGCGGAACAGTCAGTCCAGAAAGCCGATTTACGAAATTCGGTGCATTTTGATTTCCATCCTAGCAGGTGTGTGCACCTCTAAGAACACATGGAATTTTAATTTTGTGTTGGATTTTCGCTCTGGTAACAATGCTCAAAAATGTTTTCATTCTATTCATAAAGTATTCCTTTTACATTCACAATTTAAATTTCCTAAAATATTTATTTTATTTCATATACTTTATCTGCTTAATGATTAATAAGAAATGAATTAAAATATTATAAGAATTGCAATAAATATATTTATTTGTCTACCTCGCATGGACACATCAAATGTAAAAAAAACTATCACCAGGAAGTCAATACGAGACGTCTCCTGACAGCAGTCACTGCAAGCTAGCTGGCTGTTCTAGGCATAATAACTTTTGAATTTCTGATTATTGTCACATGTTGCTTTGAAGAATTTCAATAATTATTCTTCAAATGCTAAGAATCTCACAAAACATTGTCACATGTCAATGTTTTTTTTTTTTTTTTTTTTTTTTTTTTTTTTTTTTTTTTTGTGAGATTCTTCAAAGCATTTGACGGTCTTTTGAGTAAAAAGAACCATACAATTTAATGTCCCTCCGCCCCCCTCCAGTTTTACGAATATCCATTTTTATTCTAACAACATATAGAGTGCCTGATGGTCGAGTGCCTGGGCGCTCCGGCGCCCTGTACCACAGGTTTCGGGCTCAAGTCCCGGCGGTGCCATGGATGTTTGTAGTGGTTCGGAATCCACTTTAAACCGTAGGACCCTGTCTAATAGGATCGTAGAACATTGTGGGGGTAGTGTCACTCGCGTCCGTAGCATATCTTTAAGCTACACGTGCCCCCTAGGTAGTGCTAAATGAGTAACAGCGGTGCAGCCCTTGCTTGTGGCATAAAGATTTAACTGTCTCTGTATTGCCAGCTGCCTTAGAATAACATACAATCATCACAGTGCCAACTTTTTATGTAATAAATATATAAAAATGCTGTTGCCATTCCAAGATTATTTTACATAAACCATTTAAAGTAACGAACACTGCAACACGCTGTCTTCTGTATAAAAACAGTCTCTTGAAAACGACATTGACACATAAAAGTTGGCAACGTAAAGTCAACGCAATTGAACAATTGCAAGGTATTATGTATCAATTGAAAGAAAAAAAAATATAATTGACTGACAATCGAACTTATATATATCGAGCAGAAATAAAAAATAAATAAGTATCATTAAAAAGATTCTGTATGTGAAAGTAAAAATTAAAAGTCGTTTTCGATGTTACATTCTTCTAAAATGTTTCTGGCTCGAAAATGAGGGCAACAAAAGAAATACCATCATTTTGCTTTATTTGTCAGCGGTTCGTTCTGGTATGGAAATTCAAATGCGTATACATTTAGCATAACGATCCAAGAAATCGCTCGCCTCTTCTTATTCCAATTCAGAATTCCTCCCTTGCCCTCTAAGGTTAAAAAAAAAAAAAGAATAAGAGAAATTCGAATAAGTGGGTGCTCCGTTCGAACTTTTTTCGACTTGCCGTTTATCGATTACCAATTTTGCTGAGTATCAGGGCGGGAGAAGAAAGGAGAATATTCAATAAGAAAGTATTCTCGTTAACTTTCGAATATTTTTCCCTCCCATCTCTCTCCGCGCATTCGAATTCTCTCCCTGAGATCTAAGAAAATGGCGAAGGGTTCGAACTTTCGATGACAGCAGAAACTGCGTCGACGTCAGCAGTTTGAAGTGGGATTAGGAGGAGAAAATAAATTGCAATTTGGGAAACCAGCGAGCGGAAGTGATTTTAATGAAGGCGCCCCGGGCTGTTTTCCGCAATCACACAAACGTTTTCGCAACGGATTATTAATTTTTCTCGTAATTATAAAAAAAGGAATATCCAGAACAGTTCGAATTTCTGATATATGTCGTGGTATTAATTATCGATAGCGTTAGAGTAACCGATCATGTAATAATTATGGTTTTCGGGGGAAGGGAAAGGGGGTCGGTTTTTTTTTTTTTTTTTTTAACAATGTTCAGAATCAAATAAAACGTCGACTCTTTGAATGATGTTTTTCATGCATTGAACAAAAAGGTTTTTTTGATTGGTGGGTTTATTGAAATGATATGTTAACATATTAGCTTATTGATTTGGATCTATAGTAACCAAATTAGTTAATAATGTTCGATGGTTAGTTAGATGTTAGACCAAATTGTTAGATGTCGTGGTATTAATTATCGATAGCATTAAGGTAACAGACCATGTAATAACCATGGTTTTCGAAGATGGGGGTTCTTTTTTTTTTTTTTTTTTAACAATGTTCAGTATCAAATAAAACGTCGACTCTTTGAATGATGTTTTGCATGCATTGAACAAAAATGTTTTTTTGGTGAGTTTATTGAAATGAGATGTTAACATATTAGCTTATTGATTCGGATCTATAATAAACAAATTAGTTAATAATTTTATAAATTTTGCCATTATAGCCGGTAGGGGCACAAACAAAATCCCTTATAACGTCTTTCTTAAGCTGAGAAATGTAACGAAGAAGTTTGGCAGAAATTTTCTTGTAAAAAATCCAGAGTTCGAGTGAAAGTTAAAATCAAGGCAAAAGTTTGCATTTCTATCTTAAAGGTTTATTGGTGTATTCCACAAAGGACGTTTTAGATGGTGAGAGATTTCATAGTTTTTCTTATTATTAAGTAGAGCATGGGAGAAGAAAGATTGCAAGTTAGAATATGATGCGAAAGTACAAGCGAAAATCTGTTGATCTTTATAACATATAATGAACGGTTTTTGTGGTGAAATTAGTTGAAGGGGTAACTGTCAAGGGCAAAGTGAATTAAGTAAGATAAATTGGGTAAATATCTGCACCGGATAGAGAGATCAATAGGAGATGTAGAAGTTGGAGTAATATGAGTCGGGGGAGTGTTGGTATTAATAATACAGTTAATCAGAGTTTCAGAACTAGTAGAAGAGGATCCGAGAATGGATGAGGAGAAAATCTCTCTAAAAATCTCCAAGAATAATGCAAGTAGATGGAAATTGTTGATAAATTACATCCAGTTATCAATGGTGAAAAGGCCTTGGGAGAGCTGATGAAGACTATTGTAAAAGTTTTATGCGGAATATGTAGTGTAACTGCTTGAATTTCATTGTCAGATCAGCTCACAAGATCTCGATTAGTTAGGATTATGGTAAAGTCAACATAAGAAAACAATTATGCAAATCAAGAGATTTTCACCTCTTAAAAACAATAGTTCAATAGCTAGATTTATTTTTAAAATTTTTTTTACAGAAAGTTAACACACATAATATGTTCTCGCCATTTTTCTTTATGCTACACACATAGTTTTTCTCACATCAGATTAATTTGACTTCACCTTTACATGATGTATTTCACATTTCCATAAAATGTGGACTTTGTACAAGGACGGTACCGACATTTTTCAACGAGACATTGATTATTAATAACAAGTACAACACGTTTCACACAAATGGGCTCTTATTTAAAAAGGCAGTTTCAAAATTCCTACACACACATAGAGACAAAATAATAATAACAACAACAAATAAACTTTACAACTACACGAAATCACACAGCTACACTTGCTTTGGACTAAATGCAAGCTAATATTCCAAGTAGACAAAATACAGCTTAATGCACATATTTAGTAGTAACATTCGTAGAACAGCAGAATAAACGTTTCACCAAATAGCTAAGGCAAGCGCTGTTTGTTTTAACAACAATCCATAAGCTTTCTATTAGCAAAACTATTTATTATTGTCACTTTGAAAATATTTTTTTTTTTTTTTTTATTAACGCCACCCTTTAACATTTTCTACATACATATATTCATGAATGCGAAGATCATATCTCGTATATACAAACTACAAAAATTTTAAATGTTATTTCGTTAAGGAACGCTGAACGGCAAGGACTTCAAAAATAGATTAAGGTTGAAGATCACTGACACAAGCCTACAGACTCAATACCTGAACTCGCCGAGTTTTAATTGGGCACTTTAAGTAGATGTATCTCTCCTTTTGATAAAATGTTATAAAAATAGTACTCGTATATTGCACACAATTTCATGATTGTGTTGTACTTTTTTTTTTTTTTTTTTTTTGATTGACTGATTTTCTTTATAGTTGTGGAATTTTATGCGTGAAACGACTTGTAAACATGCCTTATGAACAATGCTGATAAAACGGAAATGATGTCAAGATTGTGTGCCATATGCAAACTTTATTATTTGGCATCTTATATTGAAGTATTGTTAAGTAGACCATGACAACTTTCATTTGATAATTTTAATCGGAAGGGCCTGAATGGCTAGTGCTCTGGCGCTAGGTAATACAGGTTTCGGGTTCGAGTCCCCGCGGTGCCATGGATGTTATAGTGCTTCAGAATCCACTGTAAACCGTAGGTGCCGGTCTAACATGATCGTAGAGCGTTGCGGGGGGTAGTGTTACTCCGTGTCCATAGCTTATCTTCCCGCTACACGCACCTCCTGGGTAGTGCTAAGTGAGTAATATCGGTGCGGCGCTTGCCTTAAGGCATAAAAGACAACTGCATAAATGTTTTCCAGCTGCATTAGAACAAATATATATATATATATATCGAAATACGAAACCATATCATTAATCCTCAATTCGTGTAATTCAATCATAAATAACAAACAGTTCAGGTTCAATTCGTGTCATTTCATTAAATTCGATTCTGACAAATATACAGTTCTAAAAGAATAATTAGTCGAATAATGTAAGATGCAGTTATAAAACAAGTCGTTTCGCGTTCAAATTATAATTATCCGGCGTTTTACCTCGAATAAAAGATGTACATCTTTTTTTTTAATATTATTTTTTTGATGGAATATTTGCAGAGATACATCTACTTCCAACACAGAACCACTGTTAAATGAACGATTAGTTTAAGTTCATGCGTTTATGCAGCAAAAGATGATCAACAATTATGGCAGTTTTTGGTTTGTAGAAAATGTTTTACCCTACAGACTATCTCTTCAAACTCCGATATACTTGTAGATGCAGAAGTGGAAGGAAAATATCAAATGTTAGCACAAACTATTACTTTGCATCGATAGTTAAAGCAGAAGAAAATACATTTTACGAATGAACACTGAGGCCTACAGAAAAGAATATATATATATATATATATTCACATAGAAATCTTTTTACATTTAAATTTTACTCAATGGTTCAAAATTATAAATATGAATGATTGTCATCTTTAAATATTCAGTTAAAGTCATAGTTTACAATTTAAAACATAGTAAATTTTAATGCAATTATAATAAAGCACTTAATAATCATTTTTACTACAGATAATGTAAAAGATATGCTTCGGTTACTTTCTAATTTTTTTATAGATTACTCTTCTGCATACAAATATCATACAATGCATTTTTTTTGTATTTGCTCCTAATGAAAATTTCATTCCGAAATATATAAAAATTAATTATACGCAGGCAACAAAAAGGGCATTATTTTTAGTAATTGAAGAATAAAGCTTAAAATAAGCACACTAAGAGCCTAAGAGGGATAAGATAAGTTGAAACACATAACTAAACTTAAAATAATAATAATAATAATAATAAATAAGATAAATGCTCAGTTTCAAACATTTAGAAAAATATAAAATAAATGCTTTTAATATTTATAAGATGATGAATGATTAAATACAGTATCACAGGGTTGTAATTGAGCAACCTTTTATAATATATTCTAAAAAGAATGGGTCCTGAACATTTAAAATTGCAGATTTATAAATATTTGAGAAAAAATTATAGTTAAAAAAAATGTAGTATAAAAAAAGTTAAAAATTCATTCAAATAATTCACACTGCTATTTTAAACAGCGTATTACAGTAATACATTAAAAATGAATACTTAATATTTTTTTAAAAGAACACATTACTTCAGAATATATGTATAGATAGGAGGTGGTACTTTAGTTAATGATTCAAACAGCATGTAGAAAACTTTAGATAAAGAATATAGTAATTTCTTTAGAATCTCTTCCATGACTCAAACAGCATGGAAGAAACTGTATCCTTTCTTTGGTTATGAAGAAACTTCAGAATGAGGATATTTATCGGTCAAAGCTATGATGGCAACTACTCATAATCTCAGTTTGAAAGTAGATGTTGAATTATTGAAAATGCATGGTTCAGAACTGTTTACTGACAAATAAAAAAAAAATTCAAGAGATAATGTAAAGAAAAGAAAATTTTATTTAGATGGAGAGAAAGAGCAAATTAAATCTACTGAAATCAAAAATGTATGAGTGAAACGGGAGGAAGTACCATGTGTTGTTTTGAGTCGGAGGAACTGGAATAAATGAATCTATTTTCGATGAACTCTTATGAGAATCGCATCTTGATTAAAGACGGTAAAATTGGAACAGATTAACGTCATCAACGAAAGTACCATTGTGCATTTATATTCTAGCACAATTATATTTTATTTATATAGTTGATAAAATAATTACAAAAAAGGGCATGGTCAAAATATTTTCATAAAAATAAAATTTTTTAAAAATAGTTATAAGAGAAAAACTAATAAAAGGTTGTTCAAAAACAAGTCTGTTACACTAAACCAGCAAAAACTTCAAAAAGGAAAGCTACAAATTTATAAAATGCTCTGAAATCATTGATAGATGATAAAATTTGATTTATATTATGAATTGATGATATGTATATTTATAATGAACATTATTTAAATGAAAATTTCAAAAGGGTATTACATTAATATTTCATAAAATAACAGTTCAATCCATTATACATTTTAACAGTTATCTTATAGAAATAACTTAAAGGTAAATATATAAAACAGTCAACTTTAAAACACACAATATATAAATAATGTAATAAATTGATTACATATGCTTCCATTTTACTTACAATTTTGTTTTCTTTTTTTTTAAACCTTATTCTTTTGTTGTTTTTGTTCAAATGTCTTTTTTTTTTTTTTTTTTTTTAAATGAAGACAGCTGAACATTGAACATAAAAAGTATTTTTATTAATAAGATAAATATCAAAAAATATAAATAAATAAGGAACTTTTGACTACATAGCTAGCTTGGTCCATGATTGACTTTGAATGAGTATTGCCTTCATTAAAACTTGAGTATTAGAGATTACAAATGTTCTTTTAATAGTACATTTCAAGAGCAATTGAGTACTTTTTTTCCTCCTTTATCTATCTCTTATAAGAAATCATCATTAATAAAAGATTGAAGGAAGGAGGAATTGATTTTTTTTAAAGTTATCCTTTAAAAGTAAATGAACAATAATGCATTAATTTGGTCCTATTTAAAATTGTACATGACTCAATCAATTTTACATGAAATATTTTTAAAAAACAATTTTTTGCAAATTATTTAATTAATTACTTGAAAAAGTTATTTGAATATTGAGTCTGCTACACTAAGAGGTAAATAAATAATAATGATTAAAAACATTTTTTTCTGCTATAGCAACAAGGTATTTTAATCATATAAAAAAAAAAAAAAAAAAAAAAAAAAAAGATAGAAAATGATATTTTGGAAGATAACTTTTTTAAAATTATTTTTTTTCTTTATTATATGCTAATTAAAAATAAGACAAAATAAATTTTACACGTTTTTAAAGCTATCTTCCAAATTGATCAAAATAAATAATTCGCTAAAATCTTTTTCATTTTCAAGATATTTAAAATTTTATAAAGAGATAAATAACAATTTTATATTTACACAAAATGCATTTAATTAAAAGGATTAGGCATAAAAAGACAAAAACTATTTTTAAATGAAATTAATTTCCATTTAAAAATATATATAGGCATTTTAACTGCTAACAGTTGTTAAGATAATGATTTATAAAATAAATATTCAAATAACTTTTTTTCAATTGTATATAACTAGAAAAATAATAAAATTGTATATAAATAGAAAACAAAAACTTAAAATTAACTAAAATAAACAACTTAAAATTTGATTTGTTATTTAACAAATTATTCGTATCTTAAAAAAAAATTTGTAAATATAGTTTTAATTTTTAATTGAAATATTAGTCTGTATATAATAAAATGGAATTCAGTGACTTTGCTTCAAAACAAAGATTCACGGTTATACAGTATTCAAACCATAAACTGAATATTATATTCTTTCACGCATATGAGTACAACATACAAAACACAATAAAAGATATTGTACATATATACATACATATATTAATATTAGGAATTTTTCATTTTATTGCAATGCAGATAAATAGATTTCAATTCATGTATCACAGAAATGCATATAGTGTGTATGTACACATTAATACACTTTATTGGATTTGCTCACTCTAAGAAAATGTTTCAGCCGCAATGAATAAAAGCATGGCATTTGCAACTGAAATCACAGTAAGCACTTTGATTTAGTGATGTTATAGAAGTCCAAACACAGTTGACTTTCTTATAATATTTCTAACACCAAACAACAGTTGTAGATGAAAAGGTATTTTTAAAAAAATTTTAAAGTTATTCGTTCTTTTGGTTTTATTAACAAATTACACACTCTGCCAGATTGGTAGATCCAGAATTTATAGAAGTAAACAAATCTATAAAACACTACAGCCAGTAATATTAATTTCTGGCTTGTATTTTCTAATATGTCTATTCCATATACATACATATTCTAAATTAGAAATAAAAAGGTATCAATAAAAATTAAAAAGGCTCATAAGAACTAGCAAATTATTTTATTTTTATTTACATTTGTAGGTAGAATTCACTATATACAACTCAAAAGTAATATTTTTTTTTAATTAAACAACTAAATACTTAAGATAAATTATGTCAAAATATTGTTTTTTGAGTTTAAATGCTGATTTAAATAAATTATTTCAATAAAATTATTAAAAGCTTTTACAATTGAGATTTAATTATTCTACATTAATTCTTGATTATAAAAGGTATATAGTTTATCATTTGATTGAATTGATAAATTATAATTCATAAAAGACATTTGTTATGAAATGCATTCAAACTTAAATATTTTTGGTTAAGATTTTCCTATAAAAAGAAAAAAATCCTTTAAAGTAATATATATATATATATATATATATATATATATATATCCTTCAAAGTTTTAATGTGAAATTTTTATAGCACAGCTGATTTACTATTGTTAAAATTATAAATACTAACCAATCAAGTTGATAACCCACTTTTGTAATTTGAACAATGATATTTAAAAAATTTAAATTTTAGAATACAATGAAATAATAAATTTATATAGGCATATTAAAATTACATTTAGTGTGAATGCAAAAAAATTGAAAATAAAAATTACAACTGCTATATTTCTCATTAATAACAAATCACAAATTAAAACATAAGTTAAATCATTATAGTAATTATTCATAATTGGTTAGAATCATTAAGAATAATCAATAATCTTTAGTCATTATGGGAGAATTGTTAATCTTATATAGCATCAAAATTTTATGATTAATTAAATAAAATATTTTTAATAATAACTCAATATTATAAAGAACAACAATTTTTATAATTGAAGATACTATAGGAGTTTAAAAGTTTTTTTAAGCAAGAGAACATTTTTTTTTAATGAGCCTTTTAAAACTAGATTTTTTTTTCTCTCTCTACCTTAATATTTCTGTTAGGAGTAAAGAATTTCTACTAACAGCTCTGGATCTGCCAAAACATAATCAACAAACACAACATTAAGCATTCCCCCCTTTTCCCCTTATATTTAAATCTACTAATACGAACAGTTAAAAGTCCATATAAAATGTAAACAACCATGATGTTGGTTGTATCTTATGGACAGGATTGTCAACAACCCGTACTGATGATGGACCAATATTCCTGTAAATAATTTTTCTGATATTTTCTTTTTTTCATGGGAAGACTTGCAGACTTTATTCATCTCCACGCAAGTATGGAAATTCATCATAATCCCGCTCTCTGAAAATTAGGCAAGACCAAACACCATTATTTCTAATTCTAACGTAAAGAATTTTTGACTTGATTAATAAAATGGGTACTTACGTATTAACGATACCTTGGCATTTTTTAAGTGGCGGCAAACTAACAGCTGCAGATTTGCACAGTTTTGACGCCATTTTGTAGTGCTAGGAAAATAAGTATTTCGGATTTGCCAGAAACAGAACAAGATGCAATTTTATTTTCTCAGGAGCGAAATATTTTACCAAAACAAAGAAAATGTCCCAATTAGACTGTTTTGAATCCATGTTAAACTCTATATCGGCCTGTTTTCCACTGAAATCTGTTTGACTACTTTGTGTTTAAATAAAGTGTTTTGAATTTTGAAAGAGTTTTGATTTTAAATGAAGTGTTTTATATATTTTATTATTTGGAACAAAAATTTTTTGAAAGAGTTTTGATTTTAAATGAAGTGTTTTATATATTTTATTAGTTGGAACAAAAATTTTTTTTGAAAGCGTTTTGATTTTAAATGAAGTGTTTTATATATTTTATTATTTGGAACAAAAATTTTAAGTGTAGCTTGGCGCTACTTAAAAACCGCCAAATCTGTAGCTGCGGTTGGCGTGTATGTTCTTTATTGGCGCAACTGTCGCCAAGGTATCGTTAATACGCAAGTACCATAAAATGTTTTAAACTCATAGCTTAATAAAAAACAAAAATGTCAATGAAAATTACTTTTTTAATCATCATTTTGCTATTAAACCATATTTTTTTTATCATTAGTCTTTATATAAAGTAATGGTTTAATATACATAAAATATTAGAATGCGACAAGAAAACTCAAAGTACAAAACTGTTTGGAAAAATTCATATTACTTCAAAATTTAATTTCACCTCAATCAAGTTTTATTATACTTTTAAGCTTTAAAAGGAGATTTAAAGCTTCATGTCAAAAAAATTATAAGATAAGGAATTTTCGCTCACTAAAGTAATTCAGTTAGAAGCCTAAGTAATGAACAGTTGTGACCTTTGATAGATATTATTCTATTGTAAAATGCTTTCTGCTTTTGATAATTTGAACAAATATCAAGAATGTTCATTCAATGATTTCATCATTTTCAATAAACCTTAGTAAAATTATATTTTGCCTTATTAATAAAAATGTTATTAATGGTTAATTATTATTAATAACTACATCTTAACTTGAAATTAATGACCAAAAAAAAAATCAAGGTGCTGCAAGATTATTATTTAAGAATCTAATAAAAACAATAATAAACCAAAAAACCAGGTAAATGCATTAGGTATTGCAACTACAAGTAAAAAATTAGGTAGATGCATTATCTGACTATTATATTACACAACTATTTTTTTATATCTACTTCTATAGTACAATACAGAATATTCTTTAAATTTAAATTTTATATGAAGCCAAGAATGACTACATACATTTTTTTTTATCTGAAATGCATGTATAAAATTTTATTATAAAAAATTTTGTTCATTCAGATTGGAAATATATATATATTGCTCATATTTACATCTTATTAAAAAAACAATCCAAAGGCAATACAGGGCTTAATCAACAGTATTAGAGATGCACTAATACATTTAATTTCATTACAACAGTATTTCTTAAATTAAAAAAATAGGCTTCATTAAGCAAATGAGAAAACCAAAAATAGTTAATGAATCAATGTTTTAGTATTAGTTAATTTTTGTTTCGTGGCTTATTTTTTTAATTAAAAACACACACAGTATATGTATACTTAAAATTTGATAAGTTTTAAAAAAACATATTTAAAATGCTTTAACATAAAATTTATTCCAAATTAAAAAAACATCTAACAATACTTTGATTCTTCTATTCACTTTTATACTCTAAATTGTTGCATCTTAAAAAACAAATAAAAATGAAATCAAAAATTAAGGTAGCCTATACCCAAGTTTCTTGAATATATTTAAATTTAAAATTACAATCTTCAGTTATTCTTTAATAATAAATACATCAACAATATATTACTCACTCAATTTCTAAAATTCTCCGTCTTCTCATCTGTCGATGTGAATATTTTCGTACAGCCATTACAATAGTGACATTGATGATTAGAAAGCCAACAATTCCACAGACTGCTCCCAGAATAACACTAGACGATCGAACATTTCGGACATAATCCTCATCACGGGAGTAAAAATTTTCACGAGGAATGGAACTGCGGCCATGAAAATTGCTGGATGGCATGACATAAGTCAATGGTAAGGTTTTAGATCCTACAAAAATATAAAAATGCTTATAAAGTATCCTGAGCATGTATAAATCTCATTATCATGACATATGAGAAGCAGAAGTAGCTTATTAGCTGTTTTAAAATAAAAATTCTAAGAGCCTGTTAGGGGAATCTTGTATAAGAGACCATAAGCTAGGGTGAAAAACTTCATTATCTTTCACTTACTATCCAGCATTATTTAGAAGAGAGATTAAAAATAAATTAAATTAGCATTAAACATTGGTCATGTGATCATTTATATATGTAGACAACTTACAGCAATTATCACATTTATGATCACCAATAGAAATATTAGATAAATATATAACTTGTTTCCACATACCTAGGAAACTGCCTAGCTATTAATTAGCAGTATAATGCCACTGCTCTTCTGCTTTCAATTATAAGATATAATTAGCGAACTATTTAACATTTCATCATTAGTAATATGTCATCCTGTCTTTAAGGTATGTGGGGATTATATTTTTTTACTTATAAATGCACGACATTCATAGCACATATACTACTGTACAATGTTTTATGAACTATTTTAATACTGATGCAAAATTAGTTTCTCTGAGGTTTTATTTAATTTAATTGCAAATAACATTCGAAGAAGCCATCCATTACCTTTACCTTGCTGGAAAGGAGTTCATGGAAGTAAACAAATTAAAAATCCTGTATATAAATACGTTAAATTCACATTATGACAAAGATATGGTATAAAATAAAATTATTAAAAAAGAAAATCTGCATAATATTATATCTAATTTTTAAAAAGAATATCTTATTTAATCTGTAAGATTTACAAAAGTATATGCCCAACAAAAGTTTGAGAATTGTGAAATAAATAAACCAACCTATTAGCAATAAATGTGTTTCAAGGACCAACAATTATAAAAAATTTTAAATCTACTATAAAAGAAATCCATATAAAATTAAAAAGTTTATATGAATGCCTATCAATATAGCCAAAAAATAATCTTTCACTTTTAATTGCAATTCTTATTGGCAAAATCGCAAAATAAAGATCATTGGGATTTCGCATCAAAAATTTTTTTCGACAAAGTTAGTCAAATGACGGATGTGATTCTAAGTGAAGAAAATTGCAACCCAACCATGATAGCTCAATTTTGCAAAGCAGAATTTAAAGTAAATTTAAAAAAAAAATGCTGAAATTTTTAGAAACTTTAATAGAAAAAAAAAATGCTGAAATTTTTAGAAACTTTAATAGAAAAAAAAAAAATGTTGAAATTTTTAGGAACTTTAATAGAAAAAAAAAATGAACAAAAATTGCTAATAATTTAAGGGAAAATGTACTTAGCCCGGGATGCTGAAATATGATCAAATGTAAGTCATGTAGGATTTTATATCACCCAGAATAATGCTTGAATGAAACCAATATAGATTTCTCTACAAACTCTCTTCCAATCAAATACTGTTTTCAATTTTATCAGTAATATCCACAGTCAAATGCATACAGATCCAGTCATATGTAAGTCTCATGACATCCCAAAGGCCCTTCTTTTGCCATTTGGCCTTTTTATTTATTACGGGAAAAAAATATATAGATTCAAAAGTGTAAATTTTTAAAAAAATTTCCATTTTCAGAACAAATTAAATTTTAACAAATATATTCATAATTTTTATATATCATATATAACAACAATTTTTTATACATTAAAATAATTTTTAAAAAATTAACATTTTACCTGTTGTAAACTGCAATGCATTTGACTGTATCTTTTCTTCTGTACCATTGTGACAAACCATGTGCATATGGTATGTCACATTATTTTCCAAATGACTAAGTTTGATGATGTTTTCTTCCAGAAGCTGAATTCGTGTAAAAACTTGAACTTGTGTTACATCATCAACTGGCCCATATACCAGTTCGCATGACAGAGCAGACTTTACATGCTCATCTTTAAAATGCCAATCTATTTCAACGCTATTCACAGATACATCATAGACTGAGATTTCCAAGGATATGGGATTCGCCACTTCACCTACAATGCAATACAAATCATTTATATTAATTGGCTGTTTCTCCAAGATTTTAAAATAAAAAAAAAACTATATGAAAATTAAATGATTTCTTACTATATTCTAAAATAAAATTTAAAAAAGAAATTGCAAGATATACATATTGTAATTTTAATCAATAATTGGTACACTTTATTACTTTAAATTTTAATATAATTGGCCTTCGTCCTTTTTTAAGAATAAACATTTTAATTTTATTGAAAAGCAGAATTCCGTGCACAGTCGTGCGAAAATATAAATATAATTTTAAAAAGTTAACACGAACATATTGACTTACAAAAAATTTAGTTAATCTTTATTATATTAAAATAATAATCGATTTGTATCAAATTATTCAAAAAATACATAAACGATAAAAATATTTTTTAATACATGCTTGATATGCTCGTGTTGTTATATGTAACATCATAAAATAAACATAATTAATCTATAGCAACTTTTTAATATAATCAAAACATCATCACGTACTTAATTCTGGAGATAAGGTGAGACATTGATGAGCAATAAATACTATTACTATGTAATAACAAAACGCACTTGATTGAAATTTCATTGCAACAAAAATTTCTGAATTAGCACTCAGTTCGTGAAACAATCATTCGTGCGACTGATTAAAAAAAAATTGATGCAGATAAAAGTAAACATAAACCTCCAGCACTTTCTCTCAGCATGAGCATCGCATCTGACAACTGATCTGACCGACAAATAAAAGATGCTCTACTCCACGCTTGGTTTTGTTTTCTGATGCAGTTATTTAACACAGCAAAAAAAAAGAAAATTGGAGGATAAAAATTAAATAAAATCAATAATTGTAGTTGATGCTTAAGAGCTTTATGAAAGTTATTACTATATAATTGAAAATCATTCATTTTGTGAACAATAATTGGAAAATGATAAAAAAATTTCAATTTAATTTGAATAAACTTGTCATTAAAATTTCACATGATTAAATTCAATTAATTTTAAAAGAAAAGATTAATGAAATATCAAATCAAATAGGACTGGTTACATTTATAGCCTGAAATATGCCATTTAGAACCATAAATAATATTATGAATCCTTTTAAAAGAATCCACTTTCCATTCACTGTAACTGTAAATTGACATCTATACCCGCTGTTTTCAAAATCGTTTCGAAATTTTGTTACTATAGTTAACAGTTTTTGTTTTGTTGTGTTCCTTTTATTTTCTGATTTTGCAATTAAACATGATATCATGTTTCAAAGGTAACAACGCAAAAATACTTCACAATTTGCTTATTTGTGTTTTATATACTTAGAGTAAGGATATATATATATATATTCTGTTGCAGGTGGGGCTTCCGGTATGTGGGAAAATGGAATCAACAATGCTCATGCTGCTGTTTATACGAGGTAAATATATTTATTGACAACTATTATTACACCAAAATAAAAAATTATTAGTTTTTAATGAAATTACATTAAACAGATTGCCATCTAAATTATTAATTTTTCGATATATCTCTTTGTGTCACTCATTTAAAATTTCTCCGTAAATAACTTTTTTAATTTTTCTACTAGTGTTTCAGATTTTAATCAAGATGAAGTTCCTAAAATTTCTAAAATCATTGAATCACTCAGGGATTATGATGTTTTTAAATATTCTGCATACCGTACAGCTTTCAAATTAAGAACTATTCAAAAGGCATCAAAACGTAAGTATTGTACCATTTTTCTATTTTTCGAAAAATTTTAATTTGTGTGTTTCATAAAAAGAAATTATAATGATTTTTGTTTCAAAAGAGCTAGAAATATCCATTCTTTCCATTAAATATCCATACAATTCTTTTATGGTAAAATCCTGTTTTGGAAACCTAATTTTGTCAACTAAAAGAGTAAACAAGTTTCAGTTGCAGTAACAAATGTGACGAAGTCTCACACAATGGAAATATATATAAAATGGTAGAAGAAATTCATAATATAGAATGCAGTTTTAACTAGTTCGATGACTTGATTATTAATGAACTTGTAGCTAAAATGATACCATAACTATAAAAAGGTCAACTAAGGAGATTAAATAATCAATTATTGCTTTTGTTGGTAAACAAGTTACATAATCAGGATGGCCTTAGTGACCTCGGTTTGCCCTGGACTTTACATACTGGATATGGGTCACGCTGCTGTTTTGCTTATTATAAGATGATAAGCCAAATTGTAGCACTTATTTTATGATAACATCACTGTCAGATATAAATTACAGATACATATGCTCATTGTACTAACAAATAAGTAGTTGGAAATGTATTTACAGTTTCAGTTTTATTGTACATTCAATAAAAAGTTTTCCTGCGTTCATTAACTTTAAAATGAAATGCAACTTAAAAATTTTTCTTTTAACTTGACTGGGCGTGACTTTAAGCAGCCCATTGGAGAGCAAAAATCTCAATCTCAATTATGTAATTGTGTGGCTTAATAATAAAAATAATAACTTCAAACTCATAAGTCACACCCAACTGTCAAAATATGGACATGATGCAAAATTCTATCTTTTCTCAGCTTAAAAACTTTTTAAATTTCCAAATTTAAAAGAAAATAAGGCATGTGTTCATAAACTAGGTTGCTATGTTCTTCTGAAATGTTTATAAATATCTTACCACATTGTACATTATTTCCTTTTTAGTCATTTGGCAAAATTTATCTCTGAAATAAAAATCCTTAAAAAGTCGTATGATTTCTGTTGGAAGTTGCAAAATACAACTATTTAGTGGCCCTATTATGATTTTTGCAAAGCATTTTTTGACCTGCAATTAAGCATGCTTTATATGAAAGATAAAGCACATTTAATTAAAAGATATTTATGTTAAGTATACTTGGCTTTTATGTTAATGTTCTAAATTATTTCAGAAAATTTGTTATGTACATTGAAAAATTTCAACATTAGCCATAATAATCCCTTTTTTGTTTATTTCTGGTTTTGATTATTTTTTATACTTTTATAAATGTCAATTTTTAATTTTATTTATGGAGTTATACATCTATTATTACGAATTGCTCTGCCCTTTGCAGTAATGGGTATACTGAAATTACCTTCTAGAATATGCAAGAAACTGTAAAATTGACAAAAATCTACATACAAGATTGGCTTTTGTAGAATGTCACATACTTTTACTCTTATTTAAGCAGTAACAAACATTTATCATCATTATTGAAAAGGAAATGAGTATGTGCTAAGCAGTTTGTGTTATGATTGTTCCAGTTAAAATGATTCCAAAACCAGAAATTAGTCGCTCCGAATGTAATAATTAAGTAAAGGAGAAAATCTTACTCTGAAATTGCTAAATTGTTAGGAAAAGTAGGTCTACTTGTATAAGAAGACCTAGAGAAATTTAGTCCCCCTACTTATAGAGAACTCCACTCCAAACTATTATAAGAAATTACAAAACAACAGGAAATATTTTTAGTCATAGTCAAGGTTTGGATGTCAATGTTGACTACTGATGTTGGAAAGTTAACTTTAATTAAAAGAACGATTTGCTTTAAGTACTTTTGAACAATTGATGATTGTTTCAAGGGGCCTGATGGCCGAATGGCTGGCGCTCTGGCGTTCGGTACCACAGGTATCGGTTCAAATCCCGGCTTTGCACATGGGTGTTGTAGTGGTTTGGAATCCACTTTAAGCCATAGGTCCCTGTCCTAACAGGATCGTAGAGCATTGCGGGGCATTGTTACTCCGCGTCCGTGGCTTACCATCAAGTTACACGTGCCCCCTGGTTAATGCGAAGTGAGTAACATCGGTGCAGCCCTTATAGGCATCCAATGACGTCCATGTCTGTTTGCCAGCTGCATTGGGGGAAAAAAAAATGATTGTTTCAAACATTTGAAGATATTTCAAAATAATCTGTTGTCAGTTTACAGCTTGAAAGCCATGGATCTTTTATCATGAAAGGATTCAAAACATACGGCTATAAGATTATGAAAAAATGGCTGCTTTACAAACTTCCTGTACAACTCCAATCTTCTGTCGTTAAATTTGATTCCCATCGAACACCTATGGAATGAACTGGTGAAGAATTAAAAAATACAGTGTTGGAGATAAAGATTTCTTTAAAAATTGCATTCTTACAAGTGTAGTGTAAAATTACACCAGATACAACACAAAATCTCTTTTATTCAATGCTTAGGTTATAACAGGCTATTATTGATTCACAGGGCTAAGTTACGTCATATTAAATTGTTTTGAATTATTAGGTTAGGCTAGTTTTTCATTTTTCTTCAAAATGATGTATATGTTTGTGTTCTATAATTTTCATTACATGATTTATTTTCCATATACCAATTTAAAGTGTTTCGTTTATTTTTTTACATAAATATAGGATATTTGTTTTTCAATATAAAAAATATTGCAGTGTTTTAGTCTTTATAGTTACATAAAAATGCATTTTTGAGTGCATATATTGAATTTTGAAACTGATTGTGTAAGTATTTGTGTCACATGTATACATATAGTTTTCTTTTAAAATTACATTTTACATTATTTACATTCACATTTTTATTTTGCTCATTTACATACTACATCTTGTTCAGATTCTGTACTAAATCTTAAATGGGTAGTGAACTTGAGAATAAGAGTATTTTTTTCTTATTTGCCAGTTTTTTTAATATGCCGGCATATGAGAAGTATTCAATTTTATTTCAATCAAATTTATTTGTTTCCAAGAATTTATTATTATTGAATTGTATTTTTAAAGCTTTTTGTGCCAACTTAATTCAGAATTTTTTTCTTAATAAATTCTTTAATGCATTATTTTTGTTTTATATCTTATATTTAAATGTTGCTTATATATATATATATATATATTTTATTAACTGTAATAAATTTTTAAAGCAATGACATTTCCCTCGTAGTCAACTGAAAATATACAATCCCTTTTCTTTACAGTGCATATGGTTGATTTATCTGTGATACATACAATACTGAAAGACTATGAATGCAGTGCTAACTTTCTGGATGAAACAATTACTCCTACAAAAATTGAAAACCTTATGTGTGCATTGTATACTGAAGCTAGTAAAAAAATTGGCATTACTGGAGAGCCAAATATAATGGCTTTATTATTTCTTGCTTTTCTCCAAAACACTTTTGGCGAGTTAGTGGGCTTTGTTATTTTTTCATTTTTTCTTTGTAAATACTAAAAATTTTTAGATGTAAATTCGTTTTTGAAATGGTTAAAGCTTTTTATATATAAATAATGTACATTTTGTTTTTTTATATATAATCTTTACTAATTTTTAAAATATATATATATATTTCTATGAATCTTATATAGGGCAAATTTAAAAAAAAAAAAAACTCCCTATAGAAATGACTTTTTGCTATAGGAAATAGATTTATTATGTTTATCTCTATACAAAAATGTTTAACATATCAAATATATGCATTAATTTAATAGTATTTTATTATAAAAGCATATCAAAAAGTCAACATTATAACACAAATATATACATATAACAATTTAGATCTGTGATTATTTGTATAATAATGTATAATGAATGATTATTTGTATAAGAATCCAATTATATTAAGTTTCCTACATATTCATTTTATTTTTTTAATTTATAAAATAACTTTATAATTATTATTTATATAATTCTATTATATACAGACTTATATTATAAATATAGGTATAGAGCTTATATATATATTTGAACAGAAGATAAATTTTACCTAATATTTTAATTTTTTCTCACTTTTTAAACCATGCATAAATAAAGTTTAAAAAAAATATTTCTTGACCTTTCCCATGTTTTTCTAGAGAAAGGATTGTATTATCTGGCGTAGTTTAGAGTTTAGTTAATGAGCGTTTATAAATTTTTACCATTTCCAAGTAAGGAATTGCTGAAGTAAAATAAACAAATTCAATAACTTTTTTCGTCAAAAATGGCTTTTCGCAATTTTATGTAACCCTTTGCTTGTGTATTTATGTATATTTTCACATAATTATGATTTTTTGAATTTTTTTCTTGTTCTTCATACTTTTAAAAACGTTAAATAAATAAAAACAAAATTATACCTTTGTTTATATTTAAATATTAAATCTATATAATTACAAGATCCTGAATGCTTTCTTTCGGAAATTCTATATAATAATTTTTTTTTTATGTTCCAGACCATGGATAAGTGATTTTGCCAGATTATCAATTTAGTTTTAGCTGAAATATTAATGATAAATCACTCTAAATAAAAAAGTAAAACTATTTAAACATACACATACTGAATGTGTTTGCTCACATTCTGAATCTGTGTAGACAATATAAATATCTTATGAATATGCACATAAAAGCATCACCATCTGATGGTCAAGGTCAATAATTATAAAAAATATGGATATATTATGATTATAGCCTTCACTTTTTTATAAAAACGGGAAGGCTTAGTAGTTGCTAGATTATAGAATTTGTCAAATTTTTGAAAGCCTGATTAACGAGGGATTACTGTACTTTGGATATTTCTCTATATTTTAAAGTACTTTTCCATGTTAAGCTTATTGAAATTGATGTGATTAAAAAGATTGGTTTGTCAAATATATTTATAATGCTAATGAAAAAAATTGCAAAGTCGAAATCAATAAACATTTTTTCGTCGAAAAAATGTTTAATAATAACTATTAAATAAAATCTGTTGTATATAAATAATAACTATTATAAAATATTAACAACAACTAACTATAACTATAATAATAATAACTATTATATATAATCTAATTTCATTTATTTCTTTTTATCCATTTTCAGGAATGATAAACCTCTTCTTTTCATACATGTGAAAATAGCTCTAACCTTGTTTTCATGTGCCAAACTTTCAGAAAAATACAAATGTATGTACTAATAAATTATTTATTTCTTTATTTAAGGAAAATTATTATTGAAATATTTTATTAGTGACAATATGTTTTTTTATTTTCATTAGATTTTTTTCACTTTTGTTCTAATGGTTCTACACTAAGCAAACAAAATCTTCATGTTTTATTAACAAGCCTGTCTAAAGTAAGTTACAATTATTTTATGTTCGTATAGTGGATTCTAGCTTTGTTATTTACTTAATAATACTGTAGTATTAAAGCAGAAATTGTAGTCCACTATCACTTTAGCATATTAAATAAGATATATTCAGAGATACATAATATAGATACAGACATACCTGTTGTGCTCAGATACATTCATGGAAATTTGGAGATTTTACAGATAGTTATCATTCACCAATCAAACACATATATTGCTTGCAAAAAAAATGCACAATCTGCCGTAAAAATTTCATTCATTTTATAAATTGAATGTGTTCATGAATCTTTGACATCTTGTTACAAGTATGATTACAACAAATATGACCCATTCATGATGGAACTACTACTTGCACCACACCTCATCACTGTGCCTAGAGCTGAGTTGCCCTTTTACAGTTTGGGAATGATGTGGGTGAGAAGAAGTCTGATTAGGCTATGAGACCGGTACCTACAACTTAAAGTGGATTCCGAATCACTACAACATCCATGGCACTGCCAGGATTCGAACCCGATACCTGTGGTACCAAATGCCAGAGCGCTAGCCACTCGGCCATCAGGCCCCATTCATGATGGATCGGCCCATTGCAAAATGAGGATTTCTGTCAATGAACCATTCACAAATCAATGTAATGTCCTTTTAGGATCCACAACTAAGTGCTTTGGCAAACAAGACAAAAATTGTTTTTTGTGCAAATGAAAAAAAACTCATTTTCTTCATTGAGGATATGTTAAGGAATGGATTTTTTCAAAATTATCAGATGAAGAAATATCCCACCCTCTCATGCATTCGTCTCTGAAGTAGGAGGAAAAAAAATATATATATGTGTGTGTGAATTTTGTGCACATTGTGGATATTTATAAAACGTTTAATATTTTAGGATTCTATGTCATTTTGTTATGGACTAGTATGATTTTTCAGATAATTTTAGTGCACAAAAAGAAGTTTTTATTCTTGTAAATGAATAAAATTATATAAGTGTACTTATATTATAAGTATTATGTAAATATAAATGTAGTAACCATTTTAGATTGCTGAAATTGTTGGGGAACAAGTAACTTTTGGGTCTCATCTAGCTCCTGTGGCTGTCAAGAACTTACTTAAATTTGTAAGTATACATTTCCCTTCTATCTGAATAATTAAGTATGTGATTTAAAATATTAATTTGTCAAGTATGTGTAAAATAAAATAATACTTAATATAATGAAAATAAAAATGTTTGATTTTGATTATTTTTTAGAGCAAAGGTAAAATTACTTTGAAAAAATTCCAGAAATGGCTGTTAATGGAGCCACAAACTTTAGTATGGATTTCAACTCTGCATAGAATTTCAACATCTGAAACAAGTAAGATTTGGGATGTGCTAATGGATTAAAGCAAAATAGGCTATTTTGTTCAAAAAAGTATCTTGCTTTAATATATATGTAAATTTTTACTTATTGATCTATATATTTCTCAATATTTGTGGTTTATCAAAATTTGCAGGGAGACTTCTGATATGTATGTATATATATGTATGTATGTGCATGCGTGTGTGTGTGTGCGTGCGTGCGTATGTGTGTTTCCTAAAGCCTAGATCCTCTGGGAAAAAATTGAGGCTCTCTATTAATTAAGTTTTACACCAATTTTGTGACTTGTCATTGTTGGCGAATTTTTCATGCTGTCGCACTGTTTATAGACAGGCTGATGAAAATAAATAAAACAGGTTAATTGATTAATTAATTGCTGCTAATTAAAAATTTTATTTAAAAGCTAAGAACAAATTGCATTATGATTTCATCGATAAAATTGTTCCATAAAAACCGTGTAAAAATGTCCTGGTTGGCCAAATAGGAGGTGTCTTGGTTAACTGTGAGTGAGAAAGGAAACAGACAGTCAGGTTCCTCTTTTCCTCCAAATCAATAAGCAGTCTTAGATTTTTTGAAATTTAATTGGCAGAAAGAAAGTATTTATTTGGGTGAAAAAAAATTTATCTCTCCAATAATTACTTCACGTTGTTTTTTTGTTATAAATTTGCAATGCTGCTTAAGAAAAGATTAAAAGTTTTATTTTTGGAGGCTGTTAATACGTTTTAGTTGTATATTTTCTCCAATGAGATAATGCTTTGATTATATTTTTAGAATCAATAATGCTGTTAATCTATTTTATTGAAATTGTGTTGTAAAATTATTGGTTAAGAATTAACTACATTGAGATCTAGAAAATGTTGAGGCAAATTTTGAATTTTCATGCAGCCATTAAATATTAGGTTTTTTTTTTTTTTAATCTTAATTTTAAACTTTTTATTTTTCAATACAATAACACAAAATGTAACATCATGTATTTGTGGGTTTTATTCATTTTTAACTAAAAACTTAAGATTATAAAACAAATATATATCTGATAATGTTAGCTTTGAGTATGACAAATAGACAAGCAAATCTTTCATTTTCAGCCTTCTTGAAATCAGGAGAAATTGTAAATTTCAGATAATTTCATATGATTAGCATTATTTTAATTGTCAATTCTGAATTTTTCCATTAAATCTTAGTATCATAAATTACTGAAAATAAATTGGTTTCAAAGCATACTTTAGAAGTTTTGAAATTCCCATAATGATGATAAAATATTTAATGTTTTAGCACAGCATTTTGTTTCTTGTGATTACTGTGGAGTAAATCCTATAATTGGTCTTAGGTAAGTTATTTTTATTCATTAGAATTAAAAATATTTTAAAATTAAACATATGTTATTATTAAGAACAGTTTTTATACATTAACTTGTGTATTTAGATTAATCCTTTTATAAATTAAAAAATTTTACAGTGTGTATTTAGATGTTTTGTACACAATTCAGAATATCACATACACTAAACCCACCCTTATACATAATTTTTGATATTCGAAAATTGAATAGTTTATTGAAGAAACTAAGAAAATAGATAGGTAGGTTCTAGGAAGAAATGTAGGAAATTGTTGAGGAAACACAATAAGTAAATTTTCAAAGCCTATAATAGAGATGAAATTAATTTTAATGAAAGATTTTTCAATATTAATTTAATTATTAGTTATTATTTAAATATAGTGAGATCCTTGCACTTCATGCTTGCTGCAATGAGATTTTAAGTTCAGTTCCAATTTAGTTAGCTTCAGTCTCCCCATTGACTCAGTTCCCATTCCAACCAATTTCTTTTTAGAAGCATATTGTTTATGACACTAAACTCGCATTCAGCTAAATATGAAGATGGGATTTTCTTGCACATTTGGTAGAATTTGGATATTTGATTTCTGTTTATTCACAAAGCCATGCCATTATTCCTTTTATATTAAATAAGAATTTTAACTGACTCATCATTTTTGCATTTCTGAAAAGTTCTTTTTGATACTGCTTATTTGTAACATCAAATTGATCTATTAACATTGGCAATGTTATCCAAATTGGAAAATAAATTGTGTGAAATCAGAAGCTTTTTTTTAATCGGATGATTTACAGTGACAAGTGTATTTGTATTAGTCACTTCACCTTTTTGGATTGAATGAATCTAAGTAATTATATATATTGTATTGTAGGTATATTATTAACATCTAAGTAATTATTTAGTTTATTGTACATATCTTTGCAGGTAGTAGTATTTTCTAATGATTTACAGAACATTTTTTTAGTAAAATCCCTTTTATCTATATATCTTGCATAAATTTTGACTTTACTATCTCTCATAGTTGTTTCATTCATTTGCATTGAGAACTTTCTTGTTTTCAATTTTTCTACAAGTTGTATTTCAATGTTTTTGTTCATTTTGTTTATTCTTTTGCCAACAGTGTTGTTACTGAGTGACATACCTTTTGTGCCTTTGTCATCTTTTACCAGAACTATTTTTAAAAATGCTGACATTGATAATTTGATTAAATTTTCTTGTATAACAGGATTTTTCCCATATTAGTGAAAAGTAAGAAAATTTGGTAACAAGTCTCAAGTTTATGATTCACACTTGCAGCATTAACAGTAAATAGAGACTTTAATGTTGCTTTTCAATAATTTTCTTTAAACTTTGGAAGTAATTCAAATCTAAATTAATATGAGCACTATGTTTCGCCTTCAAATGTGCCTCATGATGACTTTGTTTCATTGATTTCTTGGTCAAGCATTGTTGGTATAAAAGACAAAAATGTGTCCATTCATTGTGAAAAATAGGTATAAAACCAAATTTTAAATATTCCTCTGGATACTGGAAAATTTTTTTCTTGCTTGCACTACTCATTTTATTATGGGTTGAAATAAAATATGTGTTTAAGTATATGTAGTAGTGTGTTAATTTCAGATGAAGTAGAGTAAATGTAGACTACAAAATAAATATTTAAATTTATGCAACACATTTATACCACCCAAAAATAACATGTTTTCTCCATTTGACAAATTTTTCTGGAAATTTGTTATATGTTTCAAAAACTGAAGTAAATAAATATAAAACACAAATGCTTACAACTGTATATTTATACATACTTATATAAAAAAAAAAAATTTCACAAAAAAACATCTGCTCTAATTTATAATTTTTTAAATCAATGCAACTTTTAGTAGGTTTTAGGGATGGTTTTTAATACCAATAATTCTCCTTTTAACTCTTTGTGCTTTATTCATCACCCAATGATCTACTACTCATTTTACTTTTTGTCAGTTCGAGTAGTGACAAAGAGTCACCATATGGTTGTATGGGATTAAACTCAGAGGAGGTATAAGAATAAATCTTCATAATTTCATGGGTTTTTTTTTTAAAGGTTGCAGGGATTAAAAACTAATTTATATATATTTATGAAAATTATTCAGTGAGTAGATCCTGAAAAAAAATGTGCTATTTGGATTTTACTCTTTATATAAGTTACTTAAATCACAGTATAGTGTTGCTTTTAAATTTTGCACAAGTTCATTTTTGAATTGCCCCCCTCCCCCTGTGAGGCATGGGCCCCATATTGGGAAATACCACTCTATTTTGTATCCATAAATATTTTCTCTCTCTCTCTGCCTTTTTCTTTTTTTACATTAAAAACCATGATTTTCTAATCCATAAAAGGGTTTTAAAAAATAATTCGATTTAAATTTATTCTGGTATTATTTCTTAAAATAACAGTTAATTATTTACTTTACTATTACACTAAAACAAAAATTTTAAATTCGCATCCACTTTCTAGTATGGAAATTTTTTATTTTGCAATATATATCATCTACAAAATATGTGTCTTTTACAAAATATCTACACTTTTAGGTACAGATGTTTGCAGTGCATTAGTTACAATCTTTGTCAAAATTGTTTTCTTTGTGGACGTATCAATAAGAGACACAAAGAAAGACATCAAGTACAAGAATTTGTTCTTCCAGTAAGATTTCTCATTATTACTGAATCGTTTTAAGCAGTTCAAACTATTTTTATTGTATTATTTATACTATATATTTTCCAGGCTTCTACATGGGAAGAGACAAAAGCTACAATTAATACTCTGAAAAATAAATTGCCTTTTGCTCACTGTTCCTCTAAACCCTATTTAAGTTTTGATGAAGAAAGTATATTTGAAAGGTAATTGAATTTATTAATTATATAAGTGCTAAACATTTGTCGATATTCGAAGATTCTATAGGAATTGACTAACTCCAATTAAAATACAAACATAATCTTTAAAGTTCTTTCTGTCATTAATAAAAATTTATGGGATTTTTTTTTCACTTGAATAAATTATCTTTAATATAAATGTATATTTCTATGATAAATAAATATAAGAGTATCATTTTAGATAGATTTGGATTCTATTTCATCAGACTTCTCATCAAATTTATTTTCTAAAAGAAAAATAAGGAATTTTTATCATAAAAAGTATACATTTTTATACTCAAAATTAATAACTTTTTGAATATAAACTTCCTTTTAAAAAAATTAATTAAATTAAAAAAAGGCCATATTTAAAAAAATAAGATTGGAAAAACTGAATGAATTCATGGCAATCTCTTTCAAAAATGTATCAATTGTAAACTTGATCATAAATATTCTATACTTTCTCACTGTAGATTAATATCTTTAAAAATGCATTATTTTATCTAACAACAATACAATATTAGTCTATTCCTATTAATGTGTAGTACAGAAAATTTTCCCCTTATCTAAAAATAAGTTTTGAAATAGTTAAATGGAATTTTTTTTACTGTTTATTATTTAAATGTTTTCCATTGGTGCTTTAAGGGAGTTTTCAACAAAATGAATTTCAAGAAGAAAATTTTTTGAAAAAATATGCTGTTTTCATAATATGAATTAATCTAGGACCCGTTTGATTTCTTTATTTATGCAATATTAAAAAGAACAAAGTAAAACATAGTTTGTCTATAACAAAACAGAGCTATATTAAAACTTATTATTAAATGCAAGCAGGAAAAGTTTGCAGGTCAATTTCTAATGAAATCATAGCCTAAATATGCCATGTATAAAATAACAAGAAGCATTTAATTAGTTCACAGAATTTTTAATTCACTTGTTTCACTCATTGGCCTTTTGTTCGTTGTACTTTTTTGATTTTTCTTCCACTGTGTATATGTACTAAGTATATCCCCAACTTGACTGTATTTTTAGTCGTCTTTTTTTTTTTTCCCCGGGGCACTTTTTTTTATAATTTTCTTTTTCTGTTTTTTTATCTATACTTTTGTGTTATTTTTATGACATCTTCTAATGAAATATTAATAATGTTTTCCCCTCAAGCATGAGAGATGTATCCAAAGACCCCTTGAGAAATTCTTTAATGAATCTTACTTTGAAAAAAACAACAGCTGCTTATATTGTTAAGGTATTTTAGTTTTCTAAAAAATTTTATTATTTTATTTATTATATTTATTATTAAATTTTCTATTTTTTTAAAATTATATTGAAGAATTTTTAAATTGTTTTTACTTAATATGTCTTAAAAATTTTTTATTTTAGGAATTATCAAGCATCATAAACAAATTAGAATCTGATAAAAAGTAAGTGTATTATTTTTATAATCAATTCCTTTCTGCATATGCATAACTGATTTACGGTTGCTTCCATAATTTAAATTATATGTATAATTCGCTTTTATGAAGTAGAAGGAAAAGCTCTCCTGGAAAAAAAATTATTGGTTTATAAAACTTGATCTGATAGAATTTCAAAATAACTTCTAACTTTTAAACCCATGAGTTAAATCTTATTTTTAGAGTGATTCTAAAATTTCAGATATTTATTGTCTGTTATTAGGAATATTTGTTTTTTGTAGGTTTCAATTTTAATTCTTTTTTTCTGTATTTTTTGTCACAAAAATGTTATTGAAAAAAATCATTTTATAGAATTGAACATATTAAATGTCTTCTAAAAGTTATATTTGAAATTTAAATTTATCTTTAAAGTGAGGGAATTTATTGTAATTCATTTTAATTTGTTTACAAATGAATGTTAACATTTTTTTACAGAAATATACTAGGTGTTATTGAGGATAGCGATGACAAGGAAAATGATTCTAACAATGGACAACACAAAATTGAAATTTTAAAAAATAAGAAGGATTTACCTAATGGCGATTCTCTTCAAAGTTTTAAATCAAATTTGGACTTGCAGTTGGAAAGATTGAAAGAATTATTGAAGGTAACAATGCCTTAAAGTGTTTTGTCCATCCTTTATATTGCTTTATTTAATTAATATCACAAAATATGTGTTAGATGCTTTATCATTGTTTTATTCATTTTCATTTGTTTGCTTTATCATAAAATTATTGATTAGATTACTTAAAATAAATAATTTGGAACAGTTTAATAATTCATTTTATTGTTTTGTAACTTGCTAAAAATATTTTATTAAATGGTCCAAAGACTTTTACAAAATATTTTTAAGCCTATAAATAAGTATGCATTTTTTCCTCCAAAGCTTTTATTTTAGAAATTTAATAAAAAAAATTTATAAACACTTTAAACAGCAGAATCCCATGTAACTAAGTTTTCCCTTTGACCAAATTACTGAAAAAAAATATTATGAATCTTTTCATTTCCAGTGTTAAGCAGGCCTTGTTAATTTCGAAAAGGGGAATAGCTAAAGGGAGCTATATATCTTTTTTTTCAACCTGAAAGGAACAGTGTTAAGAAATGGGAACTGGTTGTTTCTCACTAACCTCTTACATGCTAGTTTCTTGAGGGAGGAGTCAGAGTATCAAAAACATCAGGCGATTGGAAGACACTGCATGTGGGATGGGAAGCGTGCACTCATTGCCCTATTTCATTTTATGCATACTTCCACAAGAGCAATCAAATCATGAGAATGAAGTTGGTACTAATGCATCTTCATTGTGCATAGTGCAAAGACTTCCTGCTCATGAAACTTTTGCTGAAGGAAATACTATCATATTGATGAACAGCAAGAAATGAAGGTAACAGGGTTGAAAGTCACAAACATCAGACTATTGAGAACTATGTTCATTGGAAGAAAATGGTGCATTCAGAAGGTCTAGGTTAGATTGACAAAAAAACCTATTAAATGCATAGAGCATTAAGAAATCATTTATTATTCTACAAACAAAAAGATACCTTCAAATGAACCATTTCATTCCCATTTTAGGAAAGCATTTAAAGATGGACATTCTAACAAGACATAATACCCTAAAATTTAATAAAACTGTGCATAAGCTTAAATTGAATGATAATTTATGCAAATCTGGTTTATATGAGTTTTTTCTTATTATTATTTAAGTGTGTGTTCATATTAACAGATTATCCATAATACCTATATATTTACTTTTTGATACGTCAGTATCATGTATATATTAAGCATGTTAGGCATTAAATATTATATACCCAATTTTACATTTCTTTATTTTTACATAATAGATACGTTCCCAAAGAATACATGTAAAAAATTCGTTTAAAAAATTATATTTTATCTACGGAAAAAATAGAACATTGGCTCCAGTCCTAAGAAATCAGTAAAAATAATACAATAAACCATAAATTTTCATGTTAGGATCTTAAAAAATTTTACTTCATGAAGATGAATGATACAAAGCAAATCATTAATTGAAAAGGGGAAAAAAAAAAAAAACATGTCACTAATTCATGAATACAAAATTCTGTCATATTAAGAAGAACTGTATCTTTCTTTTTGATACAACCTGGTCAAATAGATTTTCAATATATATTCAAAGTTGATGATCGTAATTCAATTTGATGGATACAATCCATAATTGAATTTTTTTTTCCCACACATCAATGACAGTTAGTGTTTCATTGTTTGTTTTTTCTAAAATGGATTGAAATATTCTCTGTACTTAGTAAATTTTAAATGTTGCAACTATATCTTGATCTAATTGTTGTATCGAGGATGTAGTATTAGGCAGCAGAAAACAAAATTTCACATTTGTGATGTTCTAAGACTAGATGGCCGGATGCAGTCTATAATCATAAGAACTTTAAATTTGAGACTCTTGACCAAAATGCTTTCCTACTGTGATCTCACCTTGTCCAGTTGCAAGAGATCTAAAATATGAATTTTAATATCCAAAGAGATTGTTTCCTTTTTGTTGTAAGTCAATTATGTAACATTAAGTAAGGGCTACTGAAGAATATATGTTATAATTAATAATACCAAGATTTACATACATCACTTTGAACACCAAACTCAAAATGCAGAGAAAGTAGACAAAATTTCATATTGTGGTTATAAAATTTGTGGAATTACCACAAATAGAAATCACATTACATTCCTTCTCCAATGTCTTTATAAAAATTAAAGTAAAGCAAAATTTTCTTCTTAGAATTTGTTAAATCAAAGTAAGTCATGTAAAAGGGGATTTTTTTTTGTGTGTGTGTGTGTAATTCATGTTAAGTCAAAATTGTGTAAAGACAGAATGAAGTGCATATATTTTCAATCATATGCATTCTAATAAAAAGTATTTTAGATTAGTAAGGTTTTTGTCATCCATTTAAAAATAAATTTTTTTTACCTTGATAAATTATATGTGTGTGTCAAACCTTAATACATAATTAAACATTCACTTAAGATCTAATATTGTATGCATTTTTTTTTTTAGACTTTACAGACTCCAGGAAGTACCAAAAAAGAGCTTGTGAAGTGTATTTCTCCCGTTTCTCATGAGCCTTTTAATAAAATGGATCATTATTACGAAAGCACACCTTTTAATTCTGCTATGGAATTGAATAAAAAGCATATAACTTTTTCCAATTCTTCTAAAGATGCTACACATAGCGCTTTAGAAAAACAACGCAACTGTTCCACTTCACTAGAATTCACCGATGTCTTGAACTCATGCCATTCTCAACATTTTACTGATACAACATGTCATTCATGCTCTAGTGTTAGTAGACCATCTGAAAATCAGTCATCCAATTTATCACTTGGAGTCAGTCAATATCTGAATGTTTCTAGCTCTATAAATCTGTCCGAAAAGCTAGCTCATCTGGATGCCAGCAAATTAAGCCCTATTTATTTGAATTCTAGTAGTGGGTTTGATGAATCTTTAAGTAGGAGAACAGCTGAATGCAATTCATCAACTACACCTTTAAGGAGTTCTATTTCTATTCCTTGCCTTAAAGCAAGTTCTTCAACATTTACTTTAAATAAAGACCTAAGTTTAGAAGCCATGGAATTAGAATTACAGACTATGCTTCAACAAATTGAGAACTTATTACCACAAGTTTCAGGTATTATATTTGTTCATAATTTTTAAACAAATTTATTTTTAAAGAAAAAGTTCTAATGAAAAATGCCTTTTATATATATATATATATATATATTTCTGATATTACAATATCAATGTTTATAAAACAAATAACTTAATAAACAAACATAAAACTTGTTCCCTATGAAATGAACTTTCCAGTATCCAATTTCTAAAAGGTCACAAACACAAATTGTTTGAACATGCAGAGGGTTTTCAAACAGGGCTTTTTTTTTTTTTTTAACAATTTTGACTTTCTCCATCAATTTGGAACAGGATTTAATGATCTGCATCGTTTAATTATTCTTTCTTTTATTGTATCGCTGAAAAATAAATATTAACTATAGAAGAAAATACTTTTATTTGATTATCATATAAAGATGTGAAAAGCACAATTTTAATATTTTTATGCATAAAATAAGTTGCATAATTAATAAAAAAAGTAAAGAAATATTGAAACTCGGATGCTCTACAGAGCTCTTATCTCCTGATTTGAACTTCTCAAATGCAGCATTTGTGTTGCTTGGGTAACAGAATGTCCTAGTTTATATTCATACAGAAAAATTATGTGTATTTTGTGGAGTCCCATGTTTCTGTTTGTTATAAATGCTCTTAAAAATGTTGAAACTTATATATGAACAACATATACCTTCAGACATAGCACGAAATAAACGAAATGATATATATTATTTAATATATATTTTATTTAACTTAATAGAATGTCGGCTAATATTAAAAAGTTTATTTCATATGGAACATGTTTTTTATGTATTATTGACTCGTTTTTATCATTTAACTGCTTGAAAGATTGTAAATTTTTAAATTTATTTTAATATTTATTAAATGTTCTGTGGAATTATATTCTTAATTATTAACTTTAGAAGCCTTTTTTTTAAAATTTTGTATTAATTTTGTTCATTTTCCTTATAATAAATGGCATTTTAAATGTAAATGAAAAAAAAATAATAATAATTTACAATATATACTGCAATAATAAATTTAATGCTGTAAAAGATTTGGATGTCTCATATTGCTTAAACTTGAATCAAAAGTAGTGTTGATTTTAGTTATATTTTTGAATTTAATATATAATGCGAATTTATAGCATTTTCCTCTAAAACATAGTGAATGAATTGAAAAGAAATTTATTTTTACTCATCTAATGAAGAATGTCTTATCAATTTTTTTTTCTGATATTACAATATCAACGTTTATTTAATTTGTGTGATAAATAAGGTATGTAATATCTATCATTAAAATTCCAATTATAGTAATTGAATACTTCATTTAAAATGGGCTTTAATTGTTGTAGGCCTTTTTTTTATTATCATGCTCATTTATCATGAGATTGTAGTGAATAGGATATTAAGTTGGCATAGTAAAATGTACACTTTCTTGACAAAATATTTTTGAAAATTATTTGCAACATAAGAAAATTAAATCTATTTTTTCTCTTATTTATAGCTTATTAATTATTTTAGGCAATATGTTTATTATTTGAATTCTTTATGTGCCGTTTATTTATAAAATAATTGTTAAATAAATTAATTTTGATTTCTGATGTAGATTTTGTAATTATATTAAAAATTTTATGTTTTTGTTTTATTTCCTTTAGTATTATCTAATGATTCATTGGAAAAAGAAAAAGTGAAGAATGCTTTATCAGATATGGAAACTGCTGTAAAAAAATTATCCCATTTCTCATTAACATTGTCAACTGGCAGTACTGATTTATAAGTTTTTAGAGCATTAGAGCCATGTAAATAATTAAGCTCTTATTTAATGATGAACACAAACTTGAAGAAAAGACACAGAAATATTTGTTGAAATTTCTGATCTTAATGTTCTTTTAAATTAAAAAGGTTCGTTATGAAGAATTTGTGATATCGATTCTTAGAAAAAAATATTTTCCCATATTTGTTTCATAAAAAAGTCTAAAATGCATTGATCTCCATTAAGTGATACAAAGACTTTGCATTTGTTTTATATATTTGCATAAAATATAGTTGTATTCATAAAACCCGCTTAACAATGTTTCAGTATTATATGGTTATATTGGGATTCATCAAAGTTGAAAATTTTAAAGCTTATTGTCTGCAGAGGGCATTCTAGTAATTGATTGATAAAACTGGTGTAAACGATATTTTTGGAAAAAGTGATTTTAAGAAAAACTACATTATTATGAATGCTGTAGACAACATCAATATTTCCTGAAATGAGGTGATTAAGAAATGTTCTAAAGTAGTATGGAAGAATATATAGTCAAAGCTGAGCAAGAATGTTGGTGCAAGAGGATCCTTGTTAATAATGACAAAATTATAGAGCTAGATAGTAAAACAGGATTGGATAATATAAATGTGTAGGAAGAATGTTACAACTGGTAAAAGTCTTTCCAACAACGATCTGAAAGAATTACTAGAAAAACAAGTGCACCAATGCGGTAAAATTAGAATTTCTGAAGAGGAAGAGGGAAAGGTTCTTTAAACAGATTTTCTATAGAAAAGTTTAGCCCCTATAACGGAAATTATAAATCAATTTAAACAAAATGTTTTAAATTTTAGTAAAAATTCAAAGGCAAGATAAAGTGCCATTGATACGATGTCTTCCTGTCAACAAAATTAAAAAAATTCAAATGAAGAACCTTCTTAATCGCAAATATAAATTCTTTACATCAAAATTTTTTTGATTTTCATTATTTTATGAATAAAAAATCAATATTGGCAGTAAATAAGTATAATTAATATAAAAGATTATTTAACAATAAATGTTACAAAAAAGTTAATAAATTTCCTTACTCTATGTTCTGTTTCACCTATCCTCGTTATTTATGTGTTAATATAGCTTCATTTAGCACAGGAACTTATTGGAATGTATCAGCTACATCCAGTAGTGTTTTACTGTAATTAATTCTACAAATGTGTTGATTATAATGTATCAATTTTTTTTTTTTTTTTTTTTTTGAAATTTTAAGTTATTGTTTTTTAAATTGTGGTTAGGATATAATTTGAAAGTATATGAAGATTTATGTATAAGAAATGTATTTATGTGTATTTATGAAGATACATGTATAAGAAATATTTCTTCATTATTTTTATGTTTGTATTGCTTTGTTTACTTTTGTAATATATTGTATTATTGTGGTATATATCTTTTATATAGTTTTTAATTTTCTTCATTTTCTTTTCTTTTCTTCAGCATTTTAAAGGAACTTTTAAGTTCTTTTCAAATTACTGCATTATGGTAAATTACTACTTTAAAAAAAAAAGTAGATTAACTTATTAAATGGGGTTTTTTTTCCACGTAATTCTTTTAAAAATTGTATCAATTACAAAATTTCTTATTAATTTATTAATGATCATTGCACTTTCATTTTATTCTTACATGAAAAAAATTTTTATTAATTAAAATATCCACACTATGGACGATTTTGTTTTGTCTCAGTTTGTTATACTTTTTTTGAATTGTGTATTGAATTGGGTTTTTAAGTGTTACAGATGTTATGTTTTATTGTTGTATTCCAATAAAATATTGTTTTTAAGAAAGACCTTATACTTTTAAGTTAGCAATTCATTTTATTTTTTTAATACACTGGCTATAGTTCTTTACTTCTAAAACAAATTGGATGCCATTTTGATGAATACTTGTGCCTAGGGATTGCAATATCGGACCAAAAATTCAATACCGATATGCAGTATTTTTTAGATCTCAATACCGGTTTTAATACCAGTAGTAGAAATTTTAGAAAAAGAAAGAACACACAGGTGTTTTTTTTTGTTTTATTAGAGAATGTAAATATCACAAAAAACACTCGAAATGGCAAACCATCTAATGCTGTCATTTTACTTATAATTTCATCCAAATTATCTTTTTTTTTTTTCAAAATAATCTAAAATCCCTGATGGCTTGGGCTTAAAAACTGTGCTTAAGTTTGTTCGCAATTAGATTCTTTCCTCTTTAACAAATTTGTATCATGTTTCGTTTTTAAATGTGTATGGAATTCGCTTGTACTTCCTCCATTCACTTTAATAACTCTTGAACATTTATTTTTTATATTGTTCCACCATCTTCTTTTCATCATATAAATAATGAAGCCAAACCGAAATATTATCAACGGATTTTTTTATGTTCTTTAAAGTTATTCTTATTCAATATTATGGGGTATTATTTATGACTATATATATATATAATAAATCTGAAAAATATTTTGAATTCTAAAGTATGATGTACAAATACAATGCAAATAACAAACTCAATACAATTTAAAAAATATTGAAATATTACACACTTTCTTCACAACTACAACCTTGTTTTCACAGATAAGAATTTTTAGTTTTCAGATAAGAATAAGAATTCTAAATTCTAGTAAATACTGAAAGAACAGTATTTAAACTTGGGAATACCGGTATTACAAAATTGTACAAATGGCTCAAAATACAGGTATTGCAATCCCTACTTGTGCCCAAGCGTAAATTTGTTTATTTAAGTGAAAAATAAGTGTACTTATAAATTTCATTCTTGCTTTGGGGAATTAAAAAAAAAGTAGAATATTTGAATAAAATTACTTATCATTTTGAGTTTACCTTCTATCCTTTAATAATTTGCTGAAGTAACTAAAATCCATCAATTAAAACAAATTTTTTGTATTCATAAATTTCGAGGATTTATGCTTTTATAATCGTAGTGATGCTTTAGTTTTAATTCTTATTCTGAAAAAGAAATATGTTGTTGTTGATCTAATTGTTTTCTATCAAATAAAAGTACTAATTCATGTTATGAGAAAGTGAAATTTTAAATGAAGTGCTTTTCATTTTTATAAAGAATTTAATCTTGTTGAATATTATATGAAATGTTGATTAAGATTTCTATGAAAAGCATTGTTAATGATCTAAATATTTTATTAACTATTTTTTCTTTTATAAATTGTTTTTGTGGTGTTACATTAATATATCTATTAATTATGCTTATAAATTGTAACTAATTAAGTGGTCCTTAACTGTTAAATTAAGACTTGTTGTTTAATGAGCAAGTAAATCTTGAATCTTGTGACTTATGTCGTTAATTTTTTTTAAAGAAATGTTTAAGTATTTTCAAATATATATTGTTATGCATTTTCAAAGATATTAGTACTTGATTTAGCTATTTTAAATTTTTGTTGCATCATAAAATTGAAAGGGTTTAAAATTAAAGATCTATTAATATCTTGTATTAAATAAACAAATTCACTTGGTAATGTAAGACTTTTTAATTTAGTGAACTGTTAAATATTTAAATAAATTATTAATATTTAATTAAAAATTCATGCAAATAAAAAAAATCTATAAAATTGATTTTTTTCCAAAAAAATTATTTTACTTAAATTGAACTATGAATGTTAAACTTATTATTATATGTGTTGTTTAAACTTTTTTTTAATAACAAAATGTTGTTTATTGGAAAACGTTTATGTGTATGAACGTATTCAGTGCCTTATTTTTATATGATATTAAATATATTGTAAAAAAACTTTATAGCATTTTTCATATTTATTCCTAAACCCATATGTTCATGTTTATCTTTTAAACAATTATATCTCTGTTGATTCCTTAATTTGTTGTATATTATATTGATAATGTGCCTTTATTAGATTTTAAAAAAATAATTAGAAGTGTGTGTTTTCATTGTGAATATACCAAATTGTTAGTGTCTAAACTTTATTTCTAGATAAAGATATTTGCAAAACTATTCATGCAAAATAAATTATTTACTCATTTGAAATTTGTCTTCTTTAGTTCTAAATATGCTTTTACACAACATAACTCATAACTCATTTTTCAGTGGGGGAAAAAAAAGTAATCAAAATTTAAATACATTAGCTGTTTTTTCCCCCTTATAAAAAGAAAGAGTCCTTAACATTTTCTGTTAAAATACAAACTGTATCATTAGAAAAAAATCATTTATACTTTATTAAAAAAAAAAAATGTGAACTTTTTTTAATTATCAAAATAATTTTTCTGAATTATCATAAGTGTAGTTATTCTTGTGAAATAAAACACAACTGTATATTGTTGGTAGATTTTTCCTTAATCATAGATGTTTTTACTTTTGTTCATAACATGGTCATCAAGGAAGGAAGGTCTATGGCAGGGATGGGCAAACTATGGCCCGCGGGTGAACTCCGGCCCTCCGGAAGGTTCTATCCGGCCCGCGGATAGAATATTTAATTTGCCGGTCCGAAGCAAATTAAAAGAAATATATATCCATCTACTTTGATTAAATATTATTTTTCCTTCCTTTTATTAAAGAACTGATGATCTTCTACTTTCTCTAGTTGGATATTTTTGTTATGCCTTTCAACGTAAATTGGGAAGCAGTGAGGTCAGATTTGAATGAATTGAGCCGCAATCTAACCATCATATCAAGCAGTTGTTTCTGAATATGCCCAAGTTGGAGGCTTACAAACCATTATCGAAAGTAAGTTTCCCAAATTGAATATCTCACGCCCAGAAAATCAGTGCTATGCTTGCTTCATCTTATATGTGCGACACAAGTGTTTTCAACTGTGAACCTTAGAAAGAATTATTTCAGGAGTAGACCGATAGATGAGCATTGAGCCTCGTTCCTTAGAATCCGTACACCTCGCTTCGAAAGTCAATATTATAAGGAACTCTTAAAAATGAAATTGCAGTTTCATTCATCTCATTAACATATTTAAATTTTAGAAAAATTTATCTTTCAATTTTTGTCCCGCGACCGAAAATGCCATCTTGCCCATCCCTGGCCTATGGAAGTCGAAGAAATGCTCGAGGTCAATTTGTGCCAAGATTTCATTTATTTTGATTTCAAAACTTAATTACTTTTATTTGTATTTGAATTAATATTTATGTGTTGTAACTACATTTAAATCTCTTTTTATATAATACATGAAAGCTGAAAAAAGCATATTAAAAAAATTATATTATCAAAAAAAAATTTTTTTAATTCAGAAATTTCTTGATTACTTAAGTAATTTTTTTCGTTGGATGGTTGGCTTGAAAAGTAAAACAAAAATTATTTTTAACATAAAAATTCACATCAAAAGAGGTTTCGAGGTATATTAGTATTTTAATATTTTATAATTATTTTTAATATTTCTCGTACTTAACTTAAAAGCTAAAAAAAAATAAAAATTGTTTTTATCTTAAAACAATTTTCGTTTTATGTTTGTTATTGGATACGAAGGCTGCCAACAAAAGAAGTGCGATGTATATTTTCCCATTGGAATATAGTTTTAAAATGGAAAAACTGAAATAATATTTTTAAATTTAAGTAATGGGAATGAATTGATTGATTCAGAAAGGTTCATTCTTTTATCTGAATTAAAATGACAATGCTCTCTCTTTGTCCAGTTGACTGCCGGAGTGTTTTCCCCACTTCATGGAGTGGCTAACGCTCTGGGCTTTGGTATCACAGGCTTCAGGTTCGAATCCAGACGGGGGGCATGGATGTTTGTAAATGGGGTTCGGAACCCAAGATTTAATGATCGTAGAGCGACAAACCAAACCACTTCATGGATTCGTCCATCCACCTTCTGCAATGCGCTTATTCGAATTTTGCTGCCACCTTTGTAGTATATAAACCGACGCTGTAAAATGTCACCGAAGATGTCACTTATAATTTCACATATATGAATTTTATTTCATTGAAGGAGCCATTTCATTCATTTCAGCCAGGACTTGAACCTGAAGCCAGTGGTACCAGAGCGCTAACCAATTGGTCAGTCAGGGAAAGAGATTTGTAATGTTTGGTCGTTCTTCATTTCCAGTACTTTTGTTTCTCCCGAGTCTATGTTGGATATCATTATATCGGAGCCGAGTGGCTAGAGCTCTGGCTCTCAGTACCATAGGTATCGGGTTCGAATCCCGGCTGTGCCATGGATGTTTGTAGGGGTTCGGAATCTACTTTAAGCCGTATTAGTCCAGGTCTCATATGACAATAGAGCGTCACAGAGCCCAATCAGACTTCTCACCCACATCATTCCCAAACTGTAAAGGGGCAACTCAGCTGTTGTTATTGTAGATTATTACGGAGATACTTGGCCGCGTAGCGGCCACTAGCTCCTTCTTTGTAACATGTTGAAACATAACGGTGGTCTCATGCCCTTTGAGTTAATAAGCAAAATAGATAATTAAATGCCCTTTTTTTTAAAAGAGAATTATTTATTTAATAAAATTATAAAATGGGCAACTCAGCTCTAGGCACAATGGTGTGGTGTAGTAGTAGTAGTAGTAGATAGCATTATATCAGAAGCTGGAGAATCATCTTGAATAATATTATTTGTGGATGGATTAAAAAAAAAATGCAAATATAGATTTAGGACTTCTCAAATCTTCATGTCCAGTTTTAAAATTCATTTTCAGCTGTCCGATTATTTTTTAATATTGATTCATTTTATCTTCCTGAATATTTAGCGGCATGATGGTCAATTAGCTAGCCCTCTGGCCTTTGGTACCACAGGCTTCAAATTCGAATCCTGGCGGTGGTATGAATGTTTGTGAGTGGTTCGAAATCCACGTTAAACTATAGGTTTTGATCTAATTAGCCCTCGTGTGCACAAGATGACCCCTAGAGCGGCAAACCAAACTTTTCTGAATATTCAAGAAATTTGTTTTCAAAAAGAAAAAATATTCTTAACTTCAGATCACTTTGAAAACGCTGAAAACTAAATAGAGTTTGGGACAAATCATTTTTTGTTTTTTCATTTCCTTGTTATTGCCAGATCGAGAGTTCAAAACTGCTACATGATGTCTGTAATGAACATTGCATCTTTAAGCCAGTTACAGGTATCTTTTCCCTCTTTCTTTTAAAAATGGGCGCGAATAATTCAGCGAATTGGTTCAAAACATTGCGAATTGATAATTGTCCTACAATACAGTAAAATGATATGTCATTTGGTAATTTTTCTTCTTCCTTTTTCAATTCTAAAAAAAAATTATGAACTGACAATGTATTCAATTTACTTTTCTTATGGGTGTTTTTTTTTTCTAATGCAGCTGGCAAATACTTAGACAGTTGTCTTTAATGCTTTAAGACAAGCGCTGCACAGACGTTACTCACTTAGCACTACACAGAAGGTGCGTGCAGCTTGAAGATGGGCTACGGACGCGGAGTAACAATAACCTCGCAACGCTCTACGATCACTTAGACCGGACCCTACGGTTTAAAGTCGATTCCGAACCACTACAAACATCCATGGCACCTCTGGGACTCGAACCCGAAACCTGTAGTACTGAGCGCTAGCCACTCGGCCATTCAGGCCCCTTTCTTATGGGTGTAAATTTAAAGATTCGTTCAAAATATGTAGAGGTAAATGATTTCACAGCAAGTATATTAAAACAGTTATATGATTTTGAATTATTTTCAGATCCCATGGATTTAAAATATAACATATGTGGATGGGCTGGAGAATTAAAAGTAATTCTCAATGCCTGAAATTAAAACAGTACTGCGCAACCCGCATTTCCGCTAAGAAACGTTTAGTTTATAGTCTCTCAACCCGAGAGGAAATACTATTAATGCAATCCTGCGTAATAGTTGACCTACTGACTCTCGCCCGGAGAGAAAGTATATTTCGGTACCTGAGTATCGGGTTTCGCTTTAGAAGTGAAATTCTTTCTCGAATCTATATTTATATGTCTTTAAATGGATTAAATATTGTTTATGCATATCTAAATAAAGCTGTGAGCTCCCCAACCTGTGCCTCAAGTATCTCAATTCAACCACACCCAGTTACAATCTGGTTGTCAACCTGCACACTACAACTTGGGGCCCGTACCTGTCTAACGTGGTGATCGTATATGACTACAACTCAGGTAAATAAAATTTCAAATGAATTTAAATGTAATTTGAGTTTAATGAACTATTTTGTTTTGAAGTATGAAAAATGTGTAGTTAGAATCTGCCATGTTGGTGACTCATAAGTGAAGCTTGAACTGTTGCCTATTGAATGTTCACTTGCTATTTCTTTTCTTTTCTTTTCAATTCCCTCTATTAGCTCACACTCTCCCTATATATATCTTGTTCAAATTTCCAATCGTTCATAAAATACTTTTTATTCATCCCACTCAAGCTCAAATGCATTTTTAAAAATTTGTAGTGGATGACACTGGATGTGAATACAGTTTTTTCAAGCATTAATTCATTCATTAAATTTAATTCATTAATTTTAGTTTTTTTTAGATTTAAGTTGCATGTATCTACCGATAGACGGTGCCAGATAAACTTAAAAAAATAAATGAAAATAATTTATAAAGGACTTTCTGCAATAGAGTGAATAAAAAGTTGGAATTGATTGACTTTAAATTTTTTTTTTTTATATTACTTGTTTTTGTTTTATATCTGAATATTTGGCTTCTTGATATCAAAATTGAGTTCTCGTTTGAAAGTGTATTTATGTGTTTCAAGTCATGAAACGGATTATTTATTATTAAGATGCACAGAAAATTCTGTAGATTTTATTCTGTTTAGTTTCTATCTGTGAAACACAATAATAACTTATATTTTTAAACTGTTTAAATGTTGAACTTTTTTATTATGTTTTATGATTACTATTACAAATTTTATCACTTCAGAATGACTTCTCGAGTTACTTTATGACTGAACTAATGAATAAAGTATTAAAAATAAAGTAAAATATACATTGAGTACATAAATTTTACTGTAATTATATTGTATTGAATGGGCCTGACTTGTTAGCGCTCCCCCGCTCGGTACCATAGGTTTCGGGTTCGAGTCCCGGCGGTACCATGGATGTCTGTAGTGGTTCGGAATCTACTTTAAACAGTAGGTCCCGGTCTAATAGGATTGTAGAGCTTTGAGGGGAAATGTTACTCCACGTCCGTAGCTTATCTTCAAGCTACACGCACCTCCTGGGTAGTGTTAAGTGAGTAACATCAGTGCAGCGCTTGCCTTAAGGCATCAAAGACAATTGTCTAAGTGTTTGCCAGCTGCATTAAAACAAAAAAAAAATATTGTATTGAATATTGGTCAAACGTTATTATTGATTTATTTCATTTTTTTTTTTTTTTAATTTTGAATCTAAGTGTAATAAGTATATTGAAACTGGTTGTGTATAACAAATGACTGTTAATTAAAAAACAACATTAATATTAAGAAACATTTTATAAACGTTAGAATTGTACTCTAGTGAAGTGATTGAAACAATAACTTTTCTGCCTACACTTGCATAAAAAAAAAAAATTCCAGCATGTCCTTTTTAACAAAACGCAGAAAACAAAGCTTTATAAAACTTGCTACAGAACTTGGCGACAAAGTTGAGGGTGATCTCAAGAGTGATAGACTTACGAGAACTTATCATAAAAACGCGCAATTTTCATTGCGGGTGTAGAATTTGTAAAAAACGCACAAGGGGCCTGATGGCCGAGTGGCTAGCGCTCTGGCTCTCGGTACCACAGCTATCGGGTTCGAGTCCCGGCGATGTCATGGATGTTTGTAGGATTCGGAATCCCCTTTAAGCCGTAGGTCCCGGTCTCATAGGGCCGTAGAGCGTCACAGAGCCCAATCCGACTTCTTCTCACCCACATCATTCCCAAACTGTAAAGGTGCAACTCAGCTCTAGGCACAGTGGTGTAGTGGTAGTGGTAGTACGAGTAGTAAAAAAAGCACTAGATAATATAATAGCTGAATGATTAGAAAATGAAATCGAGGAACAAAATCGTGCAAAAGCTGTAGAGCCAGCGGATAGTTCAAGAAAAAGTCGAGGAACAAAAACGATTCCATGAATTTGAACTGGAGAAATTATGTCTACAAATTGAATCTCAAAGATTTTTACAGCCATTAGTTGTCAACGTTGTCCCTAATGTTCAACCGAGCTTACACTTAAAGAAACTATTGAAATTAAGCATGTCACTATTTCTGAATTTATTTGAAAGACAACTTAAGTTTTTAAATGTCGACAAAGAGCATTGGGTTGCATATCTATTAGGAGTGTTACCTAATAATATTGCCCAACTTATTGCTAGAGAAGCTGAGGACAAAGCTCAGAATTTTGATTTTATTAAAGAAATATTAATAAAATGGTTCAAACTGAGTGCCGAAAAGTTACGTCAACTATTTGCTACTCACCAAAAAGCACCCGAGAAGACTCGGAAGATTACCATTTTGAAGTACGAAGTTGGTTTGAAGGCTGATTAATTGAATTACACATCCAGGACTTTGATGGTTTAAAAAACTTAATGATTTTAAATGAACTGGAGAAAAATGTTTCACGATACTCTGGATCATTTTATTGATGTATGGTGTAACTGGCAACTAAGGAAGTCGTCAAAAAGATGGACTCTTACGACTACCGATGGACAAGCAAGGCTCAGAGAAAAAACTCCATATCAATAATAAGTGTTATTCAGAGCAATCAGAATACCAAATATCTAACAAGAAACAATACTAGTCAAAAGTTCCTAAGGTGGAATATAGAAGAGGATCATTGTGATAGAACTTATAAAATAAGCACTGTCCAAAATGATAGTCAATTGGCATTCTACAAGGTCCACAGTTAAAGTCTACATGGAAAGATGCCTTCTTTCGCGGTTTCTTCTACGGTTGCGATTGACGGCCGGCGCTCTGGCATCCCAGATTTCAAGTTCGAATCCTGGTGGAGGCATGGATGTTTGTGAGTGGTTGGGAATCCACTTTAAACTGTAGGTTCCGGTCTGTTTAGCCTAGAGTGTGCACAAGATGGCCGTAGAGCGACAACCCAAACCAAATCTACGGTTGCGAGTAATAAAGGAAAATGTAACCCTACAGTTCAAGTCGACAGTGCCCAACCTCCAACCCTTAACCACATGAACTTTTATAGTATTTCGATGGAAGATTATCAACAAGCATAGTTAAAGTTTCGATTTGTGGTTCAAGCCATTTGTGCCGACACTGGAACTACACATTCGGTTGCTAGAAAAAAACTTTACCATTTTCTCAAGAAAAATAGTCAAGTATTCACTAATGGACCATAGGCATGGCCCTTGCTGACAGGCATGTACAAAATACAGAAATCCTCATTACGACTGTGGAAATTGGTGCCAAAGAGGAAAAAAAGAATTTTTTTCTAATGCAACTGGCAAACACTTAGACAGTTGTCTTTTATACCTTAAGGCAAGCGCCGCATCGACGTTAACTCACTTAGCACTACCCCAAGAGGTACGTGTACCTTGAAGATAAGCTACGGACGCGGAGTAATACTACCCCCGCAATGTTCTACGATCTTGTTAGACAGGGACCTACGGTTTAAAGTGGATTCCGAATCACTAGAAACATCCATGGCACCGCTGGGATTCGAATCCGATACCTGTGGTACAGAGCTCCAGCCACTCGCCCAAAGGAAAGGTAATTCCTACTAAACTTATAGTCTAGAAAACTGCCAAGGGAAAACGAACTCATCTCGGAGCAGATATTTTGTGTGCTGCAGGAATCGTTCTGGATCTTCAAATAGGAGATTGGTATTTTTTAGAAACTTCACACCAACAATTTGATTTTATCGCAACTCCTCCAGACATTCAAGTCCCGGGCACTAATGCCTAGATAATGCCTACTGCGTATCATCCTTGTCACCTTCGCGAAAATAAGGGTACCCATTTTTCAGGTCAACAATGGATAGAAGTAAATTCTCTGCTCGAAAATTACGAGAAATGTTTGCAACTGTGGGTTTGGTTTGCCGCTCTACGGTCATCTTATGCACACGTTAGGCTAAACAGACCGGGACCTACAGTTTAACGTGGATTCCGAACCACTCCCAAACACGCATGACACCGCCGGGACTCGAACCCGAAACCTGTAGTACCGAACGCCAGAGTGCTAGCCATTCAGACCCCTTGCAACCGGGGGAGAACTAACCTCTTTCTTCGAATCAACACGAATATATATATATATATATATATGGATTAATTACTTGAAGAAGTTAAAAAAAATTGTTGAAATTTTCAGATTGATGGTTTTAAGCTGTATCTCCACCCACTAAAGGGCCTGATGACCGAGTGGCTAGTGCTCTGTAACACAGATTTCGGGTTAGAATCTCGGCGGTGCAATGTATATGTGTAGTGGTTCGGAATCCATTTTAAACTGTAGGTCCCGGTCTAGTATTATCGTGGAGCGCTGTGGGGGTAATGTTACTGCGAGTCCGTAGCCTATCTTTTAAGTTACACGTGCCTCCTGGGTAGTGCTAAGTGAGCAAAATCTGTGCAACCCTTGCTTATGGTATAAAGATTAACTAACTGTCTCTGTATTGCCAGCTGAATTAGAACAACATTTCCACCCACCAAATAAAATTTTATTTACAATTATGTTGTTTAAAATAATTACAAAATTGTAACTTTAATATATTTATATTATTAGGAAAATATTAATTTTAAAATTATATTATGGAATATTATTATTGTTATATTGTATATTATTATGTATTGTTACTATTATTTTAATTTGGCCACTAAAAACATAGGGGTTTTGTTTTAATATGCTCTCTAAGAGTTGGTTTTTTTTTCTCAAGGGATCCAAAACGAAATTGAAATCGTTTTGTCACCATCGCTATTTATAGTGTAAGTATGTCACGTCTTGATACAAAGAGAGTCATTAAGAAACAATAAGAAAGAATTCAAAGTAGAATTAAGGAATTGGAGCAGATGTACAGTAGAGTTCGACCGAGAGAGGGGTCTAGTTTGTGCTGACTATCTAACGAAAATTGACACGCAGGCCAATTGAGTGACAGGTGAGAAAATTCATAATCATATCAACTGGCGAGCAGGTCAGTTGAATATAAATTTATATCGAGACTCCATTTAAATATTTAAGTAATTATTGTGTAAAACTGCGATTGTAAGCAAAAGTTTACATATTCCATAAAACTGGAAGTAGTATCTTTATTTCGATTTTATGTTGATTTTGATTTTATCAATAGATTTACATCACAATTACTAAATTTGTTAATTTTTGAAAGCAGGGACAGCAAAGCACACTGCCAATGGATTCGAAATTGAGTGAACCTGAATACGCCGCATTTCCTACATGTAAAACTTAATCGATTTAAATACAGGGTGATTATAATTAAAGACCCACTTTCAAAATGTTGTAAAAAAAGAACCACTCGTCACAATGAGTTCAGATTTGAATTGAGGATACTTGAAGAAGAAAACGGTACGGCATTAAAAAACTTCTAATGTGATTAAAAGATATTAAAATTGTATTAAAAGATGACTGTAAGCTGGCTACTGAAAGTAAATTCGACTGTCAGTGTCATTTCGATTCAAAATATCAATGTATTTGGCATGAGTGGCACATTAAACCAATTGCAGTGTTCAATGTGCTTGATGGTTTCGGTTTTTCGACGGACAAAATGACTGCCAAGTCATTCAACAGTTGTGACACTGTGAATGGAAAGCCCATCCACCACGGCAGAGCATACCACATTGGATGGGATTTTTTTTTTTTTTTTTTTTTTGATGCCATATCGTTTCCCCCTTTTTCAAGTATCTTCAGTTCAAATGTGAACTCATTGTGAAGAGTGGTTCTTTTCTTTTTATAGCATTTTGAAAGTGGGACTTTAATTACAATCGCCCTGTATATTAAACAATTAAGCGAAAATTATATGGAACACTTTTAGAACAACATACATTGTAATTGTAATGAATAAAAAAAATTCTAATACAAATAAATTCCTGATTAAACAGAATTTTCTATTTTTAAATTAAAAAACATGCAAGGATACTGTTCCCTATTTATGCAAAAGTTAAGCTATAGTTAATTTTTTTTTATTTGCAATTACCGTCAGTATGACTGTATAATCCAAAAATAACTTGTGAAAATCATATTATAAAAAAATTATTATTATTAAATACTGATTCATCATCATCTGGGCATGACAGCCCAGAGTGGGCCGAGGTTTTACTTTGAAGAGATTTCTATACATTCCTCCAGGTGACAAGGGTCCTCCAATTCTTAATGCCTAGTACAGCAAAATGCTTTTCAACTGCGTCTATCCTGTGTAGTTCTCTTCCTCTTTGTCCCTGTGGCTTTGCCAAAACGAGCCTTTTTACAAGTTTTAAATCCTTCAAAACATGGGCAGCACAGTTTAATCTATTGATTTTAATAAATTTTATAACATCTGGATCTTTATTAAATACTGATTATCATTTGATTATTTTTAATTTACCATATGTGTTAATTTTGTGTTGAAAAATTCAAACATTATTAAAAGTTGATATTTTCTTGATAAGCATTCTAGTCCATTTTCAGTCATTTGGATTTCGGTTCGGTTGACGAATTTAGGCTACGTTCCAAATGCCTTTTCAAAGAAATATAAAATAAAATATAAAAAAAACAAAAACAATTGCTATTTTATTATCCGGTCTGCGTAAGAATAAAATATTTTTGAAATCCACGCAACGGCTGTCGAAAATGCTGTCTATCTAGAACTTTTTGAATTATCTACCACGTGAACTCTTTACCATCCCATTTAACTGTAACCGGACTTCGACGTAAGAATTTTTCTCCCTGGATTTTAGAGCTTTTTTGTTGAATCTCATTGACAGTGCGATTCGTGGAACCAGAAAGGTAAGATAAATTTGATGTGAAATATTTCTAGTTTGGCGGATTGTTTTGGTGAGATAAAAACAGCAACCCTAGACTCTGTCAACCCGGTCTCTTAAAGTATTCTTGTTTTAAACATCGACTATAACGATTTGAAATCCAAAATTTCTTATCACTCTTATTTGGAGTAGAGCAGCGATGGGCAAACTAAGGCCCGCGGACCAACTCCGAAAGGTTCTATCCTGTCCGCGGATAGAATTTTAATTTGCCGGCCCGAGGCAAACGAAAAGAAATATATATTTATATATTATATATCCATCTCCTTTTCTACTTTGAAAAAAAGGAAGAAAAAAAAAATATTTAATCAAAGGACTGATGATCTTTTTACTTTCTCTATTGTTGTTCTACAAAACATAAATCGACGGAAATAGCAAGCACAGACAGCTTTCAATCGGTAAAGTGTTCTTTGTTGGTTATAGAGATTGTAGATTGGCGCCAACAAGCGTTTAAATTGTGAAGCAGTGAGGCCAGATTTGCAGGTTGAATTGAGTTGCAATCTAACAATCATCTCGAGCAGTTGTTTCTAAATATGCCAAAGTTACAAATCATTATCGAAAGTAAGTTTCCCAAATTTAATATCTCACGCCCAGAAAATCAGTGCTATGTTTGCTTCATCTTATATATGCGAACAAGTGTTTTCAACTATGAACCTTAGAAAGAATTATTTCAGAAGTAGACTGACAGATGAGCATTGAGCCTCGTTACTTAGAATCAGTACATCTCACTTCGAACCTCCCTATAAGGAACTTTTAAAAATGAAATCGCAACGTCATTCATCTCATTAACATATTTAATTTCTAATACATGTATATTGTTTTTAACATTTTAGTAAATTATCTTCGGCCTGCCAAACCTTTTTTTGCCCATACTGGAGTAGGGCGTCATTTAAAAATGTCCAATGTGAAGCAATAGATAATAATAGTATAAATAAAATAGAGTATGAATGATTCCACAAAAATAAACAGCCAGGAGAGTTTCTAAAAATCATTTATTACAATTTTCAAATAGTAAAAGTGAATTGTAACAATCTTAAATAACAAGTTTTCTCTGTATTAACAACGAAGAACAAAACGCAGGACTGCGCGCAGTTGCGATGTAAAAGTAGGTAGAATTAAGCTACAGTAACAATGATTGAATGATGAGAAATGCATCTGAGTTTGAGTCTGCGTTGCTTGATGACAACAAACGAGGCATTCACAAAAATCTTAATGAACTGATATTCATAATTATACGAACACATTCGTGTATTTTAGTGCACGTATCCATGAAATGTGATGGAAAGTCCATTTTTTTTTTTTCAATTCCTACTATTAGTTCACTTTCTCCCTATATATATATCTTGTTCACATTTTCAATCGTTAATAGAATACTTTTTATTCATCCACTCGAAGTTCAAAGACATCTTTTTGAACTTCTAGTGGATGACACTGGATGTTGATACAGGTTTTTAAAATATTAATTCATTCATTAAATTTAATTAATTAATTCCTTTTAGTTTTTTTTAGATTTAAGTTGCATGTATCTACCCATAGAGGGCGCCAGATAAACTTAAAAAAATGAATTAAAATTATTTATAAAGGACTTCCTGCAATAGAGTGAAAAAAAAAGTAGGAATTGACTTTAATTTTTTTTTTATATTACTTGTTTTCGTAGATAGAAATTGCATGCCTGTTGAAAGTAAACAACGGTGACAAAATTTATTATGCATATCTTTTTTTTTTAAAAAGAAACAACAATTGAAACGATGGCTGGACATGACATAAAAATATATAATATTTACATACTTTTGTACATCCGACAAATGAACACACGCGTCGAAACTTTCATGCGAATCGAATTGTTAAGAATCATATTCAATGTTATTCAGACAAAGATAAAAAAAAAATTTTTAAATTTTCTTATGGAAACTAAAATTATAGCAAAATATTTACAAGTTTTATTCTATGAACATTATGCACATTATTATTATTAGAAAAACACAAAAAAATATGACACATAAACATTGTAGATAATAGTCTACTGTAAGGTCAAACATATAAAGCTAAAGAATAAATAATCTCGTGGTCATTTATAAAGAAAAAAAATATGTAAAAAGAAGCAAAACTTTCTCAATTGCACAACGTCGGCAAAGATTCGTGGTCGTAAAAGTTATTAAAGAAACTGAAGAAGAAGCTTAAAATAACACCGAACTTTCTTTTATGATGGATTAGCACCTTTCACTCTTTTCCGAGACAGCACTCGTAGAAAAAAAGTGTCCTCGTCTGTCTCGGATCCTTTTGCGATTGAGGTAAGAAGAAGCTGTATTCTGCTGGAGTTGACACTAAGAGGCCTGGCTTCCAGCTTTTTGCAGCTGGCCCGAGACGGCGCACGACAGGCAGCAGTACTTGGCGTAGGTCGGGTTCACGCAGTAGTTCTGCTTCACGATGGAGGCGCAGCTGGCGAAGAACGGGCTGTCCTTGCACGTGGCGGGCACGAACACATCTGAAATGAAACGCAAAATTACATTTTATTGTTTTTGTTCTAATGCAGCTGGCAATACAGAGACAGTTAATCTTTACGCCATAAGCAAGGGTTGCACCGCTGTGACTCATGGAGCACTACCCAGAGGGCACATGTAGCTTGAAGATAGGCTACGGATGCTAGTCGCACTACCCCCACAACGCTTTAAGATCACATTAGACAGGGACTAACTATTTAAAAGGGATTCCGGATCACTACAAATATCCATGGCATCGCCGCGACTCGAAGCCGAAACCTGTAGTAAAGAGCTCTAGCAACGCCCAACAGGGCCCCAAATACTGTTCTGCATTCTTATTGAATAGAATAATTTTTTTCTGTGGTTGGAAAAAGAACAATCTTCTATAAGCATTTCACCCTATCTGCACTACTTTGAACCACAGTGTAGTGTGATGTACTGGATTTATTTTTGAAAATAATAAATTTCGTGTTATCTTTAATTATTTCGAATATAATTTATATTGCTTTAATCCAACATGAAATAAATTTGTTAAATTCTGGAACAAAAAAAAACACCTTATAACATTCACGTGTAGCTTGGAGATAGGCTGCGGACGTGAGTCACACTACCCACGCTCTAAGATCTTATTAGACTGGAACCTACGGTTTAAAGTGGATTCCGAACCACTGCAAACAGCCAGAGAGCCCTCTGTCACTGATTGTGTTAACAGCAGCACCCTATCTGCATATATCTCTCCATACTTTTGCAATCCTGCGATTTTAGTAAAAGAATGAGCTGAACAAGGAGTTCGTCACACAGCGTCGTCGCCATTGGATGTGTCGAATTGCTAAAAAAATGTTGGTGACGGTGAATCGTGCACGTCAGAAACACCAGCACACAAATGGTATGAAGTATTCAAAGAAGGTCGAGAAGTGGTAGCTGATTTTTCCTGTTCTGGGCGACCTTCAAGAAGTGGGTGGTCAAAAATCGTCGCATGTGTAAGGTTTAACTTTAAATACATGGACGTGAGAGGTCGCCACTGTGACCAGTAACTGGTACCATAACTGTGTGAACTGGTAAGCACAAGCGGTTAGATTTTGAGACGACGAGGCAGAACGCTAGGAGCGTCTGGGCAGTAACACGGTCAAGAACCGTATGGGATGGGTTTACGAATTTTTAAGTATAGGTTAGAATTGATATTGTAGAAGAGGCACACGGTGCCAGGTGTATGTGATATAGTTAATAGTGTAAATAAATTCATATAAAGTGAGACTGAGGTGTTTCCGTCCACCAGACGCCTACAACATAAGAGCTTGAACAACTAGTCGCTAGCTGGCGACAACACATGAGAGTTAGCTCAAAAGCTCCGTTCATAAAATGACGATTGATATTTAGGCACAAAACGCGACTCTTTCCGATAGAGCTGAAGATTGTCCTAAAATAGCGAGCTTCACGATGCGCAACGATTGTCCGATGCGACTTTGTTTCTGTTAAAATTATCGCTTCGGAAGAAAGTGTTTCGATTCGATTGAGGCTCTAAAAGAAAATCGGCCGAAGGAAGGACTTGGATTCTCCTACGAAAAAAATGCATGGAGGACTAGATAGAGTTTCGGCCATAGTTGCACTGTACTGGAATGGCGGAGATAAAATAAATTAATTTTTGTGTGTTTGAATGAACAATTCCGGATACTTTTTTACATAGAATGCAAATTCAAAAATTCTGAAATATTCATTTTTTTTATACAACTGCTATTGAGGAAGAATCTACATTACTGGCCATTAAAATTGCTACACCCAGAAGGCGACATCCTACAGGCATAACATTTAAACGACTGGAAGAAGGTGCTGTGATATGCAAATTTGCTTTTCAGCGCATTCAGACAAAGCAGGCGTCGGTAGCGACACCTACAATGTGATTAAATGAGGTAATTGTTCTGCCGGTTTCTCATACACATATTGCATTTGAACGTTGTTGCCTGGTGAAAAGTTGCTGTGATGCCTCGTGTAAGAAGCAGAAATGCGTAGCAGCACGTTTCTGACTTTGGTAAAGGTCGAATTGTAACATACCGGGATTGTGGTTTATCGTATCGTAAAATTGCTGCTCGCGTCGGTCGAGATCCAATGATTATTAGCAGAATATGGAATCGATGGGTTGAGGAGGGTAATACGGAACGCCGTGCTGCATCTCAACTGTCCCCTATAACTAGCAACCGAGAAGACAGGCATGTTACCCGCGTGGCCTTAATGGATCGTGCAGCCACGTCACGAGCCCTGAGTCAAGAATTAGGGTCGTTTGCAAGACAAGTGTTTGCACGAAGAGTTCGGACACGTTTGCAGCAGCATGGACTCTCAACTCGGAGACCATGGCTGCGGCTACCCTTGCATCACAGACAGAAGCGGCTTCAATGGTGTGATCAACGACGAAACTGGGTGCACGAATGGCTAGACATAATTTTTTTCAGAGGAATCCAGGTTCTGTATACAGCATCAAGATGGTTGCATCTGTGTTTAGCGGCAGCGTGCATTCGTCATCGTCATACTGGCCCACTACCTGACTTGTTGGTATGGTGTGCTATTGGATATACGTCTCGGTCACCTTGTTCGCATTGACGGCATTTGGAACAGTGCACGTTACATTTCTGGTGTGTTACGATCCGTGACTCTACCCTTTATTCGAGCCCTGCGAAACTCTACGTTCCAGCAAGATAATGTACGACCGCATGGCGCCGGTATTTTACGGACCTTCCTTGATATGGAAAATGTTCGGCTGTTACCCTGGCCTGCACGTTCACCAGATCTCTCGCCAATAGAAAACGTCTGGCCCATGGCTGCTGAGCGTCTGGCTAGTCACCATACGCCAATCACTACGGTTGATGAGCTGTGGCATCGTGTTGAAGCTGCATGGGCATCTGTACCTGTACATGCCATCCAATCTATGTTTGACTCAAGGCCCAAGCGTAAAAGTGCTGTTATTACTGTCAGAGGTGGTTATTCTGGGTAATGATTTCTCATGATCTATGCACCCAAATTTCTTGAAAATTGAATCATCTGTTATTTCCAATATAATATAATTGTCAAATAAATATCATTTTGTTATCTGCATTTCTTCCTGGCGTAGCAATTTGAATGGCCAGTAGTGTATTAATCTATTAAGCAATAGAGGGGAGTTTTACCATGAACTCGTATATCCAGCGACGCCCTGGCTTTTCCGTGCTGGTTCTGGGCTTCACACACGTAGGTTCCGCTGTCGTCGTACTGGGCGGAGGCGATGCGCAGCGTGTGGTTGCTGAGGATCTCCCTGCGGTCGTTCGATTCCAGGGGCTGGCTCTCCTTGCCCAGGTGCCAGCTCACGATCATGGGACGGGTGCCGTTCACGTGGCAGTCGAGCTGCAGGGTGGAGTTCACCTTGTACTGAGGGGTCGCCAGAGTGATGTTGACTTTGGTGTCCACTGAAAAAGAGAAAACCTATTGTTAGCAAAACTTAAAATCATCATGGACGGTAAGAAATAATTCATAATATAGATAAAGAAGCGTTTTTAAAAAAAATAATTCACAAGAAGGAAAGAATTTGGTATAGGGCTGTACCTAGTGGTGAGTGCTACAGCTATAATACGCATTTTAATGACCCAAGCCTTCTTCAACATCATTCAGTTAATACTTACATAACTTATACGAATTATATTTATTTAGGCAAATTTGTGCTTATGTATTAGGTCGGTGCATAATTATCAGGCGTTTTTTTGACGTGCTCTATTTTAATAAAAATTTACAATATTTTATATATTTATGAAGGAAAATATCCTTCTACTTTTAGGTTGTAAAAATGCATGTCGATAATCATACTCATATTCGTCGTCTTATGCTGTATCACTTTGAGAAAGGATGGAAAGCAGCGCAGTCATTTCGCGATCTCAACGAACTTTTCGGTGAGGGCACAATCAGCGAAAGTCGATGCAGGAAACGGTTTGTCCGTTTCAAATCTGGCGGCATTAGCTTGGAAGATAAGCCAGGAAGAGGTCGACCATCAGATTCGACGACCAGGCATTTTTGGCAGCCGTGGAAGGGGGCGAAAGCTGGACAACTCGAATGCTGGCCGACAACTTCAATGTGGACCCTTCATCCATCGTTCGTCGTCTCAAAAAGCTTGGAAAGGTACGGAAATAGACTGGATGAATCCCCCGAAACACAGCGACAACAATAAAGCCAAAAGCATCCGAAGTTTCACCGATTTGCTTCAACGAAACGAGCGGGGTCCGCTTCTGAAGGATCTTGTCGCTGGGGATGAATCGTGGCTTCTCTTCAAAAACCGCAAAAGAAAGAAGGTCTGCGTTTTACCAAATGGAGTAACGAAGGACGTGCACTGTAAGAAGGCAATATGGTGTGTTTGGTCGGACAGAAGCGGAATCATCCACTGGGAAATCATCTTAAACGGTATTTGTTAGTGATGGAACAGAATCTAAAAATGAGTATGATTATAAAATTGCGTTTCGATAATCTAAAAGTAGAAGGATATTTTTCATAAATTTATAGAATATTGTTAGTTTTTATTAAAATATAGCAAGTCAAATAAATGCCTGATAATTATGCACCAACCTAATATATTAAGTATATCTGTGCTTATGTGCTATAACTATACAGTACAGGTTTTTTTTATATATTTTTCTTTAAAAGATTTGTTATAATATACTCTCGAGAGCCAAAACATTATGACCACCTGTCAATAACGAGTTGGCCCACCTTTGGCGCGCAACATAGCTTCAACCCGCCTTGGCATGGATTAATACCACCACTTAATACCAGTTAAATACCACTTCCACCTGATCACGTGCCTTCCGCGTCATCCAGGCAAGTTCATTGCAAAATGTAGGGGTGATCATAATGTTTTGGCTCTTGAGTGTATATTTAGAAGAAATTTAAGAATAATATTGTTTTTAGGTAAGTTCGGTGACAAGATCTTAACTTTTACTCGATATATGTTCCTCAATTCGAAAATTAATGAAATTTTTTAAAAATTGTCTGCATCTACCACTCACCGTAGACGATGAGGTTGAAGAATCGGCTCACTGATCTGCCCACGCCGTTGTCGGCGCTGCAGGTGTACATGCCCTCGTGCTCGTCCCTCACGGACAGGATGTGCAGGGATCCGTCGGGGGAGATCTTGTAGTCGCCCGTCTCCCCGCTCAGGGGGTGGTTCCTGTGGCTCCACGTGATCCTGGGGGTGGGGTAGCCTTTGACGACGCACCTCAGCAGCGCCGGCGTCCCCTTCTTCACCGCGACGTCCTTCCTTGCAGACACGATCTGTGGAGGCTTGGGCGTTTCTGAAAAAGGACAACTCGACTCATTATCTTTTGGAAGGACATCTAAATCGTGGTTTGGTTTGTCGCTCTACTGTCATTTTGTGCACACTATGGGCTCATTAGACCGGGACGGACAGTTTAACGTGGATTCCGAACCATTGACAAGCATCCATGCCACCGCCTGGATTCGAAACTAAAGCCTGGGGTACCAAAGCCAAGAGCGCTAGCCAATATGTCTGAATCGACACAGTACTGTCACTCCGACGAGGCTCAAGATACAAGGTGAAGTATGCGCAGCAAATCTACATGTATATGTATCAAAAATAAGTCTGTATTTGAAGGGGGCGGGGGAAAATCACCATTTACAATTTCTTGATTTTTTTCTTTTTGAGGTGATTCTATGAATATTTAGGATCCATTCAGACATAAGGTATTTTACCAACCCGTGCAGAAAGGTCGCCTGGTGAGTCAACTACTTCTACTACACCCACCACATCACTGTGCCTAGAGATAGTTGCCCCTATACAGTTTGGGTAGGATGCGGGTGAGAAAAAGTCTGATTGGGCTCCGTGACGCTCTGCGGTCCTATGAGACCAGGTCTTGCGGCTTACAGTGGATTCCGAACCACTACAAACATTCATGGTATCGCTGGAACTGAAACCCGAAACCTGTGGGACCGAGCGGCAGAGCGCTAGCCATCAGGCCCCGCCTGGTGAGATTGCTATGTAAATGAACACCTAATCATTTGCCATTCCGCTCTAAATGGCAGTACTCTTTAGACCAGAGTTGGCCAACCCAAATGATCTTTGCCTCTTTGAAAATGCATCCTAACTCAGCGGGCCGCATATAAAATCATATATCCCCCTATCAGATTTAGACCCCTATAGACATTTCTTTGGAGTGAAAAATTGAAACAGAATGAGCTATTATTAGTGTGTTTACGGTTATTCTCACATGTTAATATAGATAATATAATAATAATAATAATGATACGAAACGCACATTGCAAAGATATATATAACACTAAAAAGGAAATATAAAAAATATATATAAATATAAACGAAATAAAAAAAATGAAATCATTCAAAAATATTTATTTTACTTAGTGCTATATGTGTTTCTCCACTCTTTCACTTAGCTTTTGCAAATCGATCTCACTTCGGGTATTGGTACAGTATAATGGATGTTGCAAGTTAGCGTCCGTTATGTTTAAGCGTGTTTTGTATTGGGTGAATTTCATTTTCGAAAAAAGGTGTAAGTTGAACCGAAATCGCTAACAACTTCAACTAAAAGTTTGGTTTGTTGTGCCATCAAAAATCAACTGTACGTATCTAGGGATGGTCACTGAGGATACTTATGAAACAAAGAACCTGTTATATTAGATGTTCCAAGATGCGCGCCTCATAAGTTCGCAGAATATAATTTAACTATTCTGATAAATAAAACAGGCAACATCTGACCTATATTCGAAATAATATGATTTTAAAATCAAAGTTAATTTTTTCTCGCAATTTTTTTTATATTACGATTTATTATACATAAGCAATCTTGTAAAAGCTGGCTATTTATTTGAATGCTTTGCATTTCCCACATATAGTTAATTTTACTCATAATGTATTTTTTAATACATTATATTTGGTTTTCACTATTTTGGCCTTTATAAAATGCTGTGTAAAAGTGTGATGAATCTCATGGGCCGGAAAAATGTTCAAGGCGGGGTGCGGGTTGGCCACCCCTGACTTAAACCATTCCTCATTCGATTTGGGAATGACTGAAGAGCGGATGACGCAAGAAAAAAGAGACGTCCTCTGAAATCCATCGCATTTGGCTCACTGTCAGAGGCGTGGACAGAAATTCTCTTTCAAACGAGCAATGGACGGGGGTGGTTAGAAAGTATCGAGAAGGGCACGGAAGAGGATGGTAAAACATTCTGAAAGACAAGGTGACGACTGGCGAGTCTGCTGTCTAAATGAACACCTACTCATTTGACATTTCGTTCTAGATGACAGTACTCCTTAGACCAGGGGTGGTCAACACGAATGATCCCCTGGGCCACTTTGGAAATGCATCCTAATTCCGCATATAAACCCTATTAGATTTTTTTTGGAGTGAAAAAGGGAAACATATTGAGTTATTATTATTATGCGTAGAGTTTTTAATATGTTTATGCTTAAATGCGTAGAAAATAGGAGTCTAACCTCGTGACCTAACTCTAGATTAAAAAGTATTATCTTAAAGTGAAGTGAAGTGATAAAAGCATGCCGAACAACAGAAAAATAGGAAATATTAATTATTATTTATTGATTAAATATTAATTATTAATATTTCTTAATACTAAATTAATTAATATTGCAGAAAAATATAATATTAGAAATATTATTATTAAATTTAAAAACTAAATATTATATATAAAGGATTCCATTACTAAAGAATATTCATTCCATATCTTCTTTTATTGGTGCGTTACAATATATGGGAAATGCAAAGCATTCCAATAAACAACCAGCTTATACAAGATCGTTTATTTTTCTTATTGCTTTTTTTTACGTAACAGCTTTCTTATGTATAATAAATCATAATATAAAAAACGCTAACTCATTTCGCAAACTTAACATTAAATTTAAATCACGTTTCACAACATAAAAATGACTTGCAGTGTAAACAAAATTGAAATATACATTACCTGCTTCTTCAATAGCATTTTCAGCATCATATTCTTCACTTTCTTCATTATCTGTAAATAAGAAAATAGAGTAAAGAGTCTATACCTTATAATTAAATTAATTTTAAAAATGCATCAGTAGATTTGTCTTGTTATGAAGCATGTTTACAAAGCAAGTACCGTTTCATGCCCTATTTTATGCGCTGTTTACATCTGTTGAGAAGCCATTAGGGAAACATTTAGCCGCGTTTTTGAGAAATTGAAAGGGTACCGTCGATTGGGAAATACGACAGGTGATTCGTTTTCTTAGTGTTTCATCATCATCATCCTCCTTGGCGCAACAGCCCAGCGTGCCATCTACCTACTGGTAAATTTTGAAGCGAAAGATGTTTTTCTTTTTACGGGTCTACGCCCAACGCTCAATAGTCATATGAGACCGGGACTTACTGTTTAAAATGGATTCCGAACCATTACAAATATCCTTGGCACCGCCGGGACTCGAACTCGAAACCTGCGGTACCGAGTTTCGAGATCGCAAGCCACTCGGCTATTGCGGCCCCATACATTGTGAGGAACGCAGTGGGCGAGCTCCAGACATCACTAAAGATTTAGTGCTGAAAAAGTGAAACAGAACAGACTGTTTACAATTTTGACATTATCTGATAAATTTTCTCGGGCTTCACGTAATGTTCTGTAAGAAATTGGGAGTGAGCGCTTAAATTATCGAAAACTGTGCGCACGCTGGCTACTGAAAATGCTGCACACAGCGTTTATGAACTTTCCTTGAGCGGCACAGTGAGGAAGGCGATGCCAAATTTTCACAGGTGACGAAACCTGGACGACACCTGCTTACAAAGAGATCGAAACAGCAATGGCACCGAAGAGATCGAAGTTCAAGCAAACATCTTAAATCAACACAATGACGTAGCGTGCTTTGGGACAGGAAGGGGTTGTTTGTCGCTCTTGTGCAAACGAGGGCTAAACAGACCTGCAATTTAAAGTGGATTCTGATCCACTCATAAAGCATCCATGCCACCGTCAGGATTTGAATCTGGAGCCTGGAATACCAAAGGCCAGAGCGCTGGCCAACAGGCCGTTGGGAGAGGAAGGAGATGTTACGTGTGGATTTCTTGCCACGTAACGACACAATAAATTCTATGATGTATTGCGAGACCTTGAAGAAACTGCGCAATGCAATCCGAAACAAGAGGTGTGACATGTATCTGAATAAGGGGAATCGCTTAGCAGCATGACAATGTGCGGCTGAAAGAACTCATCGCATCCTTGGTTGGAGCAACTCGATTCCCTTCCGTGCAGTCTCGATCTAGCACCCAGTGAATGCCACATGATCTTGCATTCGACGAAGCATTTGGACGATCTTCGACACAACGACGAGGATGAGATCAAAACGACCGTGTTGCAGAAATTGCAGCCTTCATAAAGGACTGGTCAATCCAATGCATGCTCAATGCATGAATTCTGATTCTGAAAGTGTTGGATGAGCGAACTACTTTGTCAGATATTGACACTGGTTGAGAATGCGCGTCAGCATATTGAATCTACGTACACGTTTGAATAACGTTTGAGTTACGTGCACCAACTATAGTATGAAAGGATTCCTAGTGAAAACGCGTCAGTTAAAAAAAAAAAAAAAAAAAAAAAAAAGGAGAACAAAGCACATACCTGAGAAGGAAGGGAGCACGCATATTTTGGCACAGGACACGAAGCAGCACTTCAGTCCTCCAGGACAGTCTGCATCCGACTGGCACCTGTCGTGGCACGTTCCGTTCAGCAGGTGCTCGGGTTGAGGGGCCGCGGGGCACTCGCCTCTCTTCGATTCTGGAAAACGAATGATTCACAGTTCGAACTCGATTTTGGAATGATTCGAAAAATGTATCGAATATATTTTTAGACCTAATACTCTACTTATCTACATTCTGATAAATCATGGGCTTTTTCATAATCTCTGATTTATGACGTATTTCCGGATTTAATAATAATAATAATAAACCGAAACATATACAGGGTGAGTAAAGTCCCACTTTCAAAATGCTGTAAAAAAAAAGAACCACTCTTCACAATGAGTTCAGATTTGAACTGAAGATACTTGAAGAAGGGGGAAACGGTACGGCATCAAAAAAAAAAAAAAAAAAAAAAAAGATCCTACAATTTTTCCCATCCAATTGGGTATGACTTTGCCGTGGTGAATGGGCTTTCCACTCACAGCGTCACAACTGTTAAATAATAGTCTTTTTTTTCGTCAAAAAAACCCGAAAAAATCAAGCACATTGAACACTACAGTTTTCTTAATGTGCAACTCATGCCAATGTAATTTCGATTCAAAATATCATTGGCAGGCCAATTCACTTTCTTTATGCCATCTATTCATAAACTTTGGAACTTTTTTTGATGCCATACCGTTTCCGCCTCTTTCAGATATCTTCAGTTCAAATTTGAATTTATTGTGACGAGTGGTTCTTTTTTTTACAGCATTTTGAAAGTGGGATTTTAATTATAATCACCCTTCACATTTACAAACTCGAAAATGCCTTGTGAAAGATTTATATTTTTCAAGAAATAAAATGACTACACTTGGTTCACAATGAGATGTTAAACGGACACTATGACGAGAGTTGTGTGAGAAAAAATTTCACGATACATTTGTCAGGATCAAACGTAATATATTCAAATATTAAAAAAAAAAAAAAAAACGTGTATTTTATGAGACAAGAGCATTTAAAAAATAACGAAAAAAATCATTTATGGAGAAGTTATATACAGATAATTTTTCATCCGTTTTTTATTAATTCCAAGTCAAGGAGAAACCTGCAAAATATAATAAAAAATTTATCGAATAATAATAATAAACTGACTTACTGAGGCGGCATAATGGCTGAGATTGGATATTCCCATCAGCTGTCCTGTGCTTTTCGACAACACACTGGGAGCCTTCGGGACAGCTGTGATCCTGCAAAACAGACATCCGTTCAAATGAAAAGAAACATTTTCCAGTGGAATTCGGGACAGAAAGAACTTTAAAATGCAGCTTATTGTGGGACAATTACCATAAAATGCAGCTTATTGTGGGACAAATATTATAAAATGCAGCTTATTGAGGGACAATAAAATGCAGCTTATTGTGGGACAATTACCATAAAATGCAGCTTATTGAGGAACAATTATTATAAAATGCAGCTTATTGAGGGACAATTATTATAAAATGCAGCTTTAAAATGAATCTAAATATTTTTCTAATATGTAAATTGCATCTGTCGACGCCTTACCTCACAAGGATTGGTGCACAAGCACGACGTGCATCCTCTGATGTCTATGATTTCTTCTATGCCGTGCGGGCACTGCAGCTGCTCGCAGTTGGACGTAGGGCAGTTCCTGTTGGGTTCCACCTCACCAGCAGGTTGGGCAGCATCTCGCACGGGGCCTGGACCTGCAACATTCATCAAAACCTGTTCACTTCCATCCTGTAATCCATAATCCGCGGATTCACTTGGTTTTTAATAAAATTGCGTTTAAATATTTTGATTAAAATTACGTTTTAAATATTTTGCACAACGAAAATACGTTTTTGTAACGGTTCTTATCGTACGAACTTTTTCGATAACGAAATCATAAAAACACACTACTTGTTTAAAAAAAAAAAATGGTAACCCATTAGGACATGCAAGGTTCTTCGGAAACGGAAGTACCTGTTTCGGAGTACCCATGGGATAAATATACCCCGAAAACCTCCACATAATCATTAATTAGGTACATTTACATTATGGAAATTACATTGTGAATTTTGTTAAAAAAAGAAAATTTACATTATTAAAATGATAAAAGAAAGAAGTAAGTTAAGTCAAGTTACTCATGTAGAATTAGGAATCCGTAACACGTTTCCCCGCGGATGGTCAGAAAAATAAAAAAAAATTGAATTTAAAATAAATACATTAGAAATGAAAACATTAACTTCTTAAGAATTTTAGATATCATTTGGAAAATTTTTTTTACGATAGCCAGTATTAGTGTTAGTTTTGCACATCATAGCAATAAATGAAAACGTAAGAAGCCAAATAAACACTTCAGATTTGCAATTTCCCTATTTTGGTCATTTTGAGTCCCACGAATTCTTTTTAGACGTGGGAAGGACTCAAACGTCGCATCGCAGATAGTTCTAGGTCTTTTTCTAGAGCTACTGACACCAGGATCGTATGCAGGAATTGTGCGAATAGCTTCATTGCGAATCTGAGGACATTTATCACGAAAACTTTTTGAAATTTTGAATATGTAATCTATTATCGGATTAAGATCAAGATCTTTATGGATTTGTTTCCGTCTAACAAACCACGGAGCATTAACTATACTGGCTACTTGTCTGTTCTGGAAACCTTGCAACTTTTGGAGATTTTTCAATGAGGTGGAAGCCCAGACAACCATAGGTGAGAATGGGTCGAAGAATCGACTTATAGAGCAGAAGCTTATGTCTGATAACTGACTCGTTCGAATAGAAGCGAATTCGAATCCGCACCTTGCACTCCCGAGCAATCGTTCAAATGAATTCGTAGCAATCGAATCGTCAAATTGAATTCTTAGCAATCGAATCGTTCAATAAAAGTGAAATACGACTGACTCGATCAATAGAAGTGAAATACGGCTGAATCGTACGAATGAAGTGAAATACGACTGACTCGTTCAATAGAAGTGAAATACGACTAACTCGTTCAATAGAAGGGAAATACGACAGACTCGTTCAATAGAAGTGAAATGACTGAATCTTTAATAGAAGTAAAATACGACTGAATCATTTGATAGAAGTAAAATACGACTGAATGGTTCAATAAAAGTGAAATACGACTGAATGGTTCAATAAAAGTGAAATACGACTGAATGGTTCAATAAAAGTGAAATACGACTGAATGATTCAATAAAAGTGAAATACGACTGAATGGTTCAATAAAAGTGAAATACGACTGAATGGTTCAATAAAAGTGAAATACGACTGAATGGTTCAATAAAAGTGAAATACGACTGAATGGTTCAATAAAAGTGAAATACGACTGAATGGTTCAATAAAAGTGAAATACGACTGAATGGTTCAATAAAAGTGAAATACGACTGAATGGTTCAAACGAATCCTCACCTTGGACTCCGGAGCAGAATCGCATGCAGAGGTCGGCGGTCTTGAAGCGGTTCTTGTTCCCCCCACACCCCTTGTAGACGAAGGGGAGGCACATGCTCTTGAAGGGGTCGTAGTAGAAGCGGCTCTGCGAATAGCTGCAGTGGCCCTCGTCCGCGCTCTGCCGGCAGATCTCTGTTGGGGAGACAAAAGGATTGTGTCACCATTACTCAACTCGCACACTGAACGCATAGCATTTAATAATTGAACATTTTCATACCTTCATTGGTGATGAATGTCGCCGGAGCCGTAGAAGGTTGGACTGGTTTGGCTGCAAAAAAATTATTATTATTATATTAATTATAATAACATTTAACATAACTTTTGAGCCGATTAATATTTTTAAAAAATATATTTTTTTTATTTCATATGTTGTATGCTTTGACTCAAAGGACAAGGATATCGTTTTGCAGTGGATCCCAGGCCATTGTGGGATCTTGGGTAATGAGCAGGCGGATTCTCTTGCCAAAAAAAGAACAACCATCACCCAAACCTTTTGTAAAGATATCTCTTTTCACTCGATGAAGCTGATGATCCTAGACTTTATCTGATAATCTACGTGAAGGCAACTCATCTAAAACCTGGTTTAACTGTATTCTAAACATCCCTGATCAGCCCAGGTTTAAAGCTGTTGCCTTTTTCAGACTCCTGACGGGCCATGATTGTTTGGCCAATCATTTTTTTCGAATGAAAATATTTGCAAGCCCATAATGCATGCTCTGCAGTCTTGCAGAGGACATGGATTCATCCCACCTTCCTGTCTGCCCTGCACTTGTTTTCTCTACTGTGTAGGGTCGTTATTGGGAGGCTAGGGCTCTTATGGGCTAAAAATGTCACTATGTGATTTCTTTCCATTCTCGTTATTGTTTTCATGTTCCTTGTGTTCTTTTTCTTTTTTCTTTTATTACTTATTGTAGCCTGTCATTGGAAATAAAAAATTTTGTAGTTTTACGAGCTTGTATAGCAACATTCTTTTTTTGAAGTATTACGTTTCGTATTTTTATCCGGTACATTTTTTTTCAACTGAATTATTCGTCATCATCATCATCATAACTGGCTCGACATCCCGTTGTGGGCCTTGGCCTTCTTTAAAAGATTTAGCTAGGCTGTTCTCCTCTTGGCTGTGGACCTCCAGTTTTCGATCTTAATAACATTAAAATCAGAGTCTAAACAGTCGACCCATCTCTTTTTCCATCTTCCCCTAGGCCGTTGTCCAAAAGGGATTACATTGAAAACTTTCAAAGCGGCTCTGTCACTTCCCATTCTCATGAGATGACCGGCCCATCTCATTCTGTTCCGTTTAACACATTTTAAAATGTCACAACTATATTATAATTATTGATATTATTTTAATGTCTGAAAAGGACTTTAAAATATCGCGTAGAAACAAAAAATGTTCAGAAGTAAAATAAATAAATAAGAAAAACCTTTTTTCATCATGAAAGGATTATTCGAATGGCATTTGGCTTCGCATTCCTGCAGACTTCCGAACCTGTTGTCGTTTCCAAGGCAACCACCGTAAACAAACGTCTTGCAAGTGTTTTCTTCAGGGTCGCGGTACCACATCAAGAAGTAACCCAAGCAGGGGCCAGCGTCCTTCTGCTGGCTGCAGGGGTCTGAAACAATAGCAATGAATGCATGAAAATGTGTATCTTGTGTGTACAACCCCAGTGTACTACTATGTCAAAAAAGTAAGACCCATTTTCAATTTAAAATTTCCGGGGCTCATGGAACTTCAATTATTATTTCTTTTTTAAGGTTGCTGGCACTGTCCTTGACAGATTTGACGACAAACTATTCATGAGTGTTTGAATTACACTTGGCTGTGTGAGATGCTAAAACGGATTCCGGCGACTTTTCAATTGTCTGAATTCATTGAGCAAAAGACTTACATTCAGTTTTGTTTGCGGAAACATATAGAATGTTGCAGAAGGCATTCGGTGAGCATTCCTATATCGGAAAGAAATGTTTACAAGTGGTATAAACAGTTCAAAGAAGGCAGAGAACGCGTTGAAGATGAAGAGCCCTCGGGTCGACCACCAACCTCAACCAACGAAGCTCACGTCCAAAAAAAATTAAAGATTGGGTGCTTGCAAACCGTCGATTTACAATTAGAGACCTTGCCGATGATGTTGGAATCTCAAAAAAATTGGTCAGTTTAATTTTGGGCCTCGAACGCGTCCAATCTCGATTGAGTACCGAAAACACTGAATGCGCCTGCTCACACTGCATTGATTCGCGACTTTTTCGCCAAAAATGAAATCCATATCATTCCACAATTACCGTATTCCCACTGTGCGACTTCTGGCTATTCCCTAAACTCAAAAGACCCCTCCGGGGACACCGTTTTGAGTCGATTGAAGAGATTTAACGTGAATCGCCGGCTTTGAAGGTCACCCCTGCCGATGACTTTTTAGCACTCATTGAGGATTGGAAAAAAAGTATGGCATAAGTGTATTGTGTCCGGAGAGGATTCCTTTGAAGGCGATAAAATAAATTTGGTAGAATAAATAAAGAGTTTTTGAAAAAAATAATAATTGGTCTACCTTTTTGGGCACAGTAGTACAACAGAAGAGAGATGACAGGTTAAACTCCTACCTTTGGACTGGTCGCCGTTGGCTGAAGGGAAGTTCTTGCACTGAATCTCGCAGGTCTCCCTGTCGTTGAAGCGATTCCCGTTGCCCTGGCAACCGCTGTAGGAGAACTCCTTGCATTCCCCTTGGTCCGCGTCGAAGTGCCACTGGGGGAAGGCGCCGCTGCAAGGACCGCGCAGCTTCGGAAGACGACACACGTCTGAAAGCAACAGAAACAGGCTTACGTACAGCTATACTTTTAGGTTTCCGTGCGATTCATTACATTTACAGTATATACTATTACTACACCACACCACACAGCCTAGAGCTGAGTTGCCCCTTTTACAGTTTGGGAATAATGTGGATGCGAGAGAAGTTTGATTGGTCTCTGTGACGCTCTTCGGTAATATGAGACCGGGACCTACAGGCTTAAAGTGGAACCACTACAAACATCCGTGGCACCGCCAAGATTCGAAACCCGGTACTTGTGATACCGAGTGCCAGAGCGCTAGCCATTTGGCCGTCAGGCCCCAGTACACACACACACACACACACAGGCCCACACACACACACACACACACACACACACACACACACACACACACACACACACACACACACACACACACACACACACACACACACACACACACACACACAAAGGGAGAGGAGGTTAACAAAATAATGGAAATCTATTATATATAATTCCCGTGTCACGATGTTTGTTCGCGATGAACTCCGAAACTAACCATCCGATTTTAACTTTTTTTTTTTTTTAATGTGTGTTTTGTTCCAACTTGAGAAATAGGATAGTTTTTATTCAGATTTTTTTTGTATTTAAATGAAAAATCGGTTAAAATCTAGCATTGAGGACGGCGCCAATCTTGCAACCCTGAATTTTCGCCAATTTCTTTAGGGTTGCAATACTGCAATTAGAGGAATTCGTAGCTTCATTTTTCGGACAATATAATGACTATTTTTAGACGGCGCCGTGTCTCGATGCCTGTACTACATAACCGTAAAATTCTCATGTTCTGAATATTATTGTTTTATGTACTACTTTAAATTTTGTGAAAATTATATTGTATGAAATTTATATTATTTCTATGCGAAATAAATCAAATGTATGTAAGTAGTACCTGATTTGATTATCATTTTGATAAGTTTGAATTTGAATTGGAATAAAATATATGGAATGAAAAGTTGTGAATCAAAACATTGAACTTTTCTATGCTTAAAGTTTGTCAACATGTGTTGTATTTGATTAAGAATTCTAAAATAAAATATGATCTACAAGATAATATAATATAGACAATATAATTTTAAAGAAAGAGGATGAATTTTAAGGATTTTTTGAAAAGTGTGAAAATGAAGTAAATTCTGCAATTATTTGATATAGTGATAACATTAAAATTTTATAATAGTTGCAAGTTGAAAATCAAGGATATTTTATTTTAAAAACTTTTGTTATTTGAAAAACAAAGAATTTGAGTTATAAATTTGAGTGATTTAAATATTGTCGAAGAAAAATTGATAAATGGTACTTTTAAGTTGGAAGTTATTTAAAGGAAACAAAACAAATAAATAAGTGTTTATATTAATAAAGGAGAATTTAAAGCTCAATAACATTTTTATGTATGTTCATTTGTTTTTATTTACATTTAAAAGTTGATTTTAATTATTTCTTATTTGAATTTTTATGCATTTTGTATTCATTCAAAACATCATACCCTTATTTATGTTCTAAATGCTTTGAAACTTCATGTAAAAGTGTTTTTTAAATGTATGAAAGGAATACAACATGGAAATTAATCTAAATTCATAACTTATTTTTATTTTAGTTTTTAAACTAAGAATTTTTGTAAATTTGTAAAAAAAAAGTTTGTGTTGACAAACTTTAAAAATACAAAAATTTATAAATAATTAAGATATAAATTTGAAAACAGTATATTACCTACATAAGCATATTCCCAGTATAAAAATACTTGCAAAGGAAAAAACTATTCATGTTTTATTCATTTATTTATTTTTGAATTATCAAGTTTTGCAACAATATCACATTTTTGCAATGTTTATCCGTATTTTAAAGAATAAATTGTATAAAAAATAGTTAAAGTTGATATTTTTATGTGAAATTCAAAGGTTTTGAATATATTTAATCAAAACACTTGCAAAAAGGCTAAATATTTTAAATTCAGGTCATTTCATATTAAAAAGCCTTTGCAAATAGCAGGAAGTTGTAAAAAAAAAAAAAAAATGTCGAGCAAATTGTAACTTTTTCAAAACGAAGCTCAGAAAATATTTACAGCTTTAAGGAAAAATAAAACTATGTTTTTTAATAAATAAGACTATGAACTTGATAATTCAATGGCATTTTAATATATTTACAACATTTTTAAAAGTAATATATCTAATTAAAAGTTGTTTTTAGCTTTTTCTCAGAATGAATTTTTATGCTTTTTGTTTTCATGTGAAACACCATAACACAAGTAATTTTGATCCAAATGCTACAAAACTTTGTATTTATGTTTTTCATAAATATTTACAGGGAATAGACCTCTGAAATGATTATAGCTACATAAATAATTTTTATTTTAATTGTTAAACTTGGAATTACATGCAAATTTTGGAAGAATTTTGTGTCGACAGTATTTAAACTAGCACAAAATAATAAAGATATAAATTTACCAGAGGTCTATTCACTGTAAAATGTTAGTACAAACAAATACAAACTTAGAAATTTAAAAAATATTGATTTGATTTCAGGTTTTGTAACAGTATCATTTTTTGGCCATTTTTACCCTTATTTTAGCTTATAAATATTTTTAAAAAATAATATTGAAATTTTTTTATGGGAAATCATTAGTTTTTAGATACATTCAATCCAAAAATGTGTACAAAGATAAAAAATTTCAAAAAAATTCCTTCGAAGGTGTTCGTGTACCTTAAACGATCGTTTGCATTTGTACTTTATTGTGAATTGTTTTTAAAGTCATTTCTTATTATATCCTGATTTTATTTTAATTGTATTGTATTTTTTCAATTATCATTTTCAGTAAAAGACCACCAAAAAAATCTAACCTCAGAATCCGTGTTTCTCCCATGGGCAGCTATATGTTGCATGCTCACGTGTTCGAAAACCATCGAATTTATTTATTTTGACGAAAGACAGACTAACAAGAAATATTGTTCCTCGCTTAGTTCTTAGTTAAATGAAAGTAATGATTATTAAAAATTAAATTACGTAAAATAATTATAAAACAGTCTTAAAAATCAACATTATCTACCTCATTCATTAAATTAATAAAAATCAAACATTTTCTATTCGTTGAAGCTTTATTTGATCTTTTCATCCTTCTTTACCAATCACTTTCTTAACAATACCAATTATAGTATCTAATAATTGAACGAAATACAAGAAAGCCACAGCAACTCGTGGCCGGGTCTTCTAGTACGCTAGAGTTATAAGGATTCTTTTACTAATAGTGCATAGGATGACCTTTGGTATGTAATACAGCTTCGATTCGCCTGGAAATGGAATCATACAAGTGCTGAATAGTGTTTAGAGGAATACTGAACCATTCTTCACGGAGATCGTGTGAAAGTTCCGTGAGAGATGGCGGTGGGGGATATCGATTCCGGATAGACCCTAACAACTGTGTTGATATTGAGGTCGCGGACAGTGTGGGTCAAGGTAGATGTATAATTTCCTTCTGGTATTCAGCAAACCATGATTGAACATGTCCCATTCATAGGATGGACCTGGTCAACTAAAAGTTATCTATATTTCGCCTCAATGATCCTTTCTTTCAGGGTTACGATCGGGCCAGCAAAAAACCCCGACAAGATTGCCTATGATCCACCTCCAAGCTTGATGGTTGGAATGAGACAATCACGATCATACGCTTGTGCAGGTGTCCTTCTAACGTGCACCCATCCTGTAGCGGGAAAAAGTTTGAAAATCGTTTCGTCTGACAGACGAATCTAGTCGATTGATAAGTCATCCACTTATCAATCGACCAAGTTTTGGGGTTATGACATCACAATAGATGACGTTTGGCATGAAGATGTGACATTTGGTTTCAAAATTGCTATTCTGCCGTAAATATCCTGTTTATGAAGGAGCTTCCTAACTTTAATTATTGACATTGGAGAATCCAGATGCTCATTGAGCTCTGCTGTCATTTTGGCTGCAGTTGTTTTCTTTTTAGACATTACAATCCGCTGCAATACCTATTGGTCTCTTTCATTCAGCTTCTCCTTCCGTCCACTATTTTGCTTTACCAAGCTTGTCTTGTCGCTGTATGTCATAGACACCATACTTCTAGAAACGCCTAAAAGCTGGGATGTTTCGGACATAATTTCTCCAACTAGTCGGGGCTCCTACAATCTGGCCTCTTTGAAAGTTTGTGATGTCTGACATTTTAAGCCTTTGACAAAAATCTAAAATTTACCTCATACTACCATGAAAACTCAAAAATGATCCCATTCATAGTTTTTATAAAGGCATTGCCTGGGCTCATTCTCTCATTCTAGCACATGAAATGAACTCACCTTGTGAAGCGAGGCACTTGAACTCGCACTCTTTCTTGGTGTTGAACCGGTTGGCGTTCCCCTTGCACCCTCCATAGTAGAACTGCTTGCACACCCCGTCCTTGTCGTAGAACCACTGCAGCTTCCTGCCGCCGCACGGACCGCCGTCCGGTGGGGACAGGCACGACTCTGGGAAAGAAAAATACAAAACTGTTTTAGATTACCAAAGTACAGTTTTTTTTCTAATCCAGATGGCAAACACTTGGACCGTGATCTTTTATTCCATAACGCCTGCACCAAACTCACTTAGCACTACCTGGGGGAGCTTGTAACTTGAAGATAAGCTTACGGACGCGGAATAACACTACCCCCACGACGGTCTACGATCATATTGTATATCCGTCCACATACGTATATTAATAGGAGGAGGTAGGCTGATGGCCGAGTGACTAGCGCTCTGGAGCTCGGTGCTACAGGTTTCGGGTTCGATATTGCTTCACTTGTAGGTTTGATTTGATTTTGTCGCTCTACGGTCATCTTGTGTACACGAGGGCTCAACAGAGGGACCTACCGTTTAAAGTGGATTCCGAACCACTAACAAACATTCATATCATCAGGATTCGAACCCTGAATCTGTGGTACCGAGCGCTAGCCACTCGGCCATCAGGCCCACCAAAGTACAGTAAGCGCAGCTCTTCAATCTGGCATTCTATGGTTCGGCACATTCGGTCATCCGGCAACGATGGAGCCGTTCGCTTCCGGATTTTTTCGTAGCGGTTCTGGCGCTCGTGGACCTTGACTGCCGACACTCGCAGTTTCGTCCAGTGTTTATCGCGTGTGCCAGTTTTCATTTAATACAGCGTAGAACTCGCACATGTACACGAATCCTGGCGGTGGCATGGATGTTGTGGGTGGTTACCACGTTAAACTGTAGATCCCGGTCTAATGAGCCTAAAGTGTGCACAAAATGATCGTATGATGAGCGAAAAATCAAACCAAACTTCCAAAAATCGTTACGAATTATTGCACAAATGGATAAGTTCTGTACATGTGTGGTTTGGTTTGTTGCTCTACGGTCATTTTGTGTACGCTTTGGGTTAATTAGACCTTTACCTATAGTTTAACGTGGATTCTGAACCACTCACAAACATCCATGCCACATGCAATATTCTAGAACCTGAAGCCTGTGGTACCAAAGGCCAGAGCGCTAGCTGCTTGGCCATCGATTTTTGGAAGTAGAGATCTCGATGATATCGGATACTTTTTTTCAACAGTAATTATCGTGTATTTTTCCTTGCCATAGGAATAGGGATACCGATATGAAATAAATATAAATGTATTTTGAAAAAATAATATTTAATAATTAAAGAGGATTTTAAAAGGACAAAATATCCTATATTCATGCAAAACGTTGTGAACAGAGAAATTGTGTTGCTATCAGGAATATTGAATTGAAATTGAATTTTTTCGGGGGGTAATTCAAATATTACTACTACACCCCACCCCACCACGAAACATCAATTTGCCCAGAGCTGGATTGCCCCTTTACAGTTTGGAAATGATGTGGGTGAGAAGAAGCCTGTGTGGGCTCTGTGACGAGCGGTATGACTCAGTACCACAATTTATCTCTACGGTCGTACGAGACCCGGACATAACGGCTTAAAGGGGATTCCGAACCATTACAAACATCCATGGCTCAGCCGGGATTCGAGCCCGAAATTGTGGTACCGAGCCATACCGCTCGCCACTCGGCCATCAGGCCCCAAGACAATCAGACTATCGATGCTTTACATAATAGCCCTCAGATCTCCCCCTTTTTTAAAGCTTGAAGATAAGCCAGTGACGGGGAGTAACAATAACCCCGCAACGCTCATAATAGACCGGGACCTACAGTTTAAAGTGGATTCCGAACTCCTACAAACATCCATGGCACCGCCGGGAATCGAACCCGATACCTGTGGTACCGAGTGCCAGAGCGCTAGCCACTCGGCCACCAGGCCCCCTCAAATAGCGTATGCTTGAATTTTAAAAACTGTACGAGCTGTGTATTGAATACGCTTCTACAAAATAAAGTTTCGTCTTACCCAGGTGGAACTCTTCCGGGTGTCCGCTGGGTTTCTGGCACTGCTTCTCGCAGTCGATGAAGGTGGCGAAGTTGTTCTCGTTCCCTCCGCAGCCGCTGTAGTAGAAGCGCTGGCACTTCCTCTCGTTGGCGTTGTAGAACCACCTCTCACGGAACTGATAGCAGTTGCCCACGGCCTGAGGCAGGTGGCACGCGTCCGGCTCTGGAATGGGAAAAATAAGTCGCACTTTTAGAATGACGAAATGGGGTTTTTTTAAAAATAAAATACAACTCTTATTTTTATATCTAAATCATTAGGAAGTGTGAGCTAATATAAGTAATGAAACTATCTTAAAGTATTGATACCCAAACATGCGGAAGCGTTCTAATGCTATTTCTGCCCACCATTATGAATGCTGGAATCACTACATTGAAAATACACTGCCCTCCAAAAGTTAAGGAACAATCGGTTTTTTGCGTCTAATTTGCAAATGAATGAATGTAGAAATACCAAATTTGGAGGAGGACTTAAAGCAGCAACCTGTCTACCAAGGTAGTCCCAAAGATTCTCTTTCAGATGCAGGTCTGGAGATCAAGTTCCAGACATGACATTCGCTCCAAACGATGACCCTCAAGATATTCCTCAATAACTACAGCTCGGTGAGGTCTGCATTATCATCCATCGAATGAAAAAATTGCCAATTGCACCAGTATATGGGCGGATACATGGATCAAGGATCTCATCCTGATATCTCAAACCAGTCAAACCACAGTTCCTCCCTGCAATACATGCTGGTCAGTGTGACCATCGAGTGAGATCCCTTTTTCTTACCATTATTCCACCACATCGGTAACTGTGTCTTTTAACAGTGTTAGATTGATAGTATCTAGTGCTTTGTTTCCTCCAGATCAGCAGGCGTCCTGAATCGCTTTCCAGTGTGAATCTGGACTCGTCTGTAAAGAGTATAGGAACCCATCGCTGTCTGGTCCAGAAAACGTGTTCTCTTGCCCAAGATAAGCGGGCCCTTCTCTGTCGTCCGTTGAGGAGGACACGTGTAACTGGTCGCCTTGGATAGAGACCTGAATTGTGAAAACGCCTTCACACCGTACCAGCGGATATTCTTCTCCATGATGCTACAGAGTGGCCTGCAACAAGTTTCTTCACAGAAATGCTTCTTCTCCTTCTGGTCTAAAGAGCTATAAAATTATCTTCTGCAAGTGTTGTAGCTCGTGGCCGACCTGGAACATCTCGTCTGGACACAGAAACTTGGGTTTGATATTAATTCCAAAGCCGGTGGACCCCACTGCGAGACACATTAAGGCACCTAGCAGCATCAGCCTGGGACAACCCCATTTCCATCCATCCGACCGCCAGCCACCTTAACGAATCGGGCAAACGGCTTCTCTCAGACATTGCGGGACCCCACTGCCAATTGTCAACGAATCTGCTAACAAAAGTTGTAAATCATCAAAAGTTACACGCGTAATTACAAAAGCCTGATATTTGCATATTTTTCTCTCACTCATATATACCTGTTCTTTTCTAAAAAGTAAAAGTGGTAGCTATCGTTTTTGCACAAATTTGCACAAAGTTCGTTTTTATCATTTATATAAACTATAAATTTTATTGTTACTGCCATTTTTTTTATGGTGAGCTTCGAAAAACATGTTGTTCCTTATCTTTTAGAGGTCAGTGTACTTTCTTAGGACAACCAGTAGCAAAATCAATGACTGCTTTAGCAGCACTAAGAGACTTTTCTCAACATTGAGTATTAACTAAGCTATCAACAATGAAACAAGAACTAATAGAAACTCTATCATTTTAAGAATAAAAAGATTTAATGTACTACAAATATTGGATATGGACTTTTAATTGAATGCAAATACACCTTTAAAGTTGTAGAACATACTTTGTGGCGAACAAAAATATGTTTTCAGAGATAAATCAGTTCAATAAAAGTCATTAAATTTATTTTACGAATTCTTCTAAATCCATTAGTACACAACCGTGAAAATTACGGGGAAAAAATCGGAATTAAAAAATCCGACCTACGAGTCCTGAAAGATTGAGGGAACTTAAAGTATTCGACGAGATTGAATAAGACTGCGTTTACTAGAGTACATCTACACAGTTGCGAATAGTAAACTAAAGTATCGATTAGAAGTTTTAGTAAATTTAGGACGAACCTATTTCAATTATAAAATCAGAAAGAACCGGGGAAAAAAATTTTAATTAACAAAGCCAGTGGACGACCATGAAACTATGGGAATTGCAAGGGGAAAAGTGAGGGGGGAGCTGTCATGAAACGATTAGTGTTGTTGATAGAAGGGGATGCATGCCAGTTTGACGGCCTCAAGTGGTTCACGAACAAAGAGAACAGATAATGGAGGAAGGAGACAAAAATGTTATTATATTTTCTAAATGTAAGAAAGAGGATTTTATGGACGTCTGAGGTCAGCCGACCATTTTGTTGTTAAAAATGGAAATTTTTAATTTCCCCGATTGTGTGCAGAGAATATCTGAGAATTAATCAGGCTATTTTCATGGCTTTAAATAGTAATAAAAATTTACGAGAAAGTTTGGCTACATAAGAATCTATTGTATCGATATGTAAAACACTATTTCTAACGAAACAAGGTGCCCCAGTGATGCTCCGAAGAATTTTATTTTTACTGGTTTTGCAAGTTAGGCCCCAAATAGGGGAAGCATAAGTTTTCTAAATTATGGCGAATTACTTGCTTGTAAAGGAGAATTTTTTTTCAATTCGTTTCTCAATTATTCATAAAACACTTTGTATTCATCCACTCAACTTAATACATTTTTGTGTAAATACTTGCAGTGGATGACACTGGATGTCAATACAGTTTTTTTTCCAAATATTAATTCAGTAATTAAATTAAATTAATTAATTTTAGTTTTGTTCAGATTTAACTTGCATAGATGGCGCCAGATAAACTTAAAAAAATTATTGAAAATTATTTATAAAGGAATTTCTGCAATATAGTGAAATAAAAGTAAAAATTGACTTAGAACAAGTAATATAAATTTTTTTTTTTTATATTACTTGTTCTAATTTAGCTGGCAAACACTTAGATAGTTGACTTGGATGCCTTAAGGCAAGTGCTGCACCGACGTTACTCCCTTAACATTACTCAGGCGGTGCGTGTAGCTTGAAGATAAGCTACGGACGCGGAGTCACACTACCCCCGCAACGCTCTACGATCCTATTAGACCGGGGCCTACGGTTTAAAGTGGATTCCGAACCACTACAAACATCCATGGCACCACCGGGACTCGAACCCGAAATCTGTGTGATTGAAAGAAATAAAATGATAAAAGTGAGTGATAAATGTGATAAAATGATAAAATGGATAAAATGTGCTCACCCGACACGATGAGTTTCATGAATCTGTTGGTGGTGGGGGCCGTCTCGTAGTCGATGCGACACCTGTACTGCCCCTCGTCCTCCCTCCTCACCTTGTGCACGGTCAGGGTGGTCGCGTGCTCGCCGTCCTGGACGGTGAACCTGGGGTCCGTCCCCCGGCTCGCCAGGGGCGAGGTGCCGGCGCCCTTCCTGCGGTCCACCCCGTGGAGGGGGAAGGCGGAGTCTCCCTTGTACCAGAGGAGCAAGACCGCCTCGTCATCAGTGGACGCCTTGCAGGTCAGGCTGACTCGAGATCCTATTGTAGCGTTGTAGACGGTGGCTGCTTCTGCAAGAAGAGGGATGATTTTATTGAATCGCTGGACAAAATTGTTTACAAAAGAATACCTCAATTTTAAAAAGGGCTGCCATTGCAAAACAAGAAGAGTCACAACCTGTGGAGTCGGTTCCCATTACTTACCAAACAAATGATGATGAAATATAACTGAATTGAAACCAGAGGTAAAGCGTTTTTAAAAGAGTCGGAGTCAGAAGTTGGTTACAAAACTCCGACTACCAATTCTTACCTGCTACTGGGGTCCATTACACGAGAAATAACATTTTAAAATTTATAAAATGTTCAAGGGAAACTCCGTCAGACATCCAGTTGATTCTTCTCGCACTTTCTTCAGTAGCAATTGTAACGTTAGTCGACGGAAAAAATTCTTTATTCTGTATACAGCCCTCCAAAGAAAAGAAAAATCACAGGGAGTTAAATCGGGGCTTCTTTGTACAGTGTCCAAGAGCGAGATCGACTCATCCCCTCTGACGCAATTTGTCACTTACGTGGGTAATGTGAAAAGTTCTCGGCCTGACAATGAAACACTGCGACTTTCAGTTAAAACTGATTTTATTTTTCTATATAATCTCCCTTGACTTCAACACACTTGGTCCAACGTTCCTCCAACATCAGTATTTCTTCCCCAAAGTGAGAGTCTGGAAGGTTGTGAAAATATTCACCTACGGCCCTCTCAACTTCTCCATTGGATGCGAAGCGCTTCCCAGAATACAGTCCATGTCGTGCCAAGCTGTTCTGGTGAAAGATGACTTTTTTCTTCTTCAATCGAGGCCTCTTCTCGCGAATTTCGGCATCCAGTTGGCAACAAGGTTGGAGTAATATTCGCCTGTAATTGTTTTGCCTGTTGCAAGGTAATCAATTAACAGGATCTGCTGTTTCATTTCTGGCTTGTGGTGGTGGACCCATGTCTCATCAATGGTTACAAATTGCCGCACAAAATCGGTCGGATACCTATTGAGTTGGTCCAAAGATTGCGGTGAAAATCCTTTGCGCATTAACTTTTGATCGGCATTCAGCAAATGCTGTACCCATCTTGCGCAGAGCTTTCGCAAGCCTAATTCTTCGTGCAAGATCTTTCGCACCCTTTCTTCCGATATCCCCACATCCTCAGCTATCTCACTCACCTTCACTCGCCCATTGTCCAACACGATATCATGCACTTTTCCGGTGTGGTTTTTGGTCGTCATGTTCGAGGGATGTGCGTTAAATTTAGCTGCCCACTTTCTAACGGTTAGCACGGAAGGAGCAGAGTCCCCGTAAACTTTGGATGAATTTCCTTAGGGGTTCATCCATCCAAAGCGAAGAATTTCACCGCACGATATTCAAGTGCATCCATTTTAACGAAAAGCAAGCAAGGCGTCTAATGCAAAAATTAGTGTAAACGAACCAATTGAGAGAACAACTTGAAAACTGTCATACGAACTAATGACACGTGCACCCAGGCAGGAATCAAATAAATTTTTGCTGATTGGAGCGCCATCTCTGTGTCAGGGCAAGAACTTTTTACGTTACCTTCGTAAGTGCCACGAACACAATCTGCCAACCTGTAAAGAGATTATCATTCACTATGATTCGAATATTGGCAAGGTATGCCACGTTTCTAAAATATCGACGCTGAAGGGAGTGAACTCATTTGTTTCTTTTCCCTGCGGAAAAACAAAGTAGATGAAAGTATATTTCAACTGAGACAGATGTCCGGTTGTCGCTAAATATCTGAAAGAGACGACGAGAAGGTCCATTGGAGCTGAGGATAGTTGAGTATAATACAATACTCTGATTTAACTTTGCGTCGAGGATTCATTAATTGCTTAACGATCCATGTGGATCCTACATCTTTGATTGTACCTAAAATTGTAAGTAAAGAATATATGTGTAATTCAAACCAAAACCCGGAAGTGATTATTTTTGGAACCAGTGTGGGGAAATGCAACACCGTCGTTACAATGCGTTTGCTTGTCAGATGCATCCTTTCATATTCTTTTGTAAACATTCTTTAATTGGAATAGACATCTGTATCACACGAAATTTGACAAATATAAAAACGGATAGTTTTATGTCGTTTTTCTTTTTCTGTACCTACTACTACACTACACCCTATCACTGTGCCCAATTAATGTGGGGGAGTGAGAAGTCTGATTGGGCTATGTGACGCTCTACGATCCTACGAGACCGGACCACTACAAGCAAACCTGTGGCACAAATCGGCCATCAGGGGGCCATTTTTATTTTCTGCACCCAAGGTGGTGGATATTTTTCACGCATGCGCATGATAAGAATGGCCATTTAAGCGGGCAGTTGCAGGCGAGAGAGGACCACCGACCTTTGGGTTTGGAGACGACGCACCTCTGCATGCACTCCTTCTCGCTGTCGAAGTTGTTTCCGTTGCCCTTGCACCCCCCGAAGATGAAGGCCCTGCACGCGCCCTCCGCCCTGCTGAAGAACCAGCGCTGCGTCACCTTCTTGCACGGACCCACCTCCATGGGCTGCTCGCACGCATCTGAAAGGAAGAACACAATTCACTTTTAAAAATAGTATGATGAATTACGGCTTTTGAAATCGACTCTTTTCAAAATGACTTTTTCAAAGCTTCTGTTTTAAATTAAACGCAACATGGAGGTAGTTGGTCTTTAAACGTTCATGATTGGGATGCATCCATCCAACCATGCTCATTTTTTCTCATCCATCAATCTTTTAAACGTTGGGATACATCCATAGAGCAGCAATAAAATAGATCGCGTATCCCTATTCTACAAGAACTGAAAATTAGGGCTAAACACCTTCTATCTTTTGAAAATAAAAATGAACTGTCGAAGTGATGAAAAAAAAATGATCTTTAATTTTAAAATAATAGTCTTGCGAATATAGGACGCCTGTTTTATTGATGAGTTTACAGTTGCGAGTTAGTTCGCGGAATATAATTTATTTATATTCTGCGAACTCATAATGAGTGGAGAAGCAACAATCTCACTAGTAAAATAAATATTTTTTAATGATTTCATTTTTTTATTTCGTTCATATCTATATATTTTTATAATTCCTTTTTAGTGTCATATTCCTTTACAATGTGCGTTTAATATCATTAATCTAGGTTTACATGTAAGAATAATAGTAAACACAAAAATAATAACTCATTATGATTCACTTTTTCTCTCCAAAGGAATCTCTAAAGTGCGTCTAAATCTGATATAATTTTATATGCGACCTGCGGGAGTTAAGATGCATTTCCAAAGTTTCCCGCAAGATCATTTGGGTTGGCTACCCCTGTTATAGAGCGTTCTATTATTCAAGATCCATTGTAGCAATTTTTTTAATTCTAATTCTGTTAACGAAACATATGGACACTTTGCCAGCTGTTCCAGCTATTCCAAAGCATTGGATTTAAATCACTCCACACGTAAATGCCTTACCCAGCGCTGCCTGTCTGACGCAGGTGTTCTCGCACATCTCCTTGCTCTTGTAGCGGTTGTTGTTGCCGAGGCAGCCGCTGTAGTTGAAGCTCTTGCACGAGTCCGTCTCGGGCTCGTAGTGCCAGGCGGGATGGGAGCCCTTGCAGGGACCCACCACCTTCGGAAGAGAGCACGCCTCTGGAAAAAATGACAATTTTTTTCTTTACTGTTTTTAAATTATTACAAGTTCTTAAAGGAATAACATTAAATTTTTTTTTAATGTTTTAAAAATTCATAAGAAAAGATATTTTGTAAATGAATCCAACGAATAATGAAACGAAAATACAAACAGAATCAAACGAAACATCACTCCATCATCATCATGATCATCATTCTACTGCATTGTGTCATTTCCACTGCACAATGATAAAAGCAAGATTTCTGATACTTGCTTACTATTTTTTTTTAATGTCATGCATAAATTATATGCAATTATGGTAAAAAAAAAAAAAAATTTAACTAATAGTGTTAGTTAAATTCATCAGTATACATTAGTGAATATAAAATAAATGCATAATAATGACAAAGGAAATTTTCAGTTGCACGCGGAAAACCAACAACAATAAAAAAAATATTTACAGAATCGTTAAAAGTATTAAATATGCGATTGTACATTTCGAGATCATTTCAAATAAATATCAAAGATTTAAAAAAAAAAAAAAAAAAAAAAAAAAGGCAGAATTTAAGTCCCGATCATTTAATGAAAATTTGGAAATTTTTTATCTTTGACATTGACATTGAAAAAAAAGTTTTTTTCTTACAAAGAAGTAAGTTCCATTTGAAAAAAAAAAGCCTCTACAGTTTTGCACCTTATTTCTGTGTTTTGTCACCAAAAGGTCGATCATGATTCCAGCTTGTTTATAATGTTTATGGCGGCGATCATTCAATTGGTTGGTTGAGAATGAATCAGGTAGAGGGCATACAATCAGTTGTTTCAGATATTACTAAACGAAAGCAATCCCATTGAGTTCTAATTAAAAATGTCAATTTGTCATTTAATTAAGATGTATGTTTAAAATAATCAATAATTTCATTTTTCTACACACATACATACACACATACATACACACACACACATATATATATACAGATAGGTATGTTACAATTAGACACAACTTTGGATTGTTTAGGTATCTCACCGTGTCCTTCCGGGTTGACGCAGACTTGTTCGCACTCGTCCTGCGAGTTGAACTGGTTGCCGTTGCCGTCGCAGCCGCCGTACCAGAACCGGCTGCACCCTCCGTACGTCACGTCGAAGTACCACTTCACGGTGAAGTTGTGGCACGACCCCCTCTCCTTGGCCAGGCTGCACACGTCCGCTGAGGGGAGGACATTCATTCAACATTAGAAATGACAGTACAGACTCATATATCGAATAACAATGCAATTCAAATATTCATAGGAATTGTTATTTCATCGCATTTCACTTTAACTGTTCAGTAGATCCAATGAATTTAAATATGGTAAAACCTCTTTAAGTCGAGCCTCGATAAGTCGAAAACCTCCACAACTCGAAAAACTTTTTTGTTCCCATCCCTTCAAGCCTCAAAACCTCCATGACTCGGCATTTCAACCCTCTAGATGTCGAAATAATGAGTCAATCCCCACAAGCATTTCGGTATATATTTTCCCACCGTAACTCGGAAAAAAAGAATTGCACCTCTGTATCTCGAACATTAGCAATGTTTGATTTTACAACCTTTACAACTCGATGATTTGAAACTAATTACCTCTGTAGCTCAAAGAAAAATAAGTTACCGACTTTAAGGATTTTCCCACAATGCACGTCACTGTTTCTTAGAAAACAATGCATGAGTATATAGTAAATAGAATAACCCATTCTACGAAATAGCAACTCGGAAGAAAAAGAATTTTCTGCTCTTTATAGCTAAGATAATGCTATAGATAGAGAACGATCGAATTGTCTAAAGCAAAAAAATAAAAATAACTGACTTTTTGAATACATAATATATTTAATTTTAAGGTTATTTCGGAATTATTGTGATTTTTTTTATTGTAGTAAATACTATAACTTTTGAGTTGCAAATAAACAAGTTTATTACCTATGTAACTTGAATTTTTATTTATTTTACCTCTCTAACTTAAAATAAGTTAGAAAGAATTTAGAGCTCTACAATTCGAATATTTCTTTACAAAATCTGCGTAAGTCGAAATCCTCCATAAGTCGAAAACTCTCTAATTCGAATTATTGGGCGTCTCCCTTGAAGTTCGACTTACAGAGGTTCTACTGTATATACAGGGTGGTTATAATTAAAGTGACCTATTCAGACACCTCTAGAGCCCGTTCTACCAAACGTATTTGATGAAACTTGGTATATACGGTATATGTGCATATGGTCAATAGAAAAAAGATTTTTGCAATATATATATATTTCAAATGTTTAATTTCGTCGCAATTCCCCCTGGCGGTCAAGATTCGAACTATTGTTCATTGCAAAGATCTTTTTCCCATGGTCCTTATACCGTACGTACCAAGTTTCATCAAAATCCGTTAGGTGGAACGGGTTCTGAATGGGATCATTTTAATTATAACCACCCTGTACATTCTATTGCTTAAATTTATTGAAACAAAATATTCTTGTTGAGAGGGGAAGAAATTAGTGTGCATTTCCGTTGGCAATGTGTCGTCAACTGAGCGATTGAGAAGGATTGACATAGTGATCGATCGCTCATCTGATTCGACAAAGATAAAGTCGCGTTAGCATCACATTAGAGAGTTTTTGCATAACGCTTTTTTATCGTCCGATATTTTTTTCCTCCTAGCGCGCTTGCTCAAAGGAAACATTGTACCTATTGCGCATGCGTATCTGTAATACTGCACTACTGAGCTATTCCTATGAGCATGCGCGCTAGGAAGAAAAATATCGGACGATAAAAAAACGTTATGCAAAAACACTCTAATGTCAATGTAAATTTACAATAGTTGTCAATGCACCCTAATTTTTAGAGTACTAGATTCTTTTTCATCTATTTTAGATATCGGAAACATTACAAACTATTCTAAACATAAGGAAAATAATGCTACTTCAGAATATATTTTTATTTCTGTAGATTATATACAAATATATATTTTTATAAATTTCTACATCTGTGGTAGATGCCAGAAACAGTGCTGAAACATGCTACGGAGTATGACAAAGTGATGTACGATTTTATTTTTTTTATTTATTTATTCTTTCCTTTAATGAGGGCGGTGGCACATAAAAATGTAAAGAACTCCTTGTTTGTTATTTTCGTGTACTGCAAAAGACAACATGTAAAACTAACAGTACAATGTAACCAATTTTTTAGTGCATAAACCATACAAAAATAACTCACATGTAACCAAGTTCTTGTGGACTTTCTGGGGACCTTTACAACCCGCGAAGTTTTGATCTCTCGCTGGAGTCACGCCATCAGGACAACAACCATACGGGAAGGATATGCAAGGACATCCCTCATAGCCCGGCCCGCGGGCGGAAGTCTTCCCATCGGGACAGCATCCGTGCGACAACGAATGGCAAGGACAACCCTCGTTGTAGGGGCCCCGAGCAGATGTCCTGCCATCAGGACAACAGCCATGAGTCATGGCCGCGCAAGGACAATCTTCCGCATTTGGACCTTTGGCGACTGTCTTACCGTCAGGACAACAACCGTAGGGGAAGGTTTCACACGGACATCCTGCGTGGTCAGGTCCAGTGGCTGGTGTGAAACCATCCAAACAGCAACCATGTTTCATGTTGTGACAGTCACAGCCTTTTCCATCGGGTCCCATGGCAGGTGTTACACCATCAGTACAGCAACCATAAAGCATAGTTCTGCATTCGCAACCTCGGAACTCGGGTCCCTTGGCATACGAGTACCCGTCCTGACAGCACCCGTGGGCTGACGAGTCGCAGGAGCATCCTTCGTACCTAAGGAAATTGTCAAAAATTAATACTTTTTAGATTTTATCTATCTTAATTTTATTTATTATAAAATAATTAATACAGTAGGACGTCTTTAAGTCGAACCCCGATAAGTCGGAAACCTCCACAACTCGAAAAAATTTTTTGTTCCCTTCCCTTCAAGCCCCAAAATCTCCATAGCTCAAAATTTCAACCCTCTATAAGTCGAAATAAACAGTCCAGTCCCATTAATGTGACCACCACCTACTTTCGACGTCAACGTGAAATAACCCATCACAAAAGGCAGGTGGCAGCACATTGCAGTGGAGTGTGTATAAATAATACCACTTAAATACCACTTAAATACCACATTCCCCACTCTACTTAAAGCCGGAATGTACAAGAGTGTATATTCTGGCTTTTGACAGGTGGGTCACATTAATGTGACTGGACTGTATAATTAATACAATAGAATCTCTTTAAATCGAACCTCGATAAGTCGAAAACCTCCAAAACTCGAAAAAATTGTTGTTCCCTTCCCTTCAAGCTCCAAAACCTCCATGATTCGACATTTCAACCCTCTATATATCGAAATAATGAGTTAATCCCCACAAGCCATTTTGGTATATATTTTCCCTCCGTTACACGAGAAAAAAAAATGTGGACCTCCGTGTCTCGAACATTAGCAATGTTTGATTTTACAACCTTTACAACTCGATCATTTGTAATTATTTTGATTTTTTATTGTAGTACATAATATAACTTTTAAGTTGCAAATAAACGTGTTTATTACTTCTGTAACTTGAATTTTTATTTATTTTACCTCTTCAACTCAAAATAAGCTGGAAAGAATTTAAACCTCTACAAATCGACCATTTCCTTACAAAATCCACATAAGTAGAAATCCTCCAAACTCGAATTATTTGGCGTCTCCCTTGATGTTCGACTTATAGAGGTTCTACTGTATCTGTATTTTAAGTTAAAAAGAGCTCCGTTTCTACTGTACGCCAACATGAAGCCAATAAAATAATTTATGGAGTTTTTAAAGTTCGTTAAATTAAAAATTGTGTTTTTTGGAAATTGAGGTTAAAAATGCTACATTTAAGTTGTATTTAACTGAATAAGTAGTTATTATCTTTTTAATGGTATTCTTTTCGTTCCTGTGTAGAATTGATAGATCAGTCGGATGATTTGAAAGGCATGAATGCTACTATTATTTGCAATAACAGTGAACAGTATTGGATTTTTGCTATAAAACACTACACTGAAACACAATTACACGTTCACATTCAATTTAAATTTGGTGACAATCTGTGGAGTAACTGGACGTTTCTCCCGAACGCCACAGAGAGCGCTCTTGACAGAGTCTTAGAAGAAGGATGATCACACATACTATTTTTCTATTTTACTAATCCTATGCAGTATATTGCATAGTAAAAAAAATACAATAAGGTATATTAATACTAAATTTAAGGCTAAACTATTTTATCAATTTAAAAATAAAATTGTATATTTTATTATGAAAATCATCAAAAGATGAATATTTTTTAATGTTCTATTATTAATAATCTTTTTTAATTCCTATTATTAGTTCCCACTCTCCCTATATACATCTGGTTCAAATTTTCAATCGTTCATAAAATACTTTTTATTCATTCCACTCAAGTTCAAATGCATTTTTTTTTTTTTTGTGTGTGAACTTGCCGTGGATGACACTGGATGTGAATAGAGTTTTTTCAAATAGTAATTCATTAATTAAATTTAATTCATTAATTTTAGTTTTTTTAATTTAAGTTGCATATAATAGTAGATGCATATAATAGTAATAATAGTAGATGGCGCCAGATGTGAGAGAAAAATTTCAAATTTATTTGTAAAGGACTTTTCTGTAATAGAGTGAAAAAAAAAGAAGGAATTGACTTTAAGAAATTTTTTTTTTTGTTATATTACTTGTTATTTTACTAATCCTATACAATATATTACATAGTAATAAAATACAATAAGGTATATTAATCCTAAATTCAAGGCTAAACTATTTTATGAATCTAAAAATAAAATTGTATATTTTATTATAAATTACATCAAAAAATGACTATTTTTAAATGTTCTATTATTAATATTCTTTCTTTTATATATGCAGCAAAAGTTTCTAACCTTGGACCTCTGGCAACAGCTATTCCATCTGGGCAGCATCGATGGGGATACGTGTCACAACTGCAACCCGCATGGTGGGGTCCGGCGGCCGTCGTCGCGTTATCCGGGCAACAACCGTACTCCGTGGAGAAGCAGCACCCATCCTTATCCGGACCTCGAGCCGGAGTGACGCCGTCAGAGCAGCATCCAAACACAGTGTTGGAGCAGTGCTGGTTGGAATCGATTTCCATGCCCTTGCACCCCAAGAAGTTGGGTCCTTTTGCAGCAGATCTTCCGTCTTTGCAACACCCGTATCGGTGATTGTGACAGTCCGAACTTGAGTCCTGGTCGCATCCGGCAAAGTGGGGACCTTCGGCCGGCGTGGTTCCATCCGCACAGCAGCCATACAGGCTATTTTGACAGTCACTTCCTATGTCCCCACTGCCTTCGAAGCATCCGAGATAATCTTTACCTTCTGCAGGGGTTGTACCATCCGGACAACATCCATGAGGTGAATCTTCGCAATGGGATCGTTTGCCCTTCTTGCTCTTGTCAGGACAACCCTCCATGTCCTTGCCCTCGGCAGGAGTCACGCCGTCAGTACAACAGCCATGTTCCGAAAATTGACAATCTTCTCCAGAAGAGACATCCAGGTCGCATCCTTGGTAATCAGGTCCACTCGCTGTGCTGAAGCCGTCAGGACAACATCCGAAAGAAGTATCCTTGCAACTGACGTCAGGGCAACCCTCGTTGTCCTTGCCGAGAGCGGGGGTGAATCCGTCAGCGCAACAACCCCACAGTGAGTTGTCGCAGTTTTCGTAGCATCCCAGCCGGTCTGCGCTCTGAGAAGGAGTGACTCCATCGGGGCAGCAGCCGTATCTGGTCTCATTGCAGTTGGTGGTGCTGGGACATCCTTTGCTGCAAAAAGAGGATCCACATGAGCATTTATTTTTACTGAAGAATGGAGAGTTTTTGCATAGCGTTTTTTTATCGTCCGATATTTTTTTCTTCCTATCGAGCACGCTCATAGGAAACATTGTACAGTATTACAGCACGCTCATAGGAAACATAGTGCAGTATTACAGATACGTATGCGCAATAAGAATTGCGCATGCATATCTGTAATACTGCACTACTGAGCTATTCCTATGAGCATGCGCGCTAGGAAGAAAAATATCGGACGATAAAAAAACGTTATGTAAACACTCTCTAATATTTCATATTTTGTTACGGTAAAAACAACCAGGAAAATCATTTAATGTATACACTGACTTGTTGCCAACTGAAATTAAGTCATGCAAATATTTCCCTTTCGTTTTACATCCTAGTCCGACGTCCTATGTTGAACGCACCTAATGGGTCGTGATGTCGAACACGGGTGTATAGATTGATATGTTAATCAAGTAGTGTTAGCTTGATGGGCGGCTGGCTTGCTGATGTTTATTTGGAGAGATATATAAATCTAGATACTACAAGATATTTATTTTCAACCCAATATGTGATTTGTAACTGTTTTTATCCTTCATGTTAAATGCAATAAACTTTACTTGCTTAAAGTAAATAGATGTAGAGATTCTTATAACACTCTGCACCCCTATACTCTATTAAACTAAATTTTCCGTCAGAAATTATTTCTTTTATCATGGTGTTTGTGGTAAAGAGTTTTAGTAAAGGTATGAGATTTTTATTAAAAACAATTGCAAAGGCCACACAATATCTGGAATACTTTTGCATTTCGCAAGTATTATATCTCTAAAATAACAATCATATTCTTTTCTTATGATATGTGTGTTAAAAGACAGAACAGAAAACATCTTTTTCTTTATGTTTATAGAAGTAATTATTTTTTTTTTTAAATTAGGATCCACGTAGGACAATTTTTTTTATTTATAATTTACAGTTAAAAAAAGGATCACGAGAAAAAAAAATTGATGAGTTTTTTAATTGATGAGTTAAGTTAATTGATGAGTTGAGATCACGAGAAATTCAGAATTTCTTATTTTCATAGCTAAACGTTTTTATTAAACACATGAAGTGCTCAATCTTTTTGCAGAATAATTAAGGCAAAAATTCTTCAAATTATAATGAGTGATAGGAAAGCTTAGAACGGCCTATATGCCTAATTGATTTGGTTTGTCGCTCTAAGGTCATTTTATGCAAACTTTAGGTTCATTAGACAGGGACCTACAGTTTAACGTGGATTCCTAACCACTCACAAACATCCATGCCAATGCCAGGATTCGAATATGAAACCTGTGGTACCAAAGGCCGGAGCACTAGCCAATTGGCCATCAGGCCGCATAGACCAGGGATGGGCAAACTACGGCCCGCCGAAAGGTTTTATCAGGCCCGCGGATAGGATTTTAATTTGCCGGTGCTAGGAAAATTAAAAGAAATATATATTTATATATTATATATCTATCTCCTTTTCTACTTTGAATAAATATAATTTTTACAAATCATTATCGAAAGTCAGTTTCCCAAATTTAATATCTCACGCCCAGCAAATCAATGTTATGTTTGCTTCATCGTATACATGTGAACAAGTGTTTTCAACTAGGAACCTTAGAAAGAATTATTTCAGAAGCAGATTGACAGATGAGCCTTGAGCCTCGTTCCTTAGAATCAGCACATCTCACTTCGAACCTCAATTTAAGGAACTTTTAAACATGAAATCGCAATTTCATTCCTCTCATTAACCTATTTAAATTGTAATACTTGTTTATGGTTTTTAAAATTTGAGAAAAATTTATCTTGAACCGCCAAACTTTTTTTCTTTTCAATTTTCGGCCAGTGACTGAAAAAGTAGATCTGATTGGAGCGGCGCAGAAGTTTCACAGAAGTGGGATAAGAATGGACGTCATAATTGTGCTTTTAGATATTCAAAGTCCTGCATTTAGACTCGCAGTAAAGGAAGCGAGAGTTATAGAAGCAATTTTAAAAGCAACACATCGATCACTGCAAAGCAGCTTCAAAAATTTTCATGAAAGTTTGCTGCTTTCAATAGTGTTTCCCAAAGTATAGGGAGTCCTGCAAATATTTCTCTTTCGTTTTTCATCCGGATCTGACGTCATATGCTGAAGGTCGTGACGTCGGGCACGGATGTATAAATTGATATGCAAATCAAGTATGCTTAGCTAGATAGCTCTTCGAAGTCAACCGGCTACTCCACTACTCGGTCCGAGTAGAGAAGTTTAATCGTCGCCCAGGAGCCTCACAGTGTTTTTCTTGCAATCTCTTTCACCATTCATCCAAGAATTGCAACTATAAGAAGAGGTGTTTAAAATGCGGAGGTGAGCATCACCTAAAAGACTGCCATATCAAGGAGAGGATCGAAAACCCCACCTGTATCAACTGCCACCAGATGGGGCACCTTGCCGCTTGGAGAGGTTGTCCGATGTTTCCAAAGCCCCGCCTACCACCCAATCAGGGCCATGCGCCAACAAGACCCGCCTTCACCAGCCGGCAAGTCTCGGAGGGCGTATCCTACGCAAGTTTCTTGGAAGGTACACCCAGGATCTCTCACGCTGCGCCGTTGGTCACAAACCATCTGCCTCAAAATATCAACGATGACAATACTGATCTCACTGCGGACTCTGCCACTAAGGCAATGTATGTTCTAAAAGAAATTGTTAATCTCTTTAACACGTTTGGAGGGCTTGACAATATTTACTCACAATTTAAAAATGCTACTTTGCCCTTTGAAAAAATGCAGCTTCTTTTTAAATTCATTAAGTAATTGCGCTTGTTGCTTCTTATTTAATTATTTTTTAATTGCGCCTTTCTTTTATTTACTCTGCGTTTTGTTTTTACTCTCTTCTTTTTTGTACTAACAATGGACATAATCATGCTCACTGCTTTTGTTTGTATTCATGTTTTTTGTTTCCAATGAACTTTATTCCTCAAGATTAGAAGTCTTAAGGCCATACACGGCCAAGGTACTCCGTGCGTTGAATGATGATGATGATGCTTAGCTAGATGGTCGGCTGGCTGCAGATAACATGCTTTGGTCTTGATTAAGTTAAAAACCAAAAGTATGGTTTTTGTAAAATTTTAATTTTCTACCTTTATGTATAATAAAAATTTACTTTCTTAAATTAATTAAAGTGTAGCAATGTTTGCTTCTTCTATACTCTACACCGCGGCACTCGGCTAAATTTTCCGACAAATAGAGTAAAAAGACGGCAGTTACCCAAAAGGTCCAGCCGCCGGTGTTTTTCCATCAACACAGCATCCGAATTCCGTCTTCGTGCACTCCTGTCCAGAGAGTGGACATCCTTCGTCGTCCGGACCCGCGGCAGTGACACCATCCGAACAGCAACCATACCTGGAGTTGTGGCATCCGCCCACGATCATCACCTCGTCTGCGGAGAAAGGGGACGGTAAATAAACGAAACGGCTTTATTTGTAAATAGAAATTTGAAAGTTTTTCTACAGAATAGTTTAAATCACGAATGATAAATATAAATTCAGGTGAATGCATTTTAAATACATAAATTTCGAATTTAAAAGTTATTGAAAGCTGCTAAAATAGTTTTCAATTTTTTTGACTAGTAATCCATAAAGGGATACATTTCATTGCAGATAGCGGACATCAGATAACATTGAAAAGAATTCAGTTAATTGGATGAAGTCAAATAATAATAATCATATTTCCTTCACGAAACAGCGAATATAATTAATATTCTTTAATTATATTCGCTGTTTCAATAATATTTAATAATAATAATAATATCAATTATATTTTCAATAATATTTTTTATTGACAAATATATTTAAGAAACATTGCTTTTTAAGATGCATCTGGGAATTTTTGAATGCATTTGGAATACTACTGCACCACACCACACCATACCACATCACTATGCCTTGAGCTGAGTTGACCCTTTACAGTTTGGGAACGATGTGGGCGAGAGAAGTCTGACTGAGCCCTGTGAGGCTCTTACAGTCATATGAGAACGGCACCTGCGGCTTAAAAGGGATTCCGAACCATTACAGACATCCATGGCACCGAGCGCCAGATGGCCAGACACTCGGCCCTTCAAGCCCTCATTTAAAACACTGATCAACAAAAGAGTTGCTAAAGACGAATATAACTGAATCGATGGCAATGTTCTAAAGCAGTTCATGCCACCTTTTTTCCCCATTGGCTAAATGAAAAATCACAAGCAATGCTCCTGCCATGAAAGATCCAGATACATTCATTATACTAACAACACAAAAGGGGAGGAGTAAAAAGTAAAAAATTCAAATATAAATGTCTTTAAAATATTTCCAGTTTCTTATGCATGGAGTAATAGTTCAATGAATTGTGGGTGATTCTCCATTTATCACTGACAAACGAAGCGAATTTGCATTTTAAGTTGTTACTTACAAAATGCAAATGTATATAGTTATTTGGATTATTGAATTATTGGATTCATTTATTTTATTATTTAATATTCCATGTTTATGTCTTCGATATTATTTAATATTCTATATTTATTTACTTAACATTATTTAATTTAATCCATAAACAATACTTAATGGTAGCTATACTACAGAGCCAATACTTAATAACAGATCAATCCATTTATAATAAAATTTCAATATCCCTATGGTAATAGTAACTAATTAATAATAGTTACGGTAGCAAGAAATTCTGCAAGAAATTCGATAGTTTGAAAGTGAATACAAAATGGACTATTTGAAAGAGTGGGACAGTGTACCTTCGTCGCAGGGATGCTGGTGGCAGGACTGCAGGTCGAAGGGCTGCGAGTGGGCCTCGCACTCCGCCTCCGCGACGACCGCCCCCTGCAGCAGGCACAGCACCTTCCTCTGCTGCCGCCCTCCCCCGCACGCCACGGAGCACTGAAAAAAGGAAAATTAATTGCAGCACTCTTAATCGCATCAAAATCACTTTCGTCCTAAATGATTATTTGCCAAAAATTTCCAAAAAAATACGTTACATAAAAACACACTAAAAAATTTTTAACCTGCAACTTTTTTTTTTAATTAACAATGGGCCATTAGTTTTTTTTAAAAATATAAAATTCGTTGAGTCTTTTTTTTTTTCATGATGATCACTATTTTTAGGACCAGAAAGGAATCCAATATCCCAAAAAAGAATCAACATTTTAAATTTTTTCAATCACGTGATTCTACAATAAAGGGTTGCTAAAAAAAAAAAAGAAGGCTCAGTGTCGATGTTTCAAATTCAAAAATATGCCTCGTCTAACTACAGTAGAACATGTGTATATGTTTTATAATATATATAAAAAAGTCAGCTTAAAAAGTTTTAAACTCGCATATGTGTATATAGATACTTACTCCTACTTTGGAAAAAAATAAATCTAACAAAAGTTTTTCATATTTTCTTTTTTTTCTTCACACTCACAATCCAATTGTGTACAGCAAGCGCTCTTTTATTTGACATTTGACAATTTGTATAATTCTGCACAGATCGAGCCATCCACTTTCAGATTTTTTCGAATGGTTTCGGGCGTTTCTTGACCGGCAGGTCGCCGCTCGCATTTTCGTCATTATTAATTATCATTTCACTATCATCATATATGCATATATATATTCCGTTGCCGGTGTAGCTTGCCACAATTATCATTGTATATCTTTTGTGCTGTATTTTTTATCGATACAACAATTCACTGATTGTTTGACATATGAATGTCGAGAATGTAGATATACTTTGAAAATGATATTGTCTACAGAATGTAAGCCAAATTTATTATATATATGTTTTAATGGCTTAGTCAAACTCGCTCATCCTACCTTCCGGGAATACTTTTAGGGATAACGTACGTAACGCATCTACGTGTCGTATGTATGGGAGAAAACCCAGAAAACTTCCACCAGGCAAGGAGAAAATGCAAGCCAAATTTAATTATATACATGTTTTAATCGTTTCAGGCAAAGTCGTCCATCCTACCTTCCGAAAATACTTTTAAGGATACATATGTAAGGCATCTGCGTGTCGTATGTATGGGAGAAAATCCAGAAAACTCCCACCAGGCGAGACGCTACAAACAACGTACTTACCCTGGACCAGTGTCCCGTGAACCAGGTCCCCGTGCACCTCTCACCAGAGCACTCTTCGTCGGATTTCATTTTGGTGCTCGCTTCGCACAGCTCGTCATCCACTTTGTGGATCTCTCCTTGCCTCCAAGAGCCGCAGAACACGGTTCGAGTCCTGATACCTCGTCCACACTTAGCAGAACACTAAAGAATATAGAATACATACTCATAAAACAAGCAGCACTAGCTTAACTGGTATATTAAACAGTCAAAAAAAGACAAGAATAACTTATAGGAATAGAAAATAAATAATCATCTGTTAAAAAATTATAGTTTAAAAAAACTAAAAACCACGCTTTTAGAGTTAATCAAACTAAAAAGTAAAAAATAATTGTTAACATAATAATAAAATGACTGACGAGAAAATGAATGTCACTGTTCTAAAAGCGTGGGCTGCTTTGTACGACATTTTTAAACTAACTCTGCATTTCGGAATGAAACTAATGAAAAATTAGAACGATTGATATCGAGCACCCCACGCTTTTAGAACAGTGACATTCATTTTCTGGTCAGTCATTTTAATCTTATGTTAACAATTATTTTTTACTTTTTAGTTTGATTAACTCTAAAAGCGTGTTTTTTAGTGTTTTTAAACTATAATATTTAAATGAGGTCCCTGTACGGAGGACTGGAACTATAGTTCTTACAATAATTTAATTGTGAGTAAAACAAAGGCTAAATGCGAATAGGTCGAGCCAGCCAAGATCCGTAGTACGGCGCGTTATCTGTTGTGCCACTGTCCCACGTAGGTTTGAATGTCTTGGGTACTTTCATTCTACATGGGTTAAATTGCTCTTCATAAGTTAAAATAAAATCACTCATCCTGGCGATCCTAATCATGATGCAATAATAAACTTATCAAAATATTTTAGTGTCGTCGGTCCTTGATAAGTCTACAACGTTTAAATTAAATCGGATCGCTTAAAGTAGGGCAAAATCGAGCCCAAAGAGTCAGTTACAAACAAACAAACATACAGGTGAAACTAATAAAAGCGTATTAAAAAAACACCTTTAATTCAGTATTAAAAGCTGTATAACATAATATGTATGAGTGCATTATGCAATTGCGGCTATTTTTACGAAGCACTCTAAGTACGGATAGTATTCGAGTTATGTATTCGTAAAATGTAACTGGATGTATAATAAATAAGCTCTTACAATTGGGTGAATAAAAAATGAATTGTACAAAAACGTAAAAAATAAATTAAATTTTTTTCTTTTATTATGTATTTTTATAATTAAATTAATTAATTTATATGTTATAATTATTAATATAGTACGGTAAAAATTTTTAATTTCATTTTAATTTTTATTTATAATCTAAGTTAACATTAGCATCAAAAATATAAACATTGTTTAAAAATATAAGCATTGTTTATAAAAATATACTGGCCTTCAAAAGTTAAGGAACAACATGTTTTTCGAAGCTCACCATAAAAAAAAATGACAATAACAATAAAGTTTATAGTTTATATAAATAATAAAAACGAATTTTATGCAAAATTATGCAAAAACGATAGCTACCATTTCTTTTTTATAGAAAAGAACGGATACTTATGAGTGAGAGAAAAATATACAAATATCAGGCTTTCTTAATTACGCATGTAACTTTTGTGGATTTACAACCTTTGTAAGCAGATTCGTTGCAATAGGCAGTGGGGTCCTGCAATGTCTGAGAGAAGTCGTTTGCCCGATTCGTTAAGGTGGCGGTCGGTCGGGTGGATGGAAATGGGGTTGTCCCAGGCTGATGCTGCTAGGCGTCTTAATGTGCCTCGCAGTGTCGTTCACCATCTCTGGAATCAATATCAAACCGATGCTTCTGTGTCCAGAAGACATGTTCCAGGTCGACCACGAGCTACAACACCTGCAGAAGACCGTTTATAGCTCTTTCGGCCCGAAGGAGAAGAAGCATTTCTGTGCCACTACTTGTTGTAGATCACTCTGTAGCATCAGGGAGAAAAATATCCGCTAGTACGGTGCATAGGAGTCTTCACAATTCCGGTCTCTATGCAAGGAAACCAGTTGTGCGTGTCCCCCTCAACGGACGACAGAACCCCGCTTATCTTGGGAAAGAGAACACGTTTCCTAGACCAGACAGTGATGGGCTCCTGTACTCTTCACAGACGAGTCCAGATTCACACTGGAGAGTGTTTCAGGACGTCTGCTGACATGGAGGGAACAAAGCACCAGATACCATCAATCCAACACTGTTGAAAGACACAGTTACCGAGGTGGTGGAATAATGGTTTGGGCAGGGATCTCACTCTGTGGTTACACTGACCTGCATGTGTTCCAGGGAGAAACTGTGTCTGGTTTAGATGTCGGGATGAGATCCCTGATAAATATGTCCGCCCATACGCCGGTGCAATTGGCAATTTTTTCATTTTGATGGATGATAATGCACGAAATCACCGAGCTGTAGTTGTTGAGGAATATCTTGAGGGATTTGTTTTGGAGCGAATGGAATGGCAGCTTGATCTCCAGATCTGAATCCGATAGAGCATCTTTGGGACTATCTTGGTAGACAAGCTGGAACAAAGCTTACTCCGTGTCTGGTCTCCGCTTCCCATTTCGGTAGACAACTTAATTGACGGCATGGAAAGTCGATGCCGCCAATGCATTCAAGCTGGGGGGGATATCCCTTATTAAAACTCATTTTTGTTATGTTTCTATGACATTTTACCACATAAAACTGTGATTATTATTTTTTCCAAGAATGGACTTTTCTAGTGAGATTTCTTTCTTTTTTTTTTTTTTTTTTTAAATCATTTTTGCGTTTTTCTTATGTAAACTTCTATGTTGCAGTCAATACATAACTGTTTTATGCACATGCCATCCAAATTTGATGCGTTTACATTCATTTATTTGCAAATTAGGCTCAAAAAACCGGTTGTTCCTTACCTTTTGGTGGACAGTGTATATAAGCATTATTTATAAAAATATATAAACATTATTTATAAAAATATATAAACATTATTTATAAAAATATATAAACATTATTTAGAAATTTCGGTTCTGACCTGGCTCCACTCCGAGGCGTGCCACATGTTCTGGCAGGGCTGGTGGGCGGGGCACTCCCTCTCCAGGGATGGCCTGGTTTTGCCGGAGCACATGCTGTCCTGGTGGATCTTGCCGTCCCGACTGGCGCAGTGCGCGGCCCTGGTTTCCACGCTCAGGCCACACGCTCCGTCGCACTGTAGGGCGGAGAAAGAGATTAAATGACAACAATCATTTTAAAAAAGCAATGAATGTCAACATTGAGGGCAAAGAATGCGCTGACTCTTTAGCCAAAGAAGCCAATGATCCAATGATCAAATATGCATATCAAGACAATTTGAATTGTTTAAAAATATATTTATAATGATTGAATTTCAGGATGTCATTATCGAACATTATGCGAAAATGCTATTATTAAAAGGATCGTCAAGGATCGTCGTATTTAAACAAACGTCATCGTTGAATTCCAACATTTCGAATCCTTTCTTTCCTTTTTCCAATTAATGGAACTCATTTGATTTTTCGATTACAAAATCTGTTCACTAAAAAACATGTTTGGCTTACCATTATGGAAGTGTCTTACTGGAGTAAATGGAATTCACTGCGGAACTTTCCGAAAAAATATATGTTTTACTCAAACTAATCACTAGATATTATTATAATTAATAATTAAATGTTATTGACTAGTTTTGATTTATTATGAAGAACGCAAATTTATGGAGAAGTTACTGAATTTAATTATAAAAATACCAGTGTTATTTGTGTTGTCTCTTTTCTGGCTAAAATTTTTATTTTAATCGACCTAAAATGCTCGATTCGTAGTTGAGTGATAGTATGCAAAAGGGTAAAGAATCGAACATGCCATTGGCAGCTTTTGCAGTCGGGACAATGATCAACCCAGGACTACCATCACACTTGCAGATGCTAACGCAGTTGGCAAAAGCCGACTCATTCCTCATAACTTTAAGAAGCCACTCATCACGGATTTCAACTGCCCTAGGAAGTTGACATCAGTTATTAGCAGACTCAGAACTAATCACTGCAGAGGGATGAAGATTCTCCCAGACAAGACCAGGGAACACATCCCCTGCAGAAATTGCCCCAACGCTTCTCCTAACACCTAAGCACATTCTGGAGTGCCCAACACTCACTCCCCATGCTCTGCAATTGGGTAGGGTGCCAATCGAGGCCAACTTAAGAGAAGTCCTGTATAGTAAAACGGCGCCGCTTCTAGTGGTCGCTATCGTGAAGAATTTGACTTGATCTAACTTATTATTAATATTTTAAATCCATGGACACGATAACAACAACAATAAAAAGCAACGAAACTTTTTTTAGAAACTCATCCAATTAGGATGACCGGAAAATTTAGAATGAAAAATCAATCGATTCAAGTACAAAAACTCTTTGTCAACTTTATTAACATTAAAATTCGTAATTAATTATACATAAGCACTTTTAAGCATTGTAAGGACATTGAAAAAGCACCAAAAACAATATATACTTTGCCAATCAGAATTAAAGATACTTTTCCGTTCGTTTGAAATCAATTAAGTATGAATCAATCTTCAGTTGTTCATAAAATGTTCATGCTGAAGATCAGTACTGAACAACTTTATACGACAAGGTGATGGCGACTCTTAAAAACATTTCCATCACAGCTGTTAGACATAGACGAGAAACAAATGTGATGTAACAAGTTGAAATAAAACATGTCGATTTGTACTTCCGTTCATTTTAGAGTAATGGCTCATGTACTACTCATATTTTAAATATATATCATGTATTCATATTTTAAACTGTATACGGTGTATTACTATTTTAAATGCCATATATTAATATTCTGAATGTGTTATCAAGTATACATAAAATGCATCAAATACATCAAGTATACATACATACAAGTAATACAAGTTGTATTTAAACATTATTACTTGTATGTATGTATACTTGATGTATTCGATATATTCACATTTAAATTATATATTTACACTTTAAATATGTATCATGTCCTAATATAGCTTTACATAAATAAAGAGGAATGAGACAAAAGGTGGCAGTTTCCTGTGTGTGCCATCTTGTAAATTCAGCTGGCTGAGATCAGAGAAATAAAAGAATGGGAATGCATTTCCCCTGAAGAAACAACTCGTTCTTTGGCAACGACCAGTGGGGGAGCAGTACTCAAGGAGATGCAGTACTGCACTCCTTGAGTACTGTGAGTGTTGAGGATGTTCACTGCTTTGCCTCATGAAAGAGATGAGGAGTTCAAAGATTTACACATCCTAGCATTCCACAACTATGACCTGACACTGGGCCTATTCTCCTGTCAGACCTATGGCAGTGTTTGGGAGACTCTTGAATCCGTAAGGTAGCATAAAATTCATAATCGTAGTAGCAGTGTAATTCAGCAGTATTCATAATCGTAGTAGCAGTAGCATTCATAATCGTAGTAGCAGTATAATTCAGCAGTATTCATAATCGTAGTAGCAGTACAATTCAGCAGTATTCATAATCGTAGTAGCAGTACAATTCAGCAGTATTCATAATCGTAGTAGCAGTACAATTCAGCAGTATTCATAATCGTAGTAGCAGTAGCATTCATAATCGTAGCAGCAGTATAATTCAGTAGCATTCATAATCGTAGTAGCAGTACAATTCAATAGTATTCATAATCGTAGTAGTAGTATAATTTAGTAGCATAAATTCACAAAATTCAGTCCGTTCATAAAATAGAGAGCGTCCTCCTATTCTCAAGAAACAGAAAGCTGGAGCAAACATCTCCCGTTTCTTTCGTACTACAGTTGGCGCTGTATCGCCACTTGGCTTACATTCGGCATCATACGGTGAATGCTATTTCCTGATGTGGTTGTAACCCTACAAGATAGAAATAAGTATTGAGAAATAGTGAGAGAAGAGACCTACCCCGCTCCATTCCGAGACGATCCACTCCGTCTCCTCGCAGGGCCTCAGGTGGCAGGCCTGCTGGGTGGCGGGCGCCTCCCCTTGGCAGAACTCGGCGCTGACGGGCTTGTCGAAATCCCCCACTCTCATCACGCAGGCCACCTCTCTGTGCTGAGAACCTTCGCCGCACGCCCTGTTGCACTGCAATCAGAATTTTTTTTAAATTATTTCATAGAAAACGGAAAAAAAAAAAAAAAAAATGCAAACAACGCCAAAAAAAAAAAAAACACCCTAATTTTTTTTTTTTTTTCGAAAATATTTTTTTAATGTTTTGTAAGCTAGTTTAAATGTTTGCATACTATTTTTTTTTTGTTTACTAGTTTTTAGATGAAAATTACTCATTTTTTTCTCATTCTAAGAATTAATTGTGTATTGAAATAAAAGTGCCTATGAATGAACATCCATAACAATACAAATGCAACATCTTTTTTTTCTTCACGCATACAGGGGTGGTTTGGTTTGTCACTCTGCGGTCATCTTGTGCACACGAGGGTCAAACAGACCGGGACCTACGGTTTAAAGTGGATTCCGAATCACTCACAAACATTCATGTCACCGCCAGAATTCGAAACCTGAAGCCTGTGGTACCAAAGTCCAGAGCGCAAGCCAATTGGCGATCAGTCATTTCTCACTGTTCCTGTAGGGAACAGTGAGAAATGTCCTCTTCCCTTTAGCGTCGAGACTTCTAGAAATCTTGCAATCCTCGTTTGGGTGACAGGAAGACCTTCTGTTTACTTTCATAGCGCACACACACACACACACACACACACACACACACACACACACACACAAAGGACCAGCCCCAAAAACAGGGCCGGATTTAGATGAAAAGAGGCCTTAAGCTATTCCACTTTCACCTCCCATTTTTAAGTTACACGAGAGAGAATAAAATACATCATTACTCTGATGTATATCAACATGCTGTGATTAGTACTAATCTTTATAGCTTAGTAGCATAAGGCGCTTCAATATTTGCCATAGCAATTAGTGAACGTATGAACTACACTGTGCTGCAACTAGTATATAAAAACGAACGCGTTGATCTTAACCAATACATTTTTATGTTTCTTTATTATTCATATGTGTAGAATTTCTCCTTATTTTCGATTCAGTGCTTTAGTGTTTTTAGAATAATGTCATTCTAATTTTGCTAACAATTTGAATGTAGGCCCCTCTTGATCTTGAGGCCCTGGGCTGAAGCCTGGTTAGCCTATAGGAAAATCCAGCCGTGCCCAAAACACAGCAAGTATAATGCACTGTGCATCCTTTAAAAAGGTGGAACTTACCGCAGACCATTCTCCCGTCTTCCAGCCGGGGCACGGGCCGTCGTTGCACGCCCTGGCGTACACGGGTTTGTCGCCCTCGCCGGACAGGCACTCCGAATCCGGCACCATCACCGCCCCTCCCTGACTCTCCCTCTGGCAGTGCACCTGACGGTACTGCACCCCTCCGTCGCATGACTTGGAGCACTCGTCCCACGAAGACACATGCCACCTGCCAACACAGAATGCGAATCATTAATCACTCCATTCGTATAAATACCTAATATATATATAATAAATATATACTATAATAATATAATATATAAAATACCTAATACATATAATATATAATAAATCGAAAATATTTCATTATACCATGCTTTCATTTTGTATATGTAAATCGAAATTATTTCTGATAAACGAATGAAAATCATGCTTTCAATTCGTATCAATAAATCGAAAATATTTCTGTGAAACAAATACCATGCTTTCATTTTGTATATGTAAATCGAAATTATTTCTGATAAACGAATGAAAATCATGCTTTCAATTCGTATCAATAAATCGAAAATATTTCTGTGAAACAAATACCATGCTTTCATTTTGTATATGTAAATCGAAATTATTTCTGATAAACGAATGAAAATCATGCTTTCAATTCGTATCAATAAATCGAAAATATTTCTGTGAAACAAATACCATGCTTTCATTTTGTATATGTAAATCGAAATTATTTCTGATAAACGAATGAAAATCATGCTTTCAATTCGTATCAATAAATCGAAAATATTTCTGTGAAACAAATACCATGCTTTCATTTTGTATATGTAAATCGAAATTATTTCTGATAAACGAATGAAAATCATGCTTTCAATTCGTATCAATAAATCGAAAATATTTCTGTGAAACAAATACCATGCTTTCATTTTGTATATGTAAATCGAAATTATTTCTGATAAACGAATGAAAATCATGCTTTCAATTCGTATCAATAAATCGAAAATATTTCTGTGAAACAATTTTGTATACCATATTTCTGCTTTCATTTTTTATATATGTAAATCGAAATTATTTCTGATAAACGAATGAAAATCATGCTTTCAATTCGTATCAATAAATCGAAAATATTTCTGTGAAACAAATACCATGCTTTCATTTTGTATATGTAAATCGAAATTATTTCTGATAAACGAATGAAAATCATGCTTTCAATTCGTATCAATAAATCGAAAATATTTCTGTGAAACAAATACCATGCTTTCATTTTGTATATGTAAATCGAAATTATTTCTGATAAACGAATGAAAATCATGCTTTCAATTCGTATCAATAAATCGAAAATATTTCTGTGAAACAAATACCATGCTTTCATTTTGTATATGTAAATCGAAATTATTTCTGATAAACGAATGAAAATCATGCTTTCAATTCGTATCAATAAATCGAAAATATTTCTGTGAAACAAATACCATGCTTTCATTTTGTATATGTAAATCGAAATTATTTCTGATAAACGAATGAAAATCATGCTTTCAATTCGTATCAATAAATCGAAAATATTTCTGTGAAACAAATACCATGCTTTCATTTTGTATATGTAAATCGAAATTATTTCTGATAAACGAATGAAAATCATGCTTTCAATTCGTATCAATAAATCGAAAATATTTCTGTGAAACAAATACCATGCTTTCATTTTGTATATGTAAATCGAAATTATTTCTGATAAACGAATGAAAATCATGCTTTCAATTCGTATCAATAAATCGAAAATATTTCTGTGAAACAAATACCATGCTTTCATTTTGTATATGTAAATCGAAATTATTTCTGATAAACGAATGAAAATCATGCTTTCAATTCGTATCAATAAATCGAAAATATTTCTGTGAAACAAATACCATGCTTTCATTTTGTATATGTAAATCGAAATTATTTCTGATAAACGAATGAAAATCATGCTTTCAATTCGTATCAATAAATCGAAAATATTTCTGTGAAACAAATACCATGCTTTCATTTTGTATATGTAAATCGAAATTATTTCTGATAAACGAATGAAAATCATGCTTTCAATTCGTATCAATAAATCGAAAATATTTCTGTGAAACAAATACCATGCTTTCATTTTGTATATGTAAATCGAAATTATTTCTGATAAACGAATGAAAATCATGCTTTCAATTCGTATCAATAAATCGAAAATATTTCTGTGAAACAAATACCATGCTTTCATTTTGTATATGTAAATCGAAATTATTTCTGATAAACGAATGAAAATCATGCTTTCAATTCGTATCAATAAATCGAAAATATTTCTGTGAAACAAATACCATGCTTTCATTTTGTATATGTAAATCGAAATTATTTCTGATAAACGAATGAAAATCATGCTTTCAATTCGTATCAATAAATCGAAAATATTTCTGTGAAACAAATACCATGCTTTCATTTTGTATATGTAAATCGAAATTATTTCTGATAAACGAATGAAAATCATGCTTTCAATTCGTATCAATAAATCGAAAATATTTCTGTGAAACAAATACCATGCTTTCATTTTGTATATGTAAATCGAAATTATTTCTGATAAACGAATGAAAATCATGCTTTCAATTCGTATCAATAAATCGAAAATATTTCTGTGAAACAAATACCATGCTTTCATTTTGTATATGTAAATCGAAATTATTTCTGATAAACGAATGAAAATCATGCTTTCAATTCGTATCAATAAATCGAAAATATTTCTGTGAAACAAATACCATGCTTTCATTTTGTATATGTAAATCGAAATTATTTCTGATAAACGAATGAAAATCATGCTTTCAATTCGTATCAATAAATCGAAAATATTTCTGTGAAACAAATACCATGCTTTCATTTTGTATATGTAAATCGAAATTATTTCTGATAAACGAATGAAAATCATGCTTTCAATTCGTATCAATAAATCGAAAATATTTCTGTGAAACAAATACCATGCTTTCATTTTGTATATGTAAATCGAAATTATTTCTGATAAACGAATGAAAATCATGCTTTCAATTCGTATCAATAAATCGAAAATATTTCTGTGAAACAAATACCATGCTTTCATTTTGTATATGTAAATCGAAATTATTTCTGATAAACGAATGAAAATCATGCTTTCAATTCGTATCAATAAATCGAAAATATTTCTGTGAAACAAATACCATGCTTTCATTTTGTATATGTAAATCGAAATTATTTCTGATAAACGAATGAAAATCATGCTTTCAATTCGTATCAATAAATCGAAAATATTTCTGTGAAACAAATACCATGCTTTCATTTTGTATATGTAAATCGAAATTATTTCTGATAAACGAATGAAAATCATGCTTTCAATTCGTATCAATAAATCGAAAATATTTCTGTGAAACAAATACCATGCTTTCATTTTGTATATGTAAATCGAAATTATTTCTGATAAACGAATGAAAATCATGCTTTCAATTCGTATCAATAAATCGAAAATATTTCTGTGAAACAAATACCATGCTTTCATTTTGTATATGTAAATCGAAATTATTTCTGATAAACGAATGAAAATCATGCTTTCAATTCGTATCAATAAATCGAAAATATTTCTGTGAAACAAATACCATGCTTTCATTTTGTATATGTAAATCGAAATTATTTCTGATAAACGAATGAAAATCATGCTTTCAATTCGTATCAATAAATCGAAAATATTTCTGTGAAACAAATACCATGCTTTCATTTTGTATATGTAAATCGAAATTATTTCTGATAAACGAATGAAAATCATGCTTTCAATTCGTATCAATAAATCGAAAATATTTCATTATACCATGCTTTCATTTTGTATATGTAAATCGAAATTATTTCTGATAAACGAATGAAAATCATGCTTTCAATTCGTATCAATAAATCGAAAATATTTCTGTGAAACAAATACCATGCTTTCATTTTGTATATGTAAATCGAAATTATTTCTGATAAACGAATGAAAATCATGCTTTCAATTCGTATCAATAAATCGAAAATATTTCTGTGAAACAAATACCATGCTTTCATTTTGTATATGTAAATCGAAATTATTTCTGATAAACGAATGAAAATCATGCTTTCAATTCGTATCAATAAATCGAAAATATTTCTGTGAAACAAATACCATGCTTTCATTTTGTATATGTAAATCGAAATTATTTCTGATAAACGAATGAAAATCATGCTTTCAATTCGTATCAATAAATCGAAAATATTTCATTTTGTGAAACAAATACCATGCTTTCATTTTGTATATGTAAATCGAAATTATTTCTGATAAACGAATGAAAATCATGCTTTCAATTCGTATCAATAAATCGAAAATATTTCTGTGAAACAAATACCATGCTTTCATTTTGTATATGTAAATCGAAATTATTTCTGATAAACGAATGAAAATCATGCTTTCAATTCGTATCAATAAATCGAAAATATTTCTTAAACAAATACCATGCTTTCATTTTGTATATGTAAATCGAAATTATTTCTGATAAACGAATGAAAATCATGCTTTCAATTCGTATCAATAAATCGAAAATATTTCTGTGAAACAAATACCATGCTTTCATTTTGTATATGTAAATCGAAATTATTTCTGATAAACGAATGAAAATCATGCTTTCAATTCGTATCAATAAATCGAAAATATTTCTGTGAAACAAATACCATGCTTTCATTTTGTATATGTAAATCGAAATTATTTCTGATAAACGAATGAAAATCATGCTTTCAATTCGTATCAATAAATCGAAAATATTTCTGTGAAACAAATACCATGCTTTCATTTTGTATATGTAAATCGAAATTATTTCTGATAAACGAATGAAAATCATGCTTTCAATTCGTATCAATAAATCGAAAATATTTCCAAGAAACACTCACATTTTTTCCAAGAAACGTTTATCAAAAAATATTTACATGTTTTTAGAAATCTGTATGGCTTTAATTTTTTAAAATATTCTTTATCATTCGTTTAATATATGGAATATTACTTTCGCCCACTTTGATGTCATAAAAAAAATGCCATCCATTTTTTGCAAACGTCATCTATTTTCTCTTTTTCCTAAGAAACGAGTTGTTTGCCATTATCACTGCTACTACTACATCCACCACATCACTGTGCCTAGAGCTGAGTTGCCCCTTTTACAGTTTGGAAATTATGTGGGTGAGAAGAAGTCTGATTGCGCTCCATGACTCTCTAAGATCATATGAGATCGGAACCTACGGTTTAAAGTGGATTCCGACCCACTACAAACATCCATGGCACCGCCGGGACTCGAACCTGATACCTGTGGTACGAACATCAGAGCGCTAGCTACTCGGCCATCAGGATCCTGTTTACCATTATCAGGAGCGCATCCAGGCAGTGGCTGGTGGTCCCCAAACCTATAACTGAATTGCGTTGAAACTTGCGGCAACTTCTCACACGCGCACACACATGGAGCCAAATGTTTTTTTGCGAAATATTTAGTAATTTCAATGAATTATTATCTTTCTTACCAGTTTTAGGATCGCGCCTAAGTGTATGGATTGAGCAGGCATGTTTCCTGGTTCAGCTTTATTAAATATTCATTGTAATAATGAAATTGACAAAAACGATGAGGTAGCGAAAAGAAAAAGAAAGTGGCATTTTAATTTATAATTTGTTGTAGAAATTAATTTTTTTTTCATGCAGCACCTCTTAATTTTCATGCTTTCTTCTTTATGCATTTAAACCCAATGAGTGAAATGTAAAAAATTATTGACAAAATAATGGATACAGGGAATTTCGATTTCAGGTGCATTTTCTATGATTCATAGTTCAGTATGAGTTCATGAGTTTATATTGTGCCTGGGCCATCCTACAAAGGAAGAGTTTTTATCATGTGTGAACATGATGTTGTCCTGGTTAGGGGTTCGTGGCGCAATTCAAAAAGTGCAGCAAGCAAATAAAGCGATATTCGAAATTTGCAAATTTTGGCGGAAAAATGGTAGTTTGGGCCCGTAACTCTTGAAATGATTCATGAATAACGTTAATCCTCTGGAATTTTCTGGAGAATTTGGCTTTTGCTTTGTTACTACAAAGCAAAAGCCAAGTTTTGAAGCACTTTTAACGTCTTGGCTTGGGATTTTAAACATTTGTATATCCAATGGCTATAAGTACTCATAGTACCTTGATCAATTCCTTCTTCTTGAAGTTTAACTTTTTTTTTTTTTAACTGTAACAAGTTAACATGATAGTTCTCTAGCCATAATGTAGGACAATCAATAATCTAGCCGTAATGTAGAATTTTTAAAGATATATAATATTAATGTTTTCTTCAGTCAGTTACAGTTACACTTTAAGCCGTAGGTCCCGGTCTCCTATGACTGTAAAGAGCGTCACGGAGCCAAAGTCAGGCTTCTACCTACGGGTGCTCCATCACAACAGAAGCTGCTTCCTTCCCCTTCAATCATGTGTACGTAAGGGCTCGTGGGCTTGGCCAGCCAAGTGGGATAAGAAACAACAAACAACAACAAAACGAGTGAAATGAGACACAGAAATGAACAGATCTTACTGTGCAGCGCAGGGTATCAAATTGCAGGTCTGATTCGTCGGTGGTTTGACGGCGGCGTCGCACAGGTACTCGGCGACCACTTCGTAGGTGGAGGACGTCGCGCAATTCACACCTCTTGACTGTATACCTAGAAACACATGAAATTGATAACCATAAATATCTACTTTTATTACATCAAAACTGCGGAGAACTGCTGATCAAAGCCTAAGACATCCCGAAGTTTGCAACAGGCCAATTCCTTTAAAAGCTCACCAACGCGGAGAAGAAATTTGTTTCCACCCCTCCATACCCAGGCTCCAGTTACTGCAACTAGATGGCGCTTTCGATTGTTTACTTTCGTGCAAGCACTACACTCGCTAATTACTTTATTTTTGAGATCTAAGAATATTGTACGATGGATCGTAACAAAAAAATATTGCATATATACTATATATGCGCTCAAGAATCATACGAAAAAACAACAGTTAAACTCTGTCAGTTACTATTACAGTGACACGATTTCAAAAATTTCAAGTGCCTTACATCTACATTTTTTTTCTGTTGAATGTGATCTCCGTATCGAAAAACTATTAAGAGTTAAATTGTAAGAGAGAGAGACAGGTTCAACAGATTCCTCTTGCCATAGTGCGTGCTTCAATACTGTCCACCATCCAAAAGTGTCATCGTGTATGAAGGAGGTCGAGTAGAAAATTTATGAAACAGAATAAAATGTTTTGCTTTCTATTGTATCTGAATTATTATTGGCTGTTTTCGCTGTTTTCTATAGTCTGTATAGCGCCGGCGATTTTCGTGCTACAGATACCATTCCAATGCTATTTAGGATTTTTCATGACGGAAATCACATTCCAATAAAAATAAAGTTGGTGTTGCAATTGAAGTTTTGAAAATTTTAACTGTATAACCGTAACTGTTAGAGTTTAACTGTTATTTTACAAATGTCTTTTGAACACATTTCTCAAAATACCTTATACCAAAATTTTATTCAATTTCTGTGAAAAATATGATAGCTAGCGGTTCATATGTCGATAAAGTTGTTTTTATAACCACTCTGAACCTCTACTCCACGTATTTGAATGTAACTTATAAGCACAAGACATAACAGTAACACTCATGATCTTAAGGTATGAATTTTGTGATTAATTTTATAAAAATTTTACATTGATTATAAATACACGAAGCTTATGTAATATTTTTAAGCCTAAAAATATTCATTAATACTATTCATAATTTATACAAAATATTAATCCTTTATTTCATTACTAATTTATGTAGAAGTAAAAAGCTATAAAACTCATATGTCTTGTTCATGGCTATTCTATTTGAGGGCAGGCATTTTTCTTCCTATATTTATTTTTATGATTCAAATCATACAAATGAGATTGTTTTTGTACCTCCTTTATTAGAAATTTGAGAAAGGAGAGAGAGATTTTATTTACAACTCTAAAGTCACAGGAAAAAAAGTTGTCCAGCTACTCTAAGCATAAGCCACAAGAAAAATAACGATAAACTCTATTCGATCCTTATTGGCTCAATCCGTCACATCACTGTAAAGCGTTAGAGAGTTAAATGTTCGCCAATTTCAAACTATTGTTTCGGGAGATGAGGCTTGTGATCGGTCAACGCTTGACGCCTTAATGTGAAGGATGCTCTAAGGTACAAGGCTCGTTCCCACCGAGGCGTGAGGCGGCGACGCGTCACGCGGCAGGGAAGAAAACTTTTTCGACCCGTTCACACCGAAACCTCAGAAATCACTTTAGGCCTAGTGAAGTTCCAGTCACTTCTACTAGATGGCAGATCTACTATTGGCGTGACGCGGCAAGCATTTGTGAGTTGAACGTTGGGCGACTCGAAGCTGTGGATTTCGGCCGGTTTCAGGCGATCGTGGTGAGGCTAGTGATTGGTCAACGCCTCCCGCCTCGGTGTGAAAGAGCCTTTATTGGCTCAATCCAAGTCACATAACACGTAAAGCGTTTGAGAGTTGAAAGTTGGCCAATTTGGAGCGATCGTTTCAGCGGTTGAGGCTGGTGGTGGGCCAACGATTGACGCCTTGGTGTGAAGGATGCTTTTAAGGTTAATAAAAGTTCGATTAGGTTAACGGGAATTGCGATAAGGGAAATAAAATAATTTTATAAACTCATACTTCAAATGTCCTATAAGAAAGATTCGTTTTAAAAGCGCTCTCACCTCCACCGCAAGTCTTGCTGCAGGTGCCGAAGTTTGAGTAGACCCAGACGTAGTTATCCGGCTGCGTGTTGCTGACGCCCAGTGGGACAGAATACTCGTAACTCACGCCCAAGTTCCTCTGCTGGTACAAGAGCTGAAAGATAATCAAAGTCAGTCGTCAAAATACACAGCGAAATGAAATTGAATGCACAGAAAAAAATTGTAAGGTACAAATATAAGGGGGTGTATGAATGAAAACAGATTAGCAGTGGTTCCCCTTGGTAGTCCACAGAAACATGTGTCCAGATATAAAATTAAATATGGTTACTCTTTTTCTTTGCCAGTTTTCCCATTCATTACAAAAAACTAATCTTTCTTGGTTGCTATTTAATTTCTTTTTTCAATTCCTTCTATTAGCTCACACTCTCCCTATATATATCTTGTTCACATTTCCAATCGTTCATTAAATACTTTTTGTTCATCCACTCAAGTTCGAATATACTTTTTTGAAACCTGTTGTGGATGTCACTGTATTTAAAAAAGGTTTTTCAAATATTAATTCAGTAATTAATTTTAATTCATTAATTTCAGTTATTTTTACATTTTAGTTGCATGCGCCAGATAAATTTTAAAAAAATGAATGAAAATTATTTAAACTCATGTTTGTGAAAATTGCAACACCATGAAGGAATCGTCATAATTGAATGAAATTTTATACACAGTTGAGTGGTAGTGGTACAAATAAATGATTAAATGTTCAAAGCAAACAAACAATAACAAGAGATCGGAATCAGTATTTTGTGTAGCCGCCACGCTCCGCAATAAGTGCTGCTGCACGACGTGACATGGAGTCAAACAAATTTTGAATGTATGCCCGAGGAAGAGCATTCCATATTGTTTGTATGCGCACCCAAAGTTCGTCTGCAGAAGCAGCAGGACGAGGAACAGGAGCGAGACGCCGACCAACGAAATCCCACACTTGTTCAATCGGCGACATATCCGGGGAATACGCAGGCCAAGGAAGAAGCTGTACCTGCCGCGTTGCAAAGAAGGATTGAACAGTCCTAGCGATATGAGGGCGGACATTGTCCTGTTGAAATACAAGCTTTGAAGGAAGGGAACAGCTTGGGGCTGTAGAACTTCCCTGATGTACCGGTTGCTGTTCAGATTGGCCACAATTCTTAGCAATTGAGATCGTCCATGATATGCTATGGCACCCCAGACCATAACTCCGGGTGTTCGTCCACTGTGGCGTTCGATAATGCACTCCGGAAGGTGGCGTTCACCAGCATAGCGTCTGACACGAATGCGGCCATCATGGTACCACAAATTAAAGCGGGATTCGTCAGAAAACACGACATGCTGCCAACCAGCACGCCAGTCTCTATGCTGAGCGGTCCATTGTAGCCGCAGGCGGTGATGGTTTAGCGTGAGAGGGATCCTGTATAAAGGAGTCCTTGCGCGCAGTCCACGCTGCAGCAGACGCCTACGAATTGATGAAGCACACAATAAAACACCTGTAGCTATTGACCACTGTGCTGCCAATTGGCTAGAGGAAGCTGTACGGTCCGTCAGCGCCATGCGGACCAGGTGTCTATCATCGCGAGCTGACGTCCCATTTCGGAGTCCACTCCCGGATTTCCGAGTTGTCCGACACTCGTCCGTCCACTGCTTCCAAAGACGCATCACTGTGCAGCTGTTACGCTGCACACGAGCGGCTACTGTACGATAAGACAATCCAGCTTCACGAAGGCCGATGATTCTCCCCCGTTCAAACTCTGTAAATTGTTCAAATCTCGCTCTCTTTCGTCGAAGAGGCATAAGTAACGATTGAGCTAACGTTTACCACTAGCAGATAACCATACACGCCTCGCTACAGCCGTCTATTTATTCGGATCCATCCGCCGTTCAGAGGGCGCTGCTCAGCACACGCATGCGCTACGGATTTGAAATTCTAATCATTTGCATATCATGCGCTAATTTGCATTTGCTGAAAATTTCAGCTCACTCGCGCAAGTCCTTCATGGTGTTGCTATTTTCACAAACATGAGTTTATGAAGGACTGTCTGCAATAGAGTGAAAAGAATGGACTTTAAAAAAAATAATTTTATATTACTTGTTACATAAAAAGTCACCGAACAGCAATAATGTGCTAAAGAAGATTTACGAAAACTAGGAGCGATCGCTTCTAGGGTTGGGGACCCGGAGCGCTAGTGTCTATGCGATTTTCAACGTTAAAAAAAAAGCCCATTGCTGACTATGAGGCACCACCATCTGTAAGTAGTTATTTGTGGAGTTGACCATCTGAATATAAAACTGTGCGGCGTTAGTAGCGGAATGCTTATTTGTCAGAAGCTTGTATACAGTGCGCTAGTAACTTATAATATGAAAACGGAAGAAAAAAAACAAACTTACTGTTATAAATATGGGTTCCGTTATGGGGCCAGGTGCCTCGATGGATTCCTGTCCAACGTAACCTCTGGGCACTCTCTCGTAGTAAAAGTGAGATCCGGCGAACTTCAGAGTCCTGGGGAACTCGATTTGCCAATTTCCATTCAGATAGTAATATCCTGATGAATTTCTAATAGCTAAACGCCGCAATCATAAAAGGGAAAGTATGCATATATATAGTATTTGTATAAAAAATTTCATTTCAAGCATTGATAAAGAAAAAAAAACTTACCCAAATAGTTATTCGAAGGTTCCAGTTCTTTTATTTTAATGGAAGTAGCTCCACTGGGAATTAAAATGATGTCATTGTACCCTGAAAAAATTAAAATGAAATCATCCTTCAGAAAAATTATATGGATGGTGCTAGGATATGGGCATGGCAGATGCTACAGGTCTCGGTGCTAAACTTAAACGAGGTGGGAAGCGGACGTATTGGTTGATGTCATCTTAAGAACCGCTAAACCTCCACATCTTAAAGTTGCACTAATGAAGCTACTTAAATTATTGAATATTAATCTTAAAGGAAAAATAAAAGAATTTAGGAAAGCATCTCACAGCTGTCTTGGATGCCTTAAGGCAAGTGCCGCACCGCTGTTACTCATTTTGCATTACCCAGGGGTGCATGTAACTTGAAGATAGGCCACGGACGCGTGTCACGCTCTACTATCCTATTAGACCGGGACCTACGGTTTAAAGTGGATTCCGAACCACTACAAACATCCATAGCATCGCCGTGACTCGAACCCTGTGGTGCTGAGCGTAAGAGTGCTAGCTACTCTGCCATTCAGGCCCCGCGGTGTTAAACATAAATGAGGTCTTTCCTTACTAAGTAATCGACGACGTTCGCTCTGTCGCGTAATCGGAAGTCTAAAGAGCACATTTTCAGAGAAAGTAAAGTGAAAAAAATAGGCTTTTAAGGTTAGAAATCAATGTACAATGTTCGGAGGGAGTAAGAGAAAGATAGGCTTTTAAGGTTAACATAAGCAGAAATTCATTTTGTATTCCTGTAAGAAATTATCACGAAGAGGCTAGCTCTCTAGGAGAGCTGTGATCTGATGGCCAACTGCCTAGCGCTCTGCCCATTGGTACCAATTGGTTCACTGGTAGGTACTGTTCATGTTCGAATCTTGGCGGTTGCATGAATGTTTGTTGGTGGTTCGGAATCCACGTTAAACCGTAGGCGCTGGTCTAATTAGACCTAAATGTGCAAAAATGACTGTAGAGCGACAAAACCAAACCAAACCCCGGAGAACTAGGGGCCTATCACCTTGATCTCTATAGCTTGTAAAGTTATGGAAAAAGTGATTTTAAGAAAGACTTTCTTCGCAACAAAATCAAGAAAAGGATAGCAAAAACTTCGGGTCTCAGATCCCAAAACCGAGCTTCTGTTTACCTCAGGGATAGATGTAAGCTTAAGAGAATTCAGTGAAGCAAATTCTGGCAATTTGATTGCGAGTAATGTGGAGCAACATTACTTGACACAGTGTGTTGATCCCTCGGACGTGGTGTCTCTTTCCCCACTGAACTCTCTGTTCAGATCTAAGACAACTGGATCTCATGAGCATTCATAACATTCCAGTTGACACATTAACGTTGTGCGTATTAATGTGCTGTATGTATACGGATGGCAGCAGGAATGATAGTGATTGTTCTGGCAGTGAAGTTATATCAGATCTTAAAGCTATGTCATAAAGTTTCAGAAGAGAAACCCTGACTTCTGCCCTGCTTTTTGCAGTGAATCGATAGCAATAAATGAAGACTCGAATGGTTATGTCACTGTCTCATGGAAATGAAATCCGAATTTTGTCTGATTGTGAACTTGGTTAATTGGATCTGACACTTGGTTAATTGGCATAGTGTGAGAGATAGTATTGGAGTGACAATTGTCAAAAAGTTAAAACGACTTTGTCTTATCGGAATCACTTCCAATGGACTCCTTCTCATGTAGACACCTTGGTCAAAGTGAGTGCAAATTAGACCGGGACCTATAGTTTAACGTGAATTCCGAACCACTTACAAACATCCATGCCACCCGCCAGGATTCGAACCCGAAGCCTGTGGGGCGCTTACTATGAGTCTAAAACAACAAGTATTTAACGGACAGGTACAAAACCTTCGCGAATGTCTTTGTGTCATTTATTATACACTAATAAATTGAACCGAAAGTAACGTGGAAAATGAGACTTAAAAACACCCAGCTTTGACAGAGAAGCAGGAAACGAAAATAAAATATTACATATCTTCGTAAGACTAAGTGAAATTTCAACCGGATTCCCGTAAAAATCATTTATGCATAACATTTGTAAATGACAAAAATGCTACAAGTCCATTTCAAAACTTACCTACTTGAAGGTTTTTCAGATCGAACACCCCTTCGATTGTCTTGCAGTTGCTTCCGTCGCCCCCGCATTCCTGGCACTTGTCCTCCTTGATGTCGGAGCCCAGCATCATGTCACAGCCCACGGCCTGCGAAAAACAATTCTCTTTTAAAAAAATACTCATCTTCAAAACGGTAACAAAAAATTCCCTCAGTGTAATATGATTAAAATAAATATTCTAGTTAGTAATATATGATTAAAATTTAATATAAAAAGAAAATAACAGATGACTGTCAAAATAATATGCAAATTAAAAAAAAATCCAACAGATGTCCCACCTGATATTATATCATCTCATTACCACGAATGTTATTTGGTACGAAGTACTCTACCTCGTGAGGTTTTGATTTACATATATTCTATGTGGGACTTTTTTCATGCGGGCCTTATTTACCCCATAATTTTTTTTTAATGTGTTGCAAACATTATATTTTATAACTACTTATGGAGTTTCAAGATATTTTTTAATGGGGGTTCCTTTACATGCGGTTGAATGGATCAAATTCCACTCTAAAGGTCACTGAATAATACATTTTTAGATATTTTTTGAGCCATAATAATAATAATAATAATAATGTAATATAAAGTATCTATGTAAAAAAGCTAACATTAAAACTGTTAACTTTTGCTTGTGCAACGAAGATTCTGCCAAAATAGATTCAAGGTTTGCAGTCTAGATGGCAGCACTGGACTAGTATTGGGAATTGGAGACAGTAAGGAGCGAGTAGTTTCGAGAACAGTTGGGCGATCTCTATGGACAGATCCACCCGCGTATCATAGTAAAGGTAAATGCATATAGTTTTGTTATAATGAAATATTAATGAAAGAAAGCCTAGTCGTTGGCGGGCATGATTTTTCCCAGAGACCCATAGATGAAGCCCACAGGCAATTGCTTTTATATTAAATATTGTATTTAAATAAATCAGTTCGTCTGAATCTGTTGAATGAACCAGTGTTATTCATGATTTATCTCTAAGAAATATTATTGAAGTTGACATAAATGATGTCACTGCTGTCAATTCTTACGAAACTGAATTGCTAGCTTTGGCTTTTAATTTTCTACGATGTACACCGAATTAAATAAAATGTCTGCCTATTTAAAAAAAAAAAAAAAAAGATTTTATTTTCAATCGAAGCTTAATTTAGCTTTCTTTCAATAGTTTATTTATAATTTGAGATATATAATTATTAACTGTTAAAACAATAATACTACTAATGTGGTGCTGCCATCTAGCGATCACCAGAACAAATAAAAGATGTAGATCAATGCCGAGTGCTAAATTGCTTTTTTTTTCTGCTGCTACTTTGGTTTCTACTTGCTTTTTGAACCTTTCATTTCAAATTTCTAGTTTTATTTCTATCTTAATTATTTAATTTTAAGTATGTGTTTTGGGGGACATCGAGTAACGGACTCCTAGCTGTACCGACAGTTATTGCTTTTTCAATCTCTTTGATTTAATTGTTATTACATCAGGAGATGCTTTATTAATTTTAACTTAAACTTTATCTTAATATATTTGATTTTAAATCTATGCAACTATAGTGGGTGCAATTTTTACTAAATTAATGATGTGGAGGTTTTTATAGTTAATAAAACAGAAATTTCAACTTTAGATGCCTTCGCTGTTACTTAGGACTCATTGGGACTCTGCGCTTTATTGTGTTGAACCCTCTCCAATGCAACATTGTGGGCGAATCCCTGGCATTACTTCGTTATTATTAAGTAGCTACTAAAAGATGGCGCCACTAGCAAAATCAACAGATATTTCAGATTGAGGTCTACTTCACGTTAAATAAAATGTTATACCCTAAAAAGGAACATCTGACACGAGCTTTCCGTATGAGAGGAAGAAAAGAGGAACTTATCAAAAGAAGATAAGAAAAAAGATTTAAAAGATAAGAAAAACGAGTTTAGAAGAGTTCAAAGACGGTACAGAAAATCAAGAACGCCCTCAGAGAACTTGGTGAAACCATTATGACACAGCAATGGATCATCAATTCTCCCAATGCGGCAATACCTTTCCTCGAATTTTCCGCTTCTAATGTTGTATGTGAGCCGACATTATAACATGTAGCCAAAGATTTCACTTACTTTTTGGATTTTATTTCACTGGGAGTTTTAGCTTTCTGCTGAATTAGACATTGAGGAGACCTTTCCCATGATCACTCCTCTAGCATGTCTGAATCTCGAGATAGAACAGCAGGAACTGAGCGCGCAGCTTCCTCCATGCTTTTCAGATAATTTATGGTTTTGAACTGATTCACTTTTGAAAGTGGACACAAAAGCGTAACGCTGCCCTCCTGAACCGGCCACCCGGTATATTTAAAAAACAATTAAACAACAAAACAAAAACAAAAAAGGTGAAGTGCCCTACTCACCATGCAGACCCCCTGCACGCAGACGTCCAGCGAGTCCTCCCTGCAGCGGGTGCCGTCCACCACGGCCTGCGAGTGTCGGTAGTAGAACTTGTCGCCGCCCCGAGGCATGCAGTTCAGCTCGCACTCGTTGAAGCCTGAAACCAAGTCATCTTTTAGATGCCTCTTATTTTTTTTTTCTCTCCTCTTATTTTCGAGATTTAAAAATAATTTTTAAAAAAGTAAATTTTATTGAGAGATTTTTTTTCCCAACAAAAAATTGAGCCTAAAAGGTTGAAGCCGTATGGCAGCCTTAAAAAAAAAAGCGTTCAAACATGCTGCCAAAAGGGAACATGCCTCCAAGCAGGTAATATGTGGAAAATTTTCCAGTTCAAAAGTTAGGACGTTGTTTCCATTCAGCTATTGCCTTCTATTCGAACTGAGATGAGTGAATGCGGCCGTCGTGTGTAACTTGTCTCTATTTGCTGCATGTTGTGTGGTTGAGTGTAGATATCCATCAACTAAGTTGGGGTCTTACCTCTCTTTCGCAAAAGAAGTATAACATGTTGTGATACTTCTTTGGAACATGTTCGTGACAGAAAATACTACTGTTAAAAAATAAACATTTAAAATTTGTATTTCTCTTCTCTTTTAATTAAAAAAAAATTCTTCGTAAGCATTATTCAAGTTCAGAAACAGAAATACTTCAGAGCACACAGTCATGTCTGATTCTTTTGCGTACTACTACTACTACACCGCACCACATCACTGTGCCTAGAGCTGAGTTGCCCCTTTATGGGAATGATGTGGGTGAGAGAAGTCTGATTGGGCTCTGTGACGCTATACGGTCATAGGAGACCGGGACCTACCGCATAAAGTGTATTCCGAACCACTACAAATATTCATGGCACCACCGGGACTCGAACCCGAAACCTGTCGGACCGAGCGCCAGAGCGCTAGCCACTCGCCCATCAAGCCCCTATTCATTTGCATAACATGTTTTATCCAATTTTAGTAATATTTTCCAATATGAAGTGGGATCCTCAATAATAATAATAATAATCGGCTAGGCCGGTATACAGGTTACCCATAAAATTATTTAATAATTTGTTTTTTTAAGTTTTATTTTAAATAAATATTTCAATAACTGTCAACAACATATAAAAACAACAATTGTCATTTTCAATTTAGTATCCGATGAATGAACCTGTTTAAAAACTTCAATTTCCTTTTTGTGCAAAACTGATTCGTAGCTACTATTTCGAAGAGAAAAGTCATTAATAAATAAACAAAATGCATAAAAAACCCGTGAAAAAATTTATAAAAAAAAATACAGGGCGATTATAATTAAATACTGCAAAAAAGAACTACTCGCCATAATGAGTTTAAATTTGAACTGAAGATATTTGAAGAAAATAGAAACGGTATGGCTTCAAAACCACCGATTCAGTTCCAACGATTTTTCCCATCCAATTGGGTATGACTTTGCCATGGTGAATGGGCTTTCCACTCACAGTGTCACAACTATTGAATGACTTGGAAGTCATTTTTTCTATCCAAAAACCGAAACAATCAAGCCCATTGAACACTACAATTGGTTTAATGCGCAACTCATGCCAAATACGTTATTATTTCGATTCAACATATCACTGGCAGCCAAATACACTTTCTTTATGCCGCTTACAGCGCCATCTATTCATACACTTTGGAACTTTTTTTGATGCCCTACCTTTTGCCCCTTCTTCAAGTATCTTCAATTCAAATTTGAACTCATTGCGACGAGTGTTTTTTTTTTTTTTTTTTTTTTTTTTTTACAGCATATTGAAAGTGGAATATAATCGCCCTGTAGGTAAAAAGTATAAGGATTATGGCGAGATAAAAAAAATTGGCTAGTATCTTATGTAAAATTTAAAAAAAAAGAAAGAAGTGGAACCTTTCTTGTAGGGAATCCAATTGAAGTATTTCCCTCCGAAAGGAATGGCGTCGAATTTGGCGCACTGCTCTTCTCGAAAGTCTCTGGAACTCTCAGGGCAGTCCTGGAACGGGGAGGAATGTCAACGTTATTCAGCTCATGACAAAAAGAAAGAAAATTTAATTCAATTCATAAGACAAACTGAAATCAACAGTATGACACAGAAAAAATTAAATTATATCCTGCGAACTCATGATGTGCATCTTGGATAATCTAGTATAACAGGTTGCAATATGAAAATAAAAATGTCTACAGTGGATCTCAATCTAATAGGGGGATATATAATTTTGTATGCGGCCCTCGGATGTTAGGATGCATTTCCAAAGTGGCCCGCAAGATCATTTGGGTTGGCCCCCCCTGGCCAAGACATTCATGTTGAAATGAAATGTGATTGAGACCACTCCATGGTAATCTGGTAAAAATAAAAGCAGTAACAAGGACTATAGTTTCAAAATCAAAGGGAAGTCTGTTTTTTTCTCAGCATCGTGGATCTCGGACCTTTTGGACTGTTAACAACATTGAATGGAGCATCTTTGTGCTTAAAAAGCCCAATTTCCATCTGCTTGTCTTCAGCTCTTCCATAGCACTTTGCTACCTCTTCATTTTTATACAATATATGTTTTCTTCCTTCGTAAGCAAACCGAGTGTAAAAGGAGGCCTTTCAACGGAGTGCAAATATTATACCTTTAAAATGGGGGTTGAATAAACAACTCTTTGTTAATGCATTAAAAGTCATTGCACCGATTTCATTCATTCTTCGAAATCCAGTCTTCAGGTAAAGAGAATGGAGCGAAAAATTACAGAAATTGTTTGGGTCAACGCTCCCCCCTCCCTCCCCGAAATAAATGTACTATTTTAGGATATAAAAATAGCGTGTGCCCTACATAACACGATAGAAAACAAAATTTACAAATATATATATATATTAAGTCGATTTCTCAAGTAAACATTTGTTTTCAACGACAAAAATGCACTTAGCTTCTAAAAAATTAAAAAAAACATACTTTTAAAAGCTGACATATTTTAATCACAGTTATTTTAATTATTTTTTAAAAATTTGACTATTCATAAATAAATGAATGATGTAAACTCATTTAAAAATATATGCACAGATTCCTTAAAAGAGTCAGAAGGCGTTTAAAAAAAAAAACACTGCATGAAACAAGCAAAACCAAAACTGACTTGTATATTGCAGGACAGGTATCGTTTGGTCGGCCCTTTGCAAGGCGAGGCTCCATCCGCCCTAAATAAATAAAAAACACATGGATGTCCATCAAAAGGCACTGACAGACACATTTGTTTCGTAATAGAAAACAGATAGAACTGAATTTAAAGAGAAAACGTATAAAAATAACATGAATAAATAAAATCGACACATTAGAAATAAGAAAAAACAAGTGTATCATCGCAACCTATCCTGTCTTGAAGTGGTTAGAAGAATCTCATTTGCAAAATATTAGCTGTAATGTGTATTTATAATTTAATTTAAAATCGCAAAAGAATAAAATTCAAACTAAAAATAAATAATCTGCTGGGCTTATATACAGGTTACCCATAAAAGTTGTTGTTGTTCTTTCTCATCCCACTTGGTAGAAATCAAGTCCATGAACCCGTATGGACTCATGGTTGAATGAAAAAGGGGCAGCTTCTGTTGTGATGGAGCACCCGTAGGTAGAAGTCGGACTTGGCTCCGTGACGCTCTTAAGGCTCGTTCCGACCGAGGCGTCAGGCTGGGTAGAAAATTTTTTCTACCCGTTCACACCGAAGCGTCAGAAATCGCTTTACGCCTAGTGAAGTTCCAGTTACTTCTACTAGATGACATATCTACTACTGGCTCAATCCAAGCCATATGACGCTGCAAGCATTTGAAAGTTGAAAGTGGGTCAACTCGAAGCGGTGGTTTGGTTTGGCTTTCAGGCGAACGCGGGGAAGATAGTGATTGGTCAATGCTTCACGCTTCAATGCCTCTGTGGGAACGAGCCTTTACAGTCATATGAGACCGGGACCTTAGACTTAAAGTGTATTTCGAACCACTGCGAAGAACGACCCTCCTCATGATAGTACCCGAGGGAGGGTTTGATACATGCTCGAGGCCCATGGGGCAACATTCTTGTTTATCGATTAAACGTTACCATGCCCGGCGTAGACAGGAGAGTTCTCGTTGGGGTTTCAAAGCCGCCTACCTTAGGGTGGAGCAGGTCCTGGTCTGGAAGGCCACCCCTCCTCCGCACGTCCTGGTGCACTCGCTGCTCTCACTCCACTCGCTCCAGGGGCCCTGGTCCGTCGCGCTGGAATGCAGTCCCACGGTCACGTTGCCGTCCGGGAATTCGCGGTGCGTGACGTGCCGCTTCTGGTGACGAATCTGCAACAAGATGAGACATTTTTTATATTACATAGAATACATTTTAAACATTATTTATTATTCAATTCTTTCTATTAGCTCACACTCTCCCTCTATATATCTTGTTCACATCTTCGATCGTTCATGAAACACTTTCTATTCATCCCACTCCAGTTCAAATACATTTTTTTTTTTTGAACTCGTAGTGGATGACACTGGATGTGAATATACAGTTTTTTTCAAATATTCATTCATTCATTACATTTAATTAATTCATTTTATTTTTTTAGATTTAAGTGGCATGTATCTACCAATAGATGGTGACAGATAAAAAAAAATGGATGAAAAATATTTATAAAGGACTTTCGGCAATAGAATGAAAAAAAAGTAGGAATTGACTTTAAATTTTTTTTATGTATATATTACTCGTTTATAATGCATTTTAAACAGTATTTATTATTTTTAAGGGCATTATTCGAAAGTACTGTCTATCCACGTAATCTGGAAGGATGGTGATTATTATAGGAATAGATTAGAGCACAGTTAATCCATTTCTGGTAGGAAATGGATTTTTCATTTCCATTCATAGTACCACCACTGAAAACAGTGTTTTAGTGTTTTGATATACACCTGCACCAATAGGAGTGCAACGGGTTAATCTGGATGCACTGTTTGGTTGATGCAGTGTTGATCATTGGGTCTAGTCCTTCAGTGGCCTACTAATACATACATATAATATATATCAGTCATTGCCACTGTTCGGGAGGAGTACTATGTACTGTTGCTTTAGGCGTGATGATTCATCAGTCCGTTTCAACTTTAAGTAGCAAGATCTATTCGTACTGACAACCCTTTACAAAATAATACAACTATAACTAATAATAAGAATATTTTATATATATACATTTTGAATTTAACACCGTTATTGTATTTTACAAGTTGGGTAAATTCTAGTAAGTTTACATGCTGTTGTTTTCTATGGAGAGATATAGTCAATGTTGTTAATTAGATAGTTTACTATATTATTAATACGCTCTATTGCTCTTCTATTTTTTGTGGTTTGAACAGCCCAAGCTCTGTAGTGATCTGTTGCTGGCTTCTTTAGATGATTTGTTAGTTAGAGACCAATCGAATGCATAGTGATCCGGCGTGCCTTCTTCACCCCAAGTACACTCATCGGTGTTTTTTTTATTCTAACCGATAGGTAGGCTTTCGTTCACCTTTGTCACATTGGTGCACACACCGCGTGGTAACGTGGGCAGGAGAACCGAGACTCTTTTTTCAAATATCAAAAATGGTCATGACTCAGGGCCCAGCAATAACCTGCGCAAATAGAATTCAGAAGAGCTTCAGGTGCCAATCCAGTGACGGTGGCCATTGCAGTCTCTGCTTTCAGAAATAAGGTTTGGTTTGGTTCATCACTCTGCGGTCATCTTGTGCACACACACCAGGACTAAACAGATAGGGATCTACAGTTTAAAGTGGATTCTGAACCACCAACAAACATCCATGCTACAGCCAGGATTCGAACATGGAGCCTGTGGTACCAAAGGCCAGAGTACTAGCTACTTAGTCACTAGGCCGTTTCAGAAACAAGGAGACTCGATTGTGGTGCTTAAAGCATCTTGCATCGATATTGAAGGTGACCCGGTGGGAGGTATTCTTGGGTTTCCTCCCATATATACGACACACAAATGGGGAGCAGTTCCCCTCTAATGGTCTTGAAGCTTTATCGGGAGGCTATTCGTGGTCCTTTGTAACTGGTAGGGGACTACATGAAGCAAAGTAGAAAGTGGGGAAAAGAAGAAAAGCACTTGATGCAGCCAGTTTAGAGAGGGAAAATTTCATCGCTATGGTTGGGTTGAAGACATCCAGTGGGAAAGAAAATATGATCTTGCTTAAAAGCCCCTTAATGAATATAATTAGTAAAGTGATGTAGCTATTAAGATAGCAATGCTTAGTGTTAAGTAAGTTATGTTAGTTAATTAAGCAATAATGGCCACTTATTTACAATAATAGAGAGTTTTTGCATACCGTATTTTTATAATACGGTATGCAAAAACTCCCTAATAAGTGGTCTATACTGGGATACATTAACTAATACAATCGGAAACAGCTAGTGTCTACTACTACGCCCCACCACATCACTGTCTAGTGCTGAGTTGCCCTATACAGCTCGGGAATGGTGTCAGTGAGAAGTCTAATTGGGCTCTGCGGTCATATGACACTAGGACCAACACGCTACGATCCTATTAGACATGGATCTACGGCTTAAAGGGGATTCCGTACGTACCGTGGATTCCAAACGTCCTGTTGTGGGGAAAAGTGTGAAACACGATTCGTCAGACCCTATTACTTTCTTCCACTTATCAATCGACCAGGTTTTGTGAGTGTAGCACCACTGTAGACGACGTTTGGCATTAACATCTGTTACAAGTGACTTGGAAATTGCTGCGGTGGCATAAATGTCCTGTTTAAGAAGGTGCCTTCTAACTAGGGATTGCAATACCGGTATACCGGGAACCGAATACCGGTATTTTGAGCCATTTGTACAATTTTGTAATACCGGTATTCACAAGTTTAAATATCGTTTTTTCGGTATTTACTAGAAATCTAGAATTCTTATCTGTAAAATTCTTATTCTATAACAAATTCTTATTCTTATTCTATTCTCCACAAACCTATCCACATTCAGAAGAATTCGGTACAGTTATCGAAGATTATGATGACACTAATGTCGATAGTGAAAAGGAATTGTCTCTTGAACAAAAATTAGAATTGGCGATAACTAAAAAAAAATTCAACAAACCAAAATGCAATACAGAAATCAGCTATATCCCAAACAATCCGACGAGAAATAGATTTATTTGAAGATAAGGGATTTAGAGGTAAATACTTGGAAAAAGTATATCGCGCATTGCTAAGAGTACCACCAAATAGCGTAGATGCCGAAAGAGCGTTTTCGTCAGCTGGTAATTTTTGCACAAAATTACGTTCCAGACTTAATTATAGTACAATTGATGCATTATGTTTTTTAAGATCACCTTTCAAAAATTTGTAATAGTACCACAGACTGAATAGTGATACTTACACTTTTTGGTGATTTAAATAAATAAGATATTTTTTTGTTCTCTAATAAACAAATAAACAAAACAAACACCTGTGTTTTCTTTCTTTTTCTAAAATTTCTACTGGTATTAAAACCGGTATCCCGGTATTAAGATCTAAAAAATACCGAATACCGGTATTCAACTTTTGGTCCGATATTGCAATCCCTACTTCTAACTGTAATGATTGACACTGGAGAAGCCAGATGCTGACGGAGCTCTGCGGTCACTTTTGCTGCAGGTTTTTTTTTTCACTTTTGAGACATCACAATCCGCTTCAGTACCCGTCGGTCTCTTTCACTGAGCTTCTCTTTCCGTCCGCTCTTTTGCTTTGCCGAGCTTGTCGTGTGACGCTGTGTGTATGCTGTCATGACTTTAGACACCGCACCTCTAGAAACGCCTAAAAGTTGGGATGTTTCGGTTACATCAGTTAGACGGGCTCCTGCAATTTGGCCTCTTTGATGCGTTTGAAATAAATCCAAGACTTACAGAACTTCAAAATAGCTACCACAAACTACCAGAATATATACATTTCTATTTAAAAAAAACTGGTAGATATTATTATATCTTAATGCTTACGAAGCGCATTCAAAAATGTCACTTTTATTCACAGGTGTTTCCATTATTTTGATAACCCCCTGTATATATGTTGCTCTACTGTCGTGTGTATGTATATATATATTAAATCTTCACTTCCTCTTTCGAAGGCTCGTTTCTTCGAACGAAAAATGTGCAAATCCAAAAGATTGTGAAGTGTTTATTAAACCCAATAAGATTCAGTTCACAACAAAAAGCCATTCACCCCTAATCCCATAACAGACCCAAATAATAATAGACCGAGAATGAAATACTCAGGACATTTTCACCCTGATAATAAAACAGAAAAAAGCCAACATTTGCCACAATTAAATGAACGAAAAAAATCAGCCGATGTCTTATGCCGGCCATTTTTCTTAATACTCTATTTCTGGCAGGGAAAAAAAAATAAATACTCGAATGGGCCTGCAACTTTTGATGACGCCCAAACTTAAAGAGGAATTTAACGTCCCCCCCCCCCCATTCCCTTCCAGAAATCGCTTGATTGACATAAACAGTGGGCAGGCGACTCGTAAAATAAAGAAGGGGAAGGGAAAAAAAAAAGAAACTGAAAAGCTCCAAATTTATAACGCATGTATTCTGGGCGGATCGACATAAATTCAAAAGGAAAATGCGAATACCTGGACAGGCGACGTTTTCTTTTTCTTGAGGGGGGCGTAACAACATTTTTAAATAAGGTTTTAGAGATAAGCTGTAGTTTATAAACATATCTTCAAAGCTACACTTTCCCCTTGGGTAGTGCTAAACGAGTAACAACGGTGCAGCCCTTGCTTTATGGCATTAAGATTAACTGTCTCTGTATTACCAGCTGCATTCAATTTTGGGGCCTGATGGCCGAGAAGCTAGCGATCTGGTCTTTGGCACCACAGACTTCAGGTTCGAATCCTGGCGGTGGCATGTATATTTGCGAGTGGTTCGGAATCCATATCAAACTGTAGATTCCGGTCTAATTAGTCCTCTGTGCACAAGATGACAATAGAGCGACAAAACAACCAACCAACCGATCATTGGCTTCAAGAATTCCTCGCGTTTTTTGCAGGATTTGTTCCATATTAAAATTCAATTCAACCACTTAAACTGCGAATCTCGCTAAAATACACGGGCTTATTTGGGTCAACATACATTTACAAAAATTTTCTGCAAAAACCTAAAACATTGATTTTATTTTCTCTCCTTCCGCATCTAAGCATAGAAATTTTCTGTAAAGCATAAAATTCAGAATGCAGAGACAGAGTATATTGGGTCAAAGAATTCTTTTTATATTATTATTATTATTTTTATATTGGTGGAGAAAACTGGTGCCTTCTAGTGATATTTTCATTTTCTAGAAACTATTGAAAGGCAATGTGACATGTGGCTTCTACATGAACATCAATGGCATTTAGGGACAGAACTCCTGTTGCCAACAGAGAACTCTGCGAGAAAACTCGGAGTGCTTTTTGTGAAAAAGCACCATAAATACAGCAGCACAAGAACGTATTCATTTATGCTGCATTTACACATTGAAACAAGTTTATGGTCCCAGCACTTTTCCACTATGCCTAGCCCCGTCCACATGAAAATACGAGATCGATTGAAATAGCCTCGCTAACTAATAAAAAACTGCCTTTTCACAACTCTCAGCGTGTGTCGTGTGTCTCGGCCTGGCTCCAACCACAATCGGATTTTCCTGTACCTCAAAGTGATTTTCACGTATCCCATTTTCTGCCAACTGCCCCTCACAGCCAGAGATATGATATAGCTTATTTCTGAAGGTCAGACGAGACCCTCGGAGCATTTCCTTCATATGGACGGCAACTTAGAAACGAACGTTCATCTTTTCAGATGCACTGTAAGGATACAAAATGATTGTTTCACATATGAACCCCCAACATCCATGATCTATGAGAATTACTGTCACGCCCGCTTTCCAAGATGCAGATATAAGAAGCCCCTGCACCTACTGTCCTCCGAAGAACCTGCAGAGGAAGAAGTCACCACATGCACTTCACGAGGAATTACTACCAACGAATGTTTAGCAGAAATGAGGATGACATTCACAAAAATTTCATAGCCTAATTAAATGAGATGACAACCACACCTCCTTATGTTGGAAGCAAAACAAGCATCTTATAGATTAAGTGATGGCATCTATAACCTTCTTCCTCTGTGTAAAAGCAGCATAAATAAGAAAGTTTTGATTCATGCTGCTTTTACACCTTGAAACACGAAACTCAAAGAAGAGTCCACCCTGAGGAAGGCCATAGTTAAGTGAGGAGATGTTCGTCCCGTTGACTGGCATCTATCTCTTTCCGCTTGCAAGGTTTGCTTTTTCTGGCAGACCACCAATACATCTCAAAGCTGTAACGTTGACGTCACATATCTCGTGATTTTCCTGCATACGAATCACCTGTCTAGTGAAATGGGAGTTCACTGCGCCGAGTCATTTTCTACTATTCCGCGGTTGTCTGCTGAAGAATTGCTTCGTTACTTGAGTTTTGCGCGCAAATCTTTCGTAAATGAAAACACAGAATAAAGATAGAACAGATTGCGCATCGGGGTTGGCAGCTGTTAAAACCGACATAGAAATGATGCCGTTAGTCTACGTATACTCGTAGGACGGCCAAATAAATTAACATTAATATAAAAACAATTAAAATAAATACGAAAATTAATACTGAAACAAACAACTCATTTACCTTTACTTTTAATGAATACTAATATATACAATTACAATCAAATTTAGGATTTTTACATTGGCACTTAAAACAGAATAAATAAAAAATGTTTATAGAGAAGCAATCATAATATTACGCATTCCTCAAATGAAATATTCCCATGAGTGTGTAGGCAGTGATTTACCAGTAGCCTCAAAACCTTTTAACAAAAAGAATGCTCACCGGAAATTCAACGATGGACATAGATATAAACTATAAATTATCCATGGAGCCATTCTCGCAGCAAAAAATTGTGTACCAGGCTCACGCACTGTCGCAGATCGTTCGCTCTGCTTTCAACGGGTCTTCCTTTCTGCCCGCAAAAACTCCAAAAAAGAGGTCCCACCAAACCGACCGGTTCTTTTGGACCTGACCGTGTGACCGGGAGGGGTTATCTACCATTCCTGGATTCATACAAAAAATAAAGGAAATACCCCTTACCCACACACAACAGGATAATTACCAGTTACAACACCAGCCACAGGACTTGAAACTCGTCACGTGACGGGTATCAGTTGAGGCACTGTACTCGGCCGTTGAGAGTTCCTGAACGCGAAGTTCGCTCCTACATTCTTATACAAAAACATGTATCTTTTAGCAAGCAATACCACCCTCCAGAATGTGTCCCACGACCGTTAAATCACCCTGTATAGTGCCAAATATACTTGAAGAACTGATCCATCTAGGAATATAAATAAAAATATAATAACATTATAGAATATAGAGTGACGGTGAATACCACAGGTTTCAAGCTCGAGTCTTGACGGTGCCATGGATGCTTGTTGCGGCTCAGAATCTACTTTAAATTGTAGGTCTGAAATTAATATGACCGTAGAGTATTGGGCATAGTGCTGATAACCTTACCCCGTAAAAAGAAAACATCTGTCTAGAAATCTGCCAGTAGGCAGACGTCCTTGCCCACAATAGGGCTGTTGCGCAACTGATGATGATGATTATAGAATATAGACAACAAAGTGAGAACTGCTTATTTACTTTCCAATTTAAGATGAATACTCCTTTCTTTTAACTCGTCTTCATGCAGATACGTTCTATAAAAATGATTTGTTTAATATCTGGAACACGAGCAATCAGAGGACAGTCTAAATGAAAAAGAATCCGCAGATGCCGGGCTCCCAAATAAATCAGGGCCAATGGATTGCACGAGTGCTCGCCAAGGTAAGATAAGTTGAAAGTGAAAAATGCCGAGACAAAATGGAAAATTGCACTCCGTCGCCAAGGGTCGACACGTGACCCAGGAAGATGAGGCCGCTGCCAGAAGGTCGGACGTGTTAAGTCGCGCCAATGGAACCGGCTCCGTCAGAGCGAGATCTCTGAAAAGCAGCATCGTTTAGAAATCAGGGAACTTCATTTTTCATGGGTCGGAGAACACTTTGAAGTCATTGGAAGAGGCTTTTAATAGGCGGAGCTATAAATGGTATGATAATGTGTTCGATGTGACGTTTTGCTGTTGATAAACAACATGTCTACAACAGACATACTACTGTGCCCAATATGTAAACACCAATATTCCAGAACATTAAAATTTAAACTGTTTGTCTCACTGAAAAACTTGACAAGCAACATGGAGTCTACATGGAAAAATTTAGTCACATGTTAAAATATACTGAGAATTTACTTCACATATTAAGTCACATACTACTGTGACCAAAACGCAAGACCAATTATTTTTTTTCAAAAAAACTCTTTATTCATTCTTCCAAATTTACTTCATCGCCATCAAAGTAATCCCCTCCGGACAGAATGCACTTATGACAACTTTTTTACCAATCCTCAATGTATGCTAAAAAGTGATCGGCAGGGATGGCCTACAAAGTGCGCGCCGATTCACGTTGAATCTCTTCAACCGACTCAAAACAGAGAGTCTTTTGAGTTTAGGGTCTTTTGAGCTTAGGGAAGAGCCAGAAATCGCACGGTGTGAATACGGTGGTTGTGGAACGATATGAATTTCATTTTAGGCAAAAGTCACGAAGAATCAACGCAGGGTGCGCTGGCGCATTCAGTGTTTTCGGTACCCATCGAGATTGGACGCGTTTGAGGCCCAAAATGGATTTGACCTATCTTTTTGAAATCATCAGCATGGTCTCTAATTGTAAATCGACGGTTTGTAAGCATAAAATCTTTAATTTTTTGGACGTGAGCTTCGTCGGTTGAGGTGGAGGGTCGACCGGAGGGCTCTTCGTCTTCAAGGCTTTCTCTGCCTTCTTTGAACTGTTTATGCCACTTCTAAACATTTCTTTCCGATATAGGAATGCTACATTCTATGTGTTTCCACAAACAAAATTGAATGCAAGTTCTTTGCCCAATTCATTCAGACATTTCAAAATTAGCCGGAATCAGTTTCAGCATCTCACAGAGCCAAGCGTAACTCAAACACTGATGAATATTTCAACGTGAAATTTCCCACAGATGTCAAGGACAGTGCCAGCAACTTAAAAAAGAAAAAAAAATTGAAATTCCATAAACCCCGAGAATTTTAAATTGAAAATGGGTCTTACTTTTTGGACACAGTAGTATGTCTACCTCTTGGTATTAACATTACTTTAACTGAGGGGAGGGGGAAGAAATAGAAAATCTGAACAATGGGAAACCAATCGGAAAATTTCAAAACCAAAAAATTATAATTTTTCGGAAAGTCGGGTTCCTCTTTTGTATGTTACGGGCAATCTCCTGAAAGTGCTGCGCATTTAAAAGCAGAGAAAAGTAGTAAAGATTCGAGCATAATTGAGAGATCTGGAGTCGTCGAATTTCTACGAATTCATCTTGAAATGAAATGATAAGGAAGCTATTCAATTGTATTTAATAATCGTTCATTTAGTAGCAAGGACAGCGACTGCTTTGGCAGGAAATTGATTTTTCTCAGCACTGATGTTTGTAAAAAGCAATCTTGGATCGACGGTGTTAGGGAAGAATTCGTAGAAGCTGTTGCGTTATATTAAGAACAAAATAAGATTCAATGCATTACAAATACAACATCTTTGTTTTTAAAATGCACCACTTTCTTTTGTTTGACTTCATTGGTTGCTGTTTAATATGACATCTATGTTGTCTCTTTTTTTTCTCCTGTAAGCAAATCGAGAGTAGAAGAATGTCCTTTAAGTGAGTGCAAATCTGCAACGTTTAAAATTGAAAAAAAATATATATATATATACTTCTTTATGGCAAAACTGTTTCTATAGATGTACAAGTCGGAAATAAAAAAAAAGTAATCGAATTTATTCCGTAAAATCTTTTAAATGAGTGAAGAACATCGCACATAAATCTATGAAAAAGAGTCGGGATCGGTCTACTCAAAAGCCAGGAGTCGGATATTTTTTGGTTAATTTAGGATAGAACCTACAATGCAATAATAAGATCCAAGTAATATTATCCCATCGAATCAATTTCGACTTGATTTTTCATAACCACCGTCTGGTCTCTTTGTTCATGAAAACACTGACAGCAACAATGCATTTCGCGCCATTAAAAACCATTTGTAATAAACCACAACTTGAATGCCTTTTTTCCAAAACAAGAAAACCTTGCATTGAACTCTAGACAATCTACAGTACACACTTTATGCCTACCATTTACAACAACAGAAAATCCTTCACTATGTATCTCAATTGCAATTCCATTTTAAAGACTACGTTTGAATCCAAAACCTCAACTCAGTAGAAAAATTTGCGGCAAAACAATGAGTTATGCAAATGCAGATTGAACAAGCAATATAAAAAAATTATTTTAAAAGTCAATTCCTACTTTTCTTTCACTCTATTGCAGAAAAGTCCTTTACAATTAAAGTTGAAATTTTCCTCTTACATCAGGCGCCATCTATTGGTAGATACATGCAACTTAAATCTTAAAAAAAAAACTAAATTTAATTCATTAAATTTAATGAATCAATATTTGAAAAAACTGCATTCACATCCAGTGTCATCCACAACAAGTTTTAAAAAAAAATGTATTTGAACTGGAGTGGATGAATAGAAAGTATTTATGAACGATTGAAAATTTGAGCAAGAAATTTGATATATAAATGCATATAGGGACAGTGGGAACTAATAGAAGGAATTGAAAAAATTCCATTTTAAAGAGTTCGTTTGAATCCAAAAACTCAACTCAGTAGCAAAATTTTTTGCAACACAATGGTTTGGCTTGTCACTCTATGGTCATCTAGTGCAAACGAAGACTAATCAGACCGGTACCTATAGTTTAACGTGGATTCCAAACCACCAACAAACATCTATGCACCGCCAGGATTTGAACCTGAAGCCTTCGGCACCAACTGCGCTAGCCAGTTGGCCATCATGCCGCTGCAACACCATGAACTATGCAAATAGGAATTGAAAAAAAAAAAAACCCAAACAGATTTCCGCCAAATGAGCCAATCCACAAAGTATCTTGAACTCATATCTTAATCTAAAAGCGTTTCTCAGCTGGCGTGACTCAACAACCCAAACAACAAGGGCGCCGTTATTCGCACGAGTGCTAATTGAAGAAAAAAGCAATGATGAGCATCTTCTTGGCAGATCCACTCCAATAAATGTCAGCCTTGACACTACTTACTTGGGAGCCAAGTGGGACGACAAAAAAAGAAAGGGTCGTGAGCACAATGATCCAATTGATGAGACTGGGACAAAGAAGGGTTCTTTTTTTTTAAATCCAAGTCGATTTGGAGTTGTCAAGTCCACCCTTCCCCCTCGCAACACGTGCGAGAGGATTTATGGTAACTAAACACCTGATGTGAGTAAGAGGGTTGGATGGATCAACCAGACGGGTTGAGAGATATTCCTCCGAGCGGCCTTGGGTTTTCTTAAAAATAATTTATCTATTTTCTTCATTTCTTAAGGCGGCTTGGTGGCCAATTGTGGCCTTTGGTGCCACAGACTTCAGTTTCAAATCCTGGCGTTGGCATGGATGTTTGTAAGTGGTTCGGAATCCACGTTAAAATGCAGATTCCGGACGAATTAACCTAAAGTGTGGACAAAATAACCGTAAAGCGACAAACCAATCATTTCTTAAGATGTCAGTAAGACAGTATGATATTAAAAAAAGAAGGTTCATGAAAAACATCAATATATATATATTAATAAAGGGCAAGGCTCATATGCGTGGACTCTATAGACTCAAATATGACTCGATCGACTTCGCTGAACATTGCACAGTTTGCTGTTATGAGTGCCAGGGATGGTTTGAACGAAAGGAACATTAGCTTGATTCTCTAAAGGTGAACGTTTTTTGCGCCATTTTTAACAGAGTTTTTGGTCTTTTTTTTTTCGCTCGTGGAAAAATGGATTAATGGGTGCATTTACCAAGATGTGCTGACAGAGTGGTTGTTCCCTCATTCGGATGAAGCGGTTTCCGGCCTCATTTTGCAGCAAGATCCACACCGACATAAAAAATACGTTAATACCTGAACGATAGCCTATCCCATTGTTAGATTGACCGTGGTGGATCAAACGATATGTTATTGCTTTGTTGGCCACCGAGATCCCCAGATTTAACCTTTAATGATTTTTTCTATGGGAGTTTTGTTAAAAACAAAGTATTCGTGCTTCCATTTCCCGAAGACTTACAACAACTGAAGCAGGGGATAACTGAAGAGCTCGAATCATTAAGAGGATATTCAATCATGAGTGTGGCAGGAACTGAAAAACCGTATAGATATTTGCCGTGTCACTTCTAGGGGCACACATAAAACATCTACAGAAACTTGGATATCTATAGTTTCACTGTCAGTTTGATTTATCAAAATAAAGTAATTATAGCGTTCACAAGTATGATTTCTTAATGTACTATTTAATATGTGTGTGTGTGTGTGTGTGTCGCCGCCGTTAATTCGTATAATTCAGCTATTTCATGCAATAACTAACCAAATCGGTTATTAAAGTGTGCAATAGTTTACTAATTTCGCACTTCGCAAATTATTCTATGAAATAAATAATGATAGACCATTTAAGAAGATAAGATATGGATACCGATAGCATCCTCTCGTATTTGTATATTTTTATTTAAATGCCGTTCCGATTACTTGGAGTGTAATGCAATGATCATGTGCATCTATAACTTACACCTGACTGTGATGTTCCGAAAGGTCAGCGCGCCTCTAAGCGTTAGTTCGAATCATAAAGTCCAGGGCAGGCGGCATAGCGAAACGCCCAAACTAACGATACTAATGATACAATCTGATAAACGGCAAAAGGACTACTATTCCTCAAACCTCCTTGGCTGCCTTTTTTTTCTTCTATTTTCCCCTCCCCCTATCTGTAATCGAACGAAGAAAGAGAGCAGAGTAGGAAGTACTTCCTGCCTCTTCATGAATATGTCTGGTCGCGGTCTGTGATTGGTTTAGTTTGTCGTTCTACGGTCATCTTGTGCACACGAGGGGTAAATAGACCTACAGTTTAAAGTGGATTCCGAACCACTCACAAACATCCACTCCACCGCCAGGATTCGAACCTGAAGCCTGGGATACCAAAGGCCAGAGCGCTAGCCACTTGGCCAAAAGGCCGCCGCAGTCTGTGATTTTGAACATTTTCTGTTATCGCATCATTGTTTCTTTCTTTAAAAAAGTCTTACTTCCACCTCCGAAAAATTAGATCTTTATGCGGAAACCGCAAAAGAAGAAATAGCTCCCCTCTTCCACCCCCAAGCTTCATCAACAAAACGTTAAATTTTTTGTCCCAATCCTAGATACGCATTAGAGATGATAGGTACAGAAAAAAGATTTTCTTGGAAAATTAAAGTCAACTTGTTCAGGCAGCGCTGAGGCTGACAAGACTGGATTGATAATAAACTCGCTTTGCAAAACGTCAAATGGCACTCATCAAGTTTTCCTCTATAAGCGTGGAAGAACACCCCGAAACCATAAAAGAATACCAGGATATGCTAACCCACAAAGGAATACCAATTCCACAGATGGTACCTTATCGTCCACCTGAGGAATCTACTCTTCTACTGCAAACTCCGATCCTAAATTAATGCACCTAGATGAAGTAACTTCACTGGCTAAAGCCAAACAAAAGTGACCGAAAACACCTAATGTGGGTGGATTCTCCACTCCTCCAAAATATCTAGCAATCAAGTCTCAAACTGAACCAGCATAAGATATGTAACCAAACCTGACAGATAATTCTTCTCACCGAGACAGGTTTCCCCTATCATTTTTAAATTTTTCTACCACTCAAGTTTTGCGTAGAAAAGTTTTTTTTTCTAATGCAGCTGACAAACACCTGTTAGATCCTGTTTTTGATGTCTTAAGGCAAGCGCTGCACCGACGTTACTCACTTTGCACTACCCAGGAGGTGCATGTAGCTTGAAGATAAACTACGGACGCGGAGTAACCCTACCCCGACAACACTCTACTATTCTATTAGACCGGGACCTACGGTTTAAAGTGGATTCCGAACCACTGCAAACATCCATGGCACCGTCGAGACTCGAACCCGAAATCTGTGGTACCGAATGCTAGAGCACTAGCAGGCCCGCGTAGAAAAGTTTAAAATGTAATGAATATTACTTATTTAATTTTAAGAAAACCTCTCAAGAGCCTTTCCTGTACGACCTTAAATTAGATTATTTCTGAGAAATGGACCAAAAGAAACGTGCAAAAACCTTTATTAAAATCTTTGGCATTGATCCTCCTTTCAGCCCTAAATTCTCTCGACTTCCGCGGCGAACGAATATTCTTTTCTATGCGTGAATAAGATTTAATAAAAGCCTTTAGAATAAACTGATTTATTTCCTCGTTAATTCATAATGGCGTCTAGACGTCGAACCATCCGCCTTCATAGGTGCACATTTTCATTGTTCTTTGAAATGACATTGCCGAGAAGATAAGACACGTTAGAGAATACTGTTCTTTCCCCGTTCTGCTTCGCATCTATGATCATTATTTCAGCAAGTCATTGAAATTTATTGCAAAATGAAAAACGTATTCAGAAAGATGACAATTGTGGCATCATTCGAGTCAGGACGGAACATCGAAAAGCGATTTAGTCGTTCTACGGTCATTTTGTGCACACTTGGGGTTCATTAGACCCGGGTCTACAGTTTATCGTGGATTCCGAACCACTACTACTACTCCACACCACACCACACCACATCATTGTGCCTAGAGCTGAGTTGCCGATTTACAGTTTGGGAATGATGTGGGTTAGAAATAATCTGATTGGGCTCTATGACGCTCTACGGTCTTATGAGACAGCGATCTATAGATTAAAGTGGATTCTGAACCACTACAAACATCCGCGGAACCGCCGGGATTCGAACCCAAAACGTGCCAGAACGCTAGCCACTCGGCCATCAGATCGCCTGAAACAATCTGCATATGTCGTAAAATAAGAAACGACGTTAAAAAAGAAATTTCTCGTTCTCTTCTAAAGCTTTTTTTTTTTTTTACATCCCAAATCGAAATAATTCTTTATTAAAAATAAGAAGGAAAAAAAATACGCAATAATTTCAAAGTTCTTGAATGTCCGTTTTAAAAGTCAATGTTTAAACAAATTATATTCAAAATCAGACATCTCATGCCTTTCATATATACAATATAAAATAACTTCCTAACATCCAAACCACTTTTACCTACAGTTTAAAGTGGATTCCGAACCACTCACAAACATCCATGCCACCGCCAGGACTCGAACCTAAAAAGCCTGTGGTACCAAAGGCCAGAGCTCTAGCTAATTGGCCATTAGGCCACCATCGAAAAGCTAAGCGGAACCGGTAATACATCCAGAAAGTCCCCTCGTTGGACTCGAGGAGGGTGCAAGAATTGGTAAATGGATCTTTCGCATAAATGGTGGAGAAAGAATGGATAACAGGTCTTCCTATTAGGCCAGGTACTGCTGGACCTGCTACTTCTTTGGTTTTAAAGCAGTGAATCACATTCGAATACAACAAAAATAATTTAATCAAAGACTTACGAGCTATTTTTTGTTGCCAGCCATGTATTCTATTGATGTACTACTACGATGAGAGCGGAAATGACATTGCCTTTCGAGGCATGTCTTGAATGCACCAGCAACCACTTAGTAAAATTTAAAACTCGCTCCCGCAATATCATGCCTCAAGTGCTTTTCTTTTCTACACTCCTCGCTCCTGTGGTTAAAACGGCCTGATGGCCAATCGGTTAGCACTCTGGCCTTTGACACCCCAGGCTTTTTAGGTTCGAGTCCTGGCGGTGGCATGGATGTTTGTGGGTGGTTCGAAAACCACGTTAAACTGTAGGTCCCGGTTTGTTTAGCCCTCGTGTGCACAAGATGACAGTAGAGCGACAAACCAAACCTGTAGCTACGGCCAAGTATTTCCTGCGAGTTAGAAAGCGAGGGGTGAGACATCGGTAACCGAACAGTCACACCGAAAGGGCTTTAGTGCTTTCCGAGAGGACTTTTAGAGTACAGTATAAAATAAAAGCGAAAAAATTCTGGTCAGCTGAATTGTGGTTGCAAAATGATTTGCGCCTGTTTTGTCTCCTCGTTTCCGAACGGCCTGATGGTCAATTGGCTAGCGCTCTGGCCTTTGGTATCACATCCTTCTTCAAGTTCTCGAGACCTGGCGGTGGCATGGATGCTTGTGAGTGGTTCGGAATCAACGTTAAACTCACGTTATCGTTCTTACTTGTGACAGAAGTGCTTAAGAAATGGTTCGAACGAGAACCGACAAGTAGCGCCCATGTTTTTACAGTGTTCAGTGAACATTGGGATTCATTACACTTACGACTGTTGTTCAAATGAAGCATTTTCTCCCGAGACACTGGATACAAAAAAAGTATATGAACGAAATACTTCGCTATTGGATTCCCATGTACAATACAATCCTTTAACAAACTGAAGAAAAAGGGAGGTGAGAGACAATCAGATTTAGAAATAGCGAAGCAATATCAGGTCCGCTGGTCATAAAATAACTGTAGCTTTCATTATATATATATATATATAAAACAAACCCCTCATTAATTTGGTCATTCGACTTAATGGAATCGCTCGAAAATATTACGTGTCCCATAACTAGTAGTGCAGAGAGAAATTAATCGTTTCAGAAAGATAATGAGATTTTATATTCAAAACTTCCAATTCCAATTTCTGAATGTTTACTACACGAATTATTGTAAATTGTTGTCACTGAATACCGCGTCATAATAACACTTGTGATATTTTGACTTTATGATTGAAAAACAAGAGAGTGTCACTTACGTATGCCTGCGAGGTAGTGCAGAGTAGGAACCAACACACGAGGAACAGCAGCCTAAAAAAGAAGAGGAAACAATTATGAAACAGAAAAATCAATCCAATTTTTAGAAATGTGAATGTTTCTAAAAAAGAGCAGAAAAGATTTATTAAAAAAAATGTATTGTAATGAAAAACGACACAATTCGACGAGGGACCCTTCAGCTCTGTAAATGAAAAGACCGTATCTTTCTCAGAGGAGTTCGTACAGTTTCCGATATCGTCCCGTAAGACTCATTCCCACCGAGACGTGAAGCGCTGACCAATCACTAGCCTCACCGCGTTCGCCTGAAACCGGTTTGAAATCCACCGCTTCGACTTGATGCACTTTCAACTCGAAGCGGAACTTCCCTAGGAGTAATGCTATTTCTGACGTTTCTCTGTGAAGGGGTCGAAAAAATTTTCTTGCCTGCCGCGTGAATCTTCAGCGCTTCTCGCCTCGGTGGGAATGAGCCTGTGTTCATTTAAGGTAACCATCACAGCTCAACTTTTTAAATATTTTTTAATGAATCTTTTTTTATGCTATTGTTTAAATTAGATTATAAAACATTGGCAAACAGGGATGAATATTGTTTATTAAAATATGGTTAAAACGAACAAAAAAAAGCTCATTTTTTTTGGTATGTTACGTAAACATTCCTCCCTAAAAGAATATGTAAAACACGTAACTTTGACTTGATTACATGAAGATGTACATGCAGGCATTGAACTGAAAGAATGAAGTTGTTCTAAAGCATAGCTGTGTGGCGGCACATCGAGTCAATGAGAGAAAAAAAATACGAGGAAAACGTTTTTAACACAAATGCTAATAGCTAATAATAATAATTTCCTAAATTGAAACTTTTTATTTCAATACATAAATAGCATCATTCAAAGTATAGAATTAAAACGTTATTTCATTATGATCATTGTTATATACAGTTATGATTGTTATCGTAGGGCGGTGTAACAAAACAGTTTCTGAGAGATTCAATTGGAAAATTTTGCATACATGAATTCTGTCGCCTAGTGGCTCGAGATGAAAAGGCCGTTGTCCTGACTTCATCTGAACTTAGAAGCAGACTGAAAACCGCTTGCGAAAGCTAATAACCGAGCAGAACAATGAAAAAAATGTCAACGAAACGGGAGAAAAAAATTAGACATTTTTTTTTTTTTTTGCGAAAATCATAATTTGAGTGGGATCGATTAAATAAAAAACGCTTAGGAGTGATTCATACTCTACGAAATAACATATCAAAACAAAAATGGGAGCTGTCTTTAAAAATACTTTTTTGGTTCACATTTAAATATTTAAAAAAGACATAAATAATTTCAGTTTCATTCTAATCCATATTTATTTATACTTATCCTCTTAAATAAAAATGCCAAGTTTTTAAAAATTCTATTAAACATTGTAAAAAAAGAGAACGATAATTTAAAAAGCAGAAATTTTTTTTTTTAATAAGAGGTCCTATAAAATTTCCCACGAGATTATTGAATCTAAAATAATTAAAAAATAAAAGTTTTAAAATTGAAGCAAGATTTTCATGTTAAGAAACACTCGATTCTTTACACGTAATACTATTTACCAGAGCTTAGTGCTGTATCATCTTTCAACATTATCTTCCGAGCAATACATATTTGATGAGTTAAATTATAAAGAGAGTGAAACAATACGCGAAAAGATCTCTTACGAAATATATAAATATGCAAGAAAATGTCAAATGTCGTCGTTGGTTAAGTTCTCCAATTTCACGGGGAAAAAAATGCTCTATTAAATCCCATACCTTCCGGGAATTACAGAAAGAACTGACACACAAACACAAAAGCGTCTTTTAATGGATCACAAATACGGTTACAGTTAAATGTAGTCACAGCTAAGAAAAACGAAGCATTTTGTTATCTCTTTTCCATTCGAAATAAAAAAAATGTGAGAAATAAATGGATATCCTCCTGAGAGTGCCTTTGTCATAGAAAAATGGATTATTAAATTATAAATGGATTAAAAATCCATACAAATGCATGTTTTCTTTTTTTTTAATTTGAATTTTGCATCGCTTTAAAAATAGGATTGGAATCGTAAGTTACGAAATTAAAAAACAAGGACAAATTAGATTATTTACTTACAAATTATCGACTCGTGTTTTATAATTCTTTCGGGTATGAAGAATCAGGCAAAAAAATTTGGACGGTAAAGTTCCTGATTTTTTTTTCACTGACTCCTGATGCTTTTCCGCATTTTATATGTCATGATCTTGTTTACTAATGGATTTAAAAGAATGCGTAGAAGAACTTCAATGATTTTTATTGAACTCTGTATCTATAAAAACTGCTTTATTATTACAATGTATTTTATGAATTCTTCAAAGGCGTAGTATTTTACAACTCCCTTCAAAGACATTCTTGTACTCTAAATGGGCTTACAAAAAATACATAGATCGTATTATCGCATCTTAATCGCATATCTTATAGTAAATAAAAACAGTACCCAATGAACACGCACAGATTTGGCCGGACTTCATCTCCATTATGCTCGATCTGCAAAACTCCGGAAATAGTTGAACACGTTTTATTTCAATGCTTAAAATATTTAGTTCCTTTATAAGGGTTTCGTTTTCACTCACGCCAAATTGTTTTCTCTGTTGTATTTTAAAAACAAAAAACATTTGGATAAATCGAGATAAAGGACAGTCAGCGGACAGTACATCTGAAAGCAAACGCTAAAAAGGTCAAGTCAATAAACAAGTACCAAAGTATTGTAGGATAGTTTAAGATAACCAAAAGAAAAGTGTATATTTTAAGCCCAAAGGTGCTCTATTTATAATACATTCGATATTTTGTTCTTCTAAATAATAGTGTTGCGTTAAAGAAGGATTCAGCTGAATAGCCTACTAACATTTCATTTTTACATGAATTCCTAAAATTTGCGAAAAATCTAAGATATTTTTATGAAAGAGTCGCATTTTTATAAACGACTCCTCCCATTTTAATGGTCCCAAATTGGGATTATTTTTGTACAGTAATGCGTGCTTGTGTGCTTTAAGCCGTAGGTCCCGGTCTAATAGGATCGTGAGTGTTGCTGGGGGCAGTGTGACTCGCGTCCGTAACCTATCTTCAAGCTACACCTGGGTAGTGCTAAATGAGTGACAGCATTCGTCGGTGCAGCCCACACGACGTGCTTTCTTCAAGGCTAGTTTGTATTGGGCTGATCACAGGGAAATGGTCTATACGATTCAGTCCCAGTTCTTATCGCTGATCTTTTTTTATATGTTACATGGTATATCTAATATATATTTAATATTTTGGCATATATAAAAATAAGTAAATTTTTTAATGGGTTTCATTTTTAAAAGAAATCCTTCTGTAATGTTATTTTGACTAGAATTATTTTTGAGGAGAATCTATACTGAAATCCAATAATAACAACCCTATTTAATCAGAAACTGTCCTTCCATGTTTGAAATGAGTAAGAAACAGAAATGCAATTCATCTAAACGGTTTCATCACAGAAGCCAATCAAAAGACCTTCATTTTTTCCCCACATTCCCTACCGCAATCGAATTTTTGAATGGAAGAAAAATTCTTAATCTAAGTGCTTACAACAGAACATTTTCTCTTAAAGCGGCATTTAAAATGAATACCCGGTTAGGAAAAAAAAATTCATCCTCTTAAAGTAGCCCTGCCACAATGTCCTCCCCGCAAACGATTGAGGGAGGTTGAAGTGGTGTAAGCCACCACACCTTACTTGCTGAGCACCATCTGACCGGCGAATAGGTGTCAAAGACCCGTTAAACGATTCTCATGAATTTATATAGACACGTTAAATAATGTACTTTTATGTGTATATATTCTTCCGAAATTCTCAACGTCATTAAATTATCTTCTGCTCTAAATACAGCGACTTTACAATGAAGGGTTTTTTTTTCAATTCCTTCTATTAGATCGCACTCTCCCTATATATATCTTGTTCACATTTTCAATCGTCAATAAAATACTTTATTCATTCACTCGAGTTCAAGTACATTTTTTTTTTTTTGAACTTGTAGTGGAGGACACTGGATGTGAATACAGTTTTTTCAAAATATTAATTCATTCATTCAATTTAATTAATTCATTTTAGTTGGGTTTTTTTAGATTTAAATTGCATGTGTCTACCAATAGAGGGCGCCAGATGAACTTGAAAAAATGAATGAAAATTATTTGTAAAGGACTTTTCTGCAATAGAGTGAAAAAAAAAAGTAGGAATTGGCTTTAAAATTTTTTTTTTATATATATTACTTGTTTAAGAGGCATCTAAAATGAATGCAAGGTTATAAAAAAAATTCACCTTCTTAAAGTAGCCTTGCTACAATGGTCCCCCCTCCCCCCTCCAAACGATTGAGGGTAGTTGAAGTGGGGTATGCCACCACACCTTACTCGCTGAGTACCATGTGACGTCACCTGACCGGCGACTAGGTGTCAAAGACCAGTTAAACGATTCTCATGAATTTATATAGACACGTTACATAATAGCCTTTTTTTATGTCTATATTCTCCCAAAATTCTCGACGTCATTAAATTATCTTCTGCTCTAAATACACCGACTTTACAATGAAGATTCCTTTTTTTAGGGGGAAGGAAAATAAGGGATGGAGAGAGAAAGTTCGAAACATTCTTTTTTTTTTTCCACGAAGGGAGGTGTGCATATTGGGCGCGAGCGATAAGGATTTGAAGGTAGGTTCAGGTAAGGAGCTGGGATGTTTAAAGACAGGACTTAATCCCGAATGAGGCACTAATGATGGGAGCTTAACGCATCCTTTGAAAAAAAAAGGGGGTCGTTCGTTTATCGTTGTTTACTTAGATGCGGCTTAAAATGGCAAAGGATTTTGGAAAAATAATGAATCTTTTTTGCAGAATTAAGAGCGGCAGAAAGGGATAATATGAAGATAGAATTACAAATAACCAAGATCTAACTAAATCTTTAGATCTAAATAGATCTAAATAAACTAAATCTTTACTAATTATTCAGGTAAATAATAGTTCACATGTTAATTCAGTTATAATAAAAAACATAAACGTTTAATCAGTTTAAAATATATAAATAAAATCAATATATTATCAATTATATCAATTATAAATATATAATCAAATTATAAACTATCAGTTTAAAATAAAATAACTTGTCTTGGAATATTACAATACAAATGAAGACCTAGTTTATTTGAATTTTAGAATAAATATTTTACTGTGCGATTCTTTTTTTCTCAAATTCTTTTTAATCAATGAGCAAGATTTTTTTATAGAAAACATTTTTTTAAAAAAATAATAAGAGTATGCAGTTAGCCAAGGATTCACAGCAAAATCCTAATGAAAAAACCAACTACGTAAAAGTATTTTGTATAGTTTTAATTCGATTCTTCTCTAGAAAATAATTTTCTTTTAGATATCCATTTTAAAGACACTATTTCTAATTTTTTGTTTATTAAACAATTTAATTATTTTATTATTTTAATTTATTAATTTTATTTATTAAATTTTTTGAAAGTGCCTTTCTTTATTTCATTAAAAGGAATTTACTAATTCCTTAAGCACGACTGGAGTTTCTGTACTTCTAACACTCCATGTGGATAAATTCCCATTGATTAATCAAGGTTGTGGGGGAAGTGTTACTCGCGTCCGTAGCCCATCTTCAAGCAACATGTGCCCCCTGGGTAGTGCTACATGAGTAACCGCGGTGCAGACCTTGCTTATGGTATAAAGATTAACTGTCTCTGTATTGCCAACAACATTAAAACAACAAATCAAGCAAGATGCTTCCAAAAACAAAATTTTAATAATACATTAACATTTAATTACAAGCAGTTTTGGCCAGACACCAGTTATCAACGACTGCAATAATTATAACAGTTGCCAACATGCCCTATGCAATGTACCAAAATGTAGAGTAATGATGCCACCTACAGTCCAGGAAAGTTAATTAAGTAATAAAGTACAATATATATATATATACACGCCACATGTACGTATACACATGAACAGGCCACAAACAGCGATGGATAAAAGAAGTAGATTCAGGGATAACAGCCCCAAACTGGTAGAAACCCGGTAAATTTCCATCAGAAATTTTGACTGTCGATGCGAGACGCATGCTGTCACACTCGCCACATGCCGTCCTTCTGCATACAAACTGAACACATTGTGCAAGTTATGAATTGAGCTATCCTTTGATTGCTAACTTAAATAATTGGAATATATAAATCGATGAAAAAACTAAAGTTCCATTTCTAAATTGCCGAATCCATTAATATCTTCCAACGCATGTTACCCTCACATCAAGATGTCTAATTATAGACTCACGTGTGCACGTGTTTTTTGCAGGTGGGCTCATTACTGTGACTGAACTGTGTGTGTATATATATATATATATATATATATATACAGTCCAGTGTGTGTGTGTGTGTGTGTGTGTGTACATGTATACACATGAACAGCTCACAGACGACGGTTGATAAAGGTAGTAGATTCAAGGATAACCGCCCTGAACTGGTAGAAACCCGGTAAACTTCTACCAGAAATTTTGACTGTCCATGCCAGGCGCATGCTGTCAAACTCGCCACATGCCGATCTTCTGCATACAAACAGAGTCCTTTGTGGGGGTGATGAACTGAGCTACCCATTGTTTATTAACTTAAATAACTGAATGACATAAAACGCTGAAAAATCTAACTTTCAATTTCTAAATCTAAAGTTCCATTTCTAAATCTAAAGTTCCATTTCTAAATCTAAAGGTCCATTTCTAAATCTAAAGGTCCATTTCTAAATCTAAAGGTCCATTTCTAAAGTTCAGTTCCATTGCTAAAATGTCGAATCCCTTGACATCCTCCAACGCATTCCACCTTCACGTCAAAATGTCTAATTATAGACTCACGAGTGCACTCTACAGAAACTCCCCTAATGAAATGTGGGTCAGGGGGGCGCATTCCCCTGAAGCAGTGACAACCCTTAGGGGGTGACCTCGGGTGAGGTTAAGCGGCCTGCCACAAAGAAGAAGTCTCTTTTAAAATGCCTCCGCTGTCGCCTCGAAAAATTCCCGCTGTGGCATTCTGTGTATGTGAAAGTCATCCGGTATTTCAAACTATTCCGATGGGCCCCGCTTACCTCCTTGCTCCACTGGGAGGGGTCGCGCCACTTTTATTGGGGTGAAAGATCACTTTGTCTTGTTTAAATATTGTGCTTTTCCAAATTTACAGAATGGAAACTTAGTTCACATATCCAGTCATCAAACATTGAAAATATATTTTTTTTTCCAATGCAGCTGGCAAACAGACATGGACGTCTTGGATGCCTCAAGGCAAGCGCTGCACAGACGTACTCACTTTGCATTACCCAGGGGGCGCGTGTCACTTGAAGATAAGCCACGGACGCGGAGTAACAATGCCCCCGCAACGCTCTACGATCCTATTAGGACCGGGACCTACGGTTTAAAGTGGATTCCGAACCACTACACACATCCATGGCACCGCCGGGACTCGAACCCGAAACCTGTGGTACCGAGCGCCAGAGCCCAGTGCCTGCACCCAAACCGCGGCCGGTCTTCAATATTTTTCCGGTCCGTGAGATGTATCATACTTTTACAAAATATATTTATTTTAGAATGGCTAGTGAAAACCAATGTACATTACGTGTGCATCCCTATATTCAAAAATTAATTGTCGATGATTTTAAAATAACATTCTTGCGCATATAGGATAGGACAGATGGTTCCTGTTTACAGTCGTGAGTTCCCAGAATAATTAAATCACATTCTGCGAACTCATGATGCACGCCCGTCTTTTAACATCGAATATAACAGGTAAATATTTTTTTAATGATTTCATTTTTTTATTTCGTTTATGTTCAAATATTTGTTGTATTTCTTTTTCAGTGTTATACGTTTCCTTACAATATGTGTTTAGTATCACTATTATTCTATTATTTATGTTTAAAAGTGAGGGCCAGAATGGCCGAGTGGCTAGCGCTCTGGCGCTCGGTACTACAGGTTTCGGGTTCGAGTCCCGGCGGTGCCATGGATGTGTGTAGTGGTTCGGAATCCGCTTTAAACCGTAGGTCCCGGTCTAATAGGATCGTAGAGCATTGCGGGGGCATTGTGACTCCGCGTCCGTGGCTTACCATCAAGTTACACGCGCCGCCTGGGTTATGCAAAGTGAGTAACGTCTGTGCAGCGCTTGCCTTAAGGCATCCAAGACGTCCATGTCTGTTTGCCAGCTGCATTGAAAAAAAAATGTTTAAAAGTAAGAGCACATTAATAATAACTCGTTATGTTTCCTTTTTTCACTCCAAAAAAAAAAAAAAAAAATGTCTATAGTGTCTATCCATCTAAATCTAATATGGGGATGTATAATTTCAAATGCGGCCGGCAGAGAATTATAAAGGTCAAAGTTATTTCCCGCAAGATCATTTCGGTTGACCATCAATACTATAGAAAAAATTGTTTGTTCATTCGGTATTCGAGACGATTCAACAACCCAATTAAAAAAAATGAATAATGTTCCCAACAGTTTTCCGATTCAAGCGTTTCTTAAGCACACACTTAGAAGATGATGGGAGAAGAAGAAAAAAAAAAGACGACAAAGTGATGATGGCGATGGACATTCAACGGAAACTTTACGGCTATAAATTATATATTTCCTTTTTTTTTTAATTTCATCATCATACATTTAATCAAAATTATCTCTGTAAATTTCAGCAAAGGGTAGTTTTAAAATAAATTATAACAGAATGTGAATGGATTATTATTATTATTATTATTATTTTTATTTATTTATTTTTTTTTTTTAAATTTACTATGGATGGAATGGATTACGAATCCTTATTCTTTTCAGAAAATGTAACAATGGCTTACGGGAAAAAAGAAAACAAACAATTAAATCATCCATTCCTATAAGGAAATACTTTCCATATTTTAGATATTATCATACAATAGATATCAGCAGGCATATCTCTCCATGAACAAGATTGCAAATGACATTACAGAAGTTGCAAAGCAATCATGCAAGCTCTAAATGAAATAAAGGTTTTTTCTTTTTATAATTAAAAGTATTTATGATGCCAACTGCAGGAATTTCTTTTTTTATCCGCAAACAATAGCAACATTATGCAGTCCACTAAATAATGCCAAAGGGTTACTTTCGTCTATTTTTTTATTTATTTTTTTTTTTATTGTAGACTCGATTGACTTTTGACTTCATTAGGAGGAACAGGAGCTGTTAAGAAGAGATAATAAAAATCCTTCGAGGTTGTTTTTGAGCATTTTTAAAAACAACCTGCAGCTGTAACTGGCAATCGTTTAACAATGACGACTACAACAGGGGTGGTCAATCGAAATGATCTTGCGGGCCACTTTGGAAAAGCATCCGAACTCCGCGGGCAGCATATGAAATAATATATTCCCTATTAGATTAAGACCCACTCTAGACATTTTTTTGGAATGAAACATTGAAATATAATTAGTTATTTTTGTGTTTACTATTATTCTTACATGTAAACATAGATAATAATAATGATACTAAACGCACATTGTAAAGAAATATACAACACTAATAACGAAATATAAAAAAATATATCAATATAAACAAAATAAAAAAAATGAAATCCTTAAAAATTATTTATTTTACGAATGCTAGTTGTTTCTCCGCTCTTTCACTTAGCTTTTGTAAATCGCTCTCAACGATTCGGTGGTGTAAATTGGAGCTAAGAGTTTGTTTTGCTCTGCTATCAACAATCAACTGTGCGTATCTAGGGATTGTCACTGAGATTACTTAAAGTGAAAAATAACTTAATAATCTTAATAATTGCAATTTTACTTTAAGAAGTCTGGCAACTAGCGTACCGATTACGGAGTACCCATGGGGATGGACCCATTAAACTCCTCATCTTAATTCATAGATATAATTTACAATTTTAATAGGCTGCTTAATGTTAGTAAACAAAAAATTACAAGATAAAGTTTCTAAAATAAAATAAATGGTGCTCAATAAAAAATTAAAAAATACTAAAAATAAATAAAAGCAAAATACAAAATAAAATTAAAAATAAAAGAATTTAAGCTTAAATTCGGTACAATTAGGGAAAAAGAATTAAGGTGCACATCGTAGCAGAATAACGAAAGGGACTGAGTTCAAATTCGAACCCTCAACCTCGTGGTCGGATATCCGTTTCTTTACCTCTGCACCAATTCGGTTTTTCTTTAAGAAGTCGCATCATACGAAATGTTTACTTAGTAACATTTTCGGTTTTTGATAAATGATTAAAATGTTGGAATGATATCAGTCTTCAGTTTATTAAAAAAGTAAACACGTAACGGCTCCTTTCGTGTATTTATCAACAGCGCCCTCTTCATACTGACTGCACTTCCTCAATGATGGCCAAGAACTGTATTTGAATGTCATTCATTTCTTTTCATTTTTGTAATTAACTTTTTGATGTTTATCCGTATATAACAAATATTATAATAAGAAATTGTTACTTGATTTGCACCCATCACAACAACCCCATTTCTCCCCATTTTCCAAGTTTAAATATTATCTTATTAGAAAAATATATTAACAATATTTTCTAGTTTATTGAGAAGGAAAAGATTTTGCCCCTTGACTGTAACCTGATGAAATTGCTCTCAACGAATTACGTGCATTTGTCGCTTAGCTCCTTCAGAATGGAACGAAGCACACAATCGAACCATTTCTTTATTTACACGTTTAATTTACAAACTTCACACGAGAGAACAAAGAGTCGGGCATTTTTGAACGAGTCGGGAGTCAGGAGTTTATAGATAAATCCGACTACCAACTCACTTATGAAAAAGCAATCTTTATATATTTTTTAAATTCTGAGAATTGATGTTAAAAATGAAACGTTAAGCAGGCAGTTCAATTGTATCCTTCAACACTACAGCTCACGCTCTCCCTCTATATGTTCAAATATTCAATCTTAAATAAAATACTTTTTATTCATTCGCTCCAGTTCAAATACAGTTTTTTTAAACTTGTAGTGGATGACACTGGATGTGAATACAGTTTTTTCCAAATATTAATTCAGTAATTAAATTTAATAAATTAATATTAGTTTTTTTAGATTTATGTTACATGTATCTACCAATAGATAGCACCAGATGGAAGAGGAAAATTTCAACTTTATTTGTAAAGGATTTTTCTGCGATATAGTGAAAAAAAAAAAAAGTAGAAATTGACTTTAAAATATTTTTTTTATATGTATTACTTGTTTTTTATAAAGATATGCAAGTTCAGTTAATATCACTGAATTGATTTCTAATTCTTCTCAATCCATTAGTCAAGATCACAGCACATAAAATAAACTGAGAAGAGTTCAGGAATCGGAAGTCAAGAAATTTTTTGGCCGAATGCCTACACTCCCGGTAGACTCCTCCGGTACAAGTTTCGAACAAGGGCATAAAAAAAAGCACTAATGGAAAATGTTCCTGGCATATTAATAGTTTTTCTATGCATTCCAAAACAATTTGTTACGACGACGGCTTTATCAAATGATGACCTAGTCTAGTCTTCCAAAAGGGCCGTCCCTTTTTTACTTTACTTTACTTTACTTCACATTTTCACTCATTTATCTCGCAACACTGCTATTTATAAGCTGCTCGTAGGTGAGTGAGCGAATAAAAAAAAACCTTTAGAAAAAAGAGGCTGTAAAATTCACGTGAAGCCGGCAGACGATTCTGATCCTCGAGAGTGATAGGAGAGAAGAAGTTCTTTAGAGGGAGGAAGTGACATCCTCCCACCCACTGGAAAGCGCCCGAGGTCGTCTGTTTTACAGAGTGCGGGGCGATAAAGTAGACTTTTTTTTGGGTCCTCTAATCTCTCCCCCACCATATTTCTTTCCCGAGAAGACTTTGATACATGGCGGATCTCTCATCATTCCATGGATGCGCTTATTACGCACGCACACCTGTTTGACAGTAACTATGTAGGGAGGAAAATAAATGCATTTAAAAAAAGGATATGTTAATTATTCACTTAAAATATGTATACCTTATTATTCACCTGGGAACACCGCGTGCCGTTGGCATTCACAAATTTGGGACCTGAATGGCCGAGTGTCTAGCGCTCTGGCGCTCGGTACCACAGGTTTCGGGTTCGAATCCCGGCGGTGCCATGGATGTTTGTAGTGGTTCGGAATCCACTTTAAGCCGTAGGTCCCGGTCTCATATGACTGCAAGAACGTCACGGAGCCAAAGTTAGACTTCTACCTACGGGTGCTCCATCACAACAGAAGCTGCTTCCTTCCCCTTCAATCATGAGTACGTATGGGCTCATGGGCTTGGCCAGCCAAGTGGGATAAGAAACAACAACATACCTTATTATAATTGTTCAATGGGAAGGATGGAAATAGATTTATAATTCATTATTTTTAAATCATTCACATTTTTACGACAGGCCCTTTAATCTGGTACATGTGTGCCAGAAGAACGATTTTTGCCACATCTCCCCTAGCCCATATAGTTTTAACGGGGATTACAAAAATTGAAACTCAAAATGATTATAATAAGTACGATTATAGTAATCGACAAAAATTGAAACGATTATAATGAGTACGATTATAATAATCGAAAAAATTGAAACGGTTATAATAGGTACGATTATAGTAATCGACAAAAATTGAAACGGTTATAATAAGTATGTTTTAAATGTATTGACTTACATTCTGAACAAGTGTAGACACTATAATTAACCCATAAAGTATCCCATCATTATACCGACTACAGCATCAAAAGGCAATCATCAAACATTCATTGAATTGAACAGTCTAAGCAATATTGACAAAAAACTGTACATTGATAGCTAAAACGGCTTTGCCATGGCTGTTTGCAGTGGTTCGGAATCCACTTTAAGCCGTAGGTCCCGGTCCTAATAGGACCGCAGAGCGTTGCGGGAGCATTGTGACTCCGCGTCCGTGGCTTACCATCAAGTTAAATGTCCCCGGGTAATGCAAAGTGAGTAATATCGGTGCAGCCCTTATGGCGAAGATCACGGTTTAGTTGCCAGCTGCATTAGAAGAAAAAAAATAGCTAAAACGAGCTGTGCCCAGCTACCCTACGGCAAGAACATGAGCCAGCCTTACTCTTTCAAAGAGTGTATGACATCGTGCTCAGAAATTCGACCGTTCAATATTGCTTAGACTGTTCAATTCAATTCAATATTGCTTAAACTGTTCAATTCAATGAATGTTCGATAATTGCATTTTGATGCTGTAGTCGATATAATGATGAGATACTGAATTAAACACAAATGCATGAGTAGTACGTTGTACTGAAGTGAAAACTGACAGTTACGATCAATCCTTGACGGAAATCTGAGCAGCACAGTGTCGCGGCTCAACCAGCGTCTAAATCATACAAAAAACCCCTCGAAAGTGGGCGGCTTGATCGCTTCCAGATCACAGAATGTGCCGAACCATCGATTGCCTAATTAAAGACTTACCGTACTGCTAAATCAGTAGAAGAATTTAGAATTTTAAATTAAGGATGTATTTAAATAAGAATTCATCAAACAAAAGAATGTATGCTTACTACAATCCAACATCCGAAGAAGAATGCATCCTAAAATATGAAAAGAGCAGGACAAAATTAGTTTCAGATGCAATCAGTGATGCCGTATAACAAGCATACAAAAGTTTCGGAGCATGCAACGCGCCTTCTCTACGGAGTACCTCACACCCTCCAAGATAAGGTTTGCGCATCGCATATGCGAATACAAAGAGGCACTTTGGGGTACGCCACAGACGTAAGCTCACGTAAATTAGAGTTGGAACCATGTCTCCGAATTGCAACCACAGCGGGCATAAAGATCGTCCAGCTATTACGAAACAAATTCAAACCCTCACTGCTCACATTCCATTCTAATTTAAAATATCAGTTTGTTATTTAATTTAAATGTATGTATGTTCTTTAAAATGATTTGACTTTTGACTGACACACACACACACATATATATATATATATATATATATATATACATCTATTTATATAGACATATCACAGACTCTCACCTGAGATTTTATATTGATCTACAAAATAAAATATAATTCTTTATGAAAGCACAATAGGTTCTGTTATAAAGTGCGTTTTGGATATCACAATCGAGTGACACGTCTCTCTGTCCAGTAGATAGATTGGACAAAGAAATGAAATTAAAAAAAAATAAATAAATAAATAAAAGATCCACATCAGGTTTTTCGAATTAATCCATTATTCATTTGACCCCAGTTCAGCATTCAATCTAACGTCATTCCGGGATATTTTTTTTTTTTTTATCCACTCCGATGCATGTCTACTTTTGAAACATTCCCTTCTGACTTCGCCATAGGTGTTTGTGCTTTGAGAACTGTTATATACATATTTATATATACATATAAATAAATAAATAAATATATTATATATATATATATCTTGTAGGGAAATACACCACGATACATTGCTCTTTCTGGTTGGTTTCGTCAAATAAACAACTTATTCATTGTTTTATTTTTGTGTAATATATATATATATATTTCGTTGCATCAGCTAATTATTTGTTTACAATTTTATTTTTTGTCAATTTTTGCTACTGCATTGGTACATACAGCCACTGCACTTGCTGATCAGTTTACAATGAAAATAGTACTTTGATGAGTTAATTTTATAAGTTAATTAACATGAGTGCTTGATGCATGAGTTTTGATGATACCATGATTTCAAAGGATGATACCAAGAAAGCATACGATGATACCAAGAAAGCATATGATGATACCATGATTTCAAAGGATGATACCAAGAAAGCATACGATGATACCATGATTTCAAATGATGATACCAAGAAAGCATATGATGATACCATGATTTCAAATGATGATACCAAGAAAGCATACGATGATACCATGATTTCAAATGATGATACCAAGAAAGCATACGATGATACCATGATTTCAAATGATGATACCAAGAAAGCATACGATGATACCATGATTTCAAATGATGATACCAAGAAAGCATACGATGATACCATGATTTCAAATGATGATACCAAGAAAGCATACGATGATACCATGATTTCAAATGATGATACCAAGAAAGCATACGATGATACCATGATTTCAAATGATGATACCAAGAAAGCATACGATGATACCATGATTTCAAAGGATGATACCAAGAAAGCATATGATACCAAGAAAGCATATGATGATACCATGATTTCAAAGGATGATACTAAGAAAACATGTGATGATACCAAATGTTAATAAGATATTTCAAATGATGATACCAAGAAAGCATATGTATCTCTTTTTTTAATTCTATCCCACGCAATTTCTTAACATCTTAATACATTTTAAGCAAACCAGTGTTCATTTGTACGAATAAATAGCACTGAACTACATGATTGACGGAGTCTTCAGTAACCCCACTGAGGATTAATGAATCATTCCTTTGGATACCTTCCCAATTTACTGGGCCAAACACCCAAGAAAAGTCTGGATTCGCTTCAAATACCATTCTCTTTCTCCCTCCGAAGCATTTCACCCATTCATTCATTTCTTTCTTTCTTATTTTTTTTCCCACCCATGAACTGAGAGACAATGTGCCGTTACAATAGTTTTTCTTGTTGGAAGGTATCCAATAATGTCACGGCACTACTGTGCAGCCACCGCATTTTTTTAAACTCACTTAAAAAAACAGAAGAAGGAACGATTCGCTTTTTGCTGCCACACGTGCTTTTGCTAAAAAAAAAAAAAAAAATTGCCGCTTGGAGGAAGGTCTTTCAACCAACTAGAGCCGCGAGGTTTTTGTTTCTTCTTGAAGTTGCGCCTCTTCGATTTTGAAACATAAGAGAGAAAAACTTCAAGATGCTGACTCTGGAAAAAGGGATATCCTCTCTGACCCATAACAAAGTAAGTATGGGCGAATGCAGCTGTAAGTTATGTTGCAGCTGAAAATACAGGGACATTCCACCAAAAGGAATGTTTCATAACATCTGTCATTTGTTGTGAAACACTATTCAAGTGCAGCAAGATGAATTTCTCACGTGCTTCCGAAAATAATTGTCAATGGGAATCTTACACTGATGTTGATTCTTTGAAACTGAAATGCAAAGATTTTGAAGAAATTAATTCTAAGAATTTTATTTTGGATAACTTGGATTTTGTTTGTTTTTGCAGCAAGGCCCCAGATGGGAGCTGCTTAAGTCAGGAACAAAGATTGAGAAGAAAGATATCTTCCTCTTGAGCATCACTCCGTTGAAGTTCGGTACTACTATCTACGGTATTTGAATCCTCGTCCATTTTAAACTCACGCCAGTAGGGAAATATGTCGAAGCTTCCCAGTCAAGGGATCCTACCTATGAGTTTAAAATTCAGTACCGATTTGATTGAAAAATCTGTAAACTTTCTGAACATTCAAAATAAAAATTAAGAGTTATATTTTTAATTTATTGTTTAGTTTTTTTTACAATAAATGTTGAGCTCTATAGTCGCTTTCTTTTGCTACTGCTTTTATGAAACACATTAAATTCAGAGTGATCAGTGTTTCGGAAATTGGCTTCGTTTTTTTCATTCACGGCTTGCTAAACGTCCTCGCTGCAGTTGAAGAGAGCTTGCTCAACTTTTAAGCTGATGTCTGACTTTTTTCTGTCTTAGGGTTGTTCAGCATGTAAAAAACGTGAATATCACGAACAGCCCACTGATGGGTGTTGATGGGAGGACAGTGCCTTCCGGGAGGTATGGGAGAAAACCCTGAAAAGTCCCATCAGGCAGCCTGACTATCAATGCGAGACACTGTGATAATTGTCATCGAGTCTTTGTTTCTGAAAGCAATGACTACAACCCAGCGAAATCGAATCCTCCACGACGCCACGGGCCGCGAGTCGGCATGTCGAGCAAACTAAACTCTTTTTAAATAAAATAGTGGACTATTTTTGAGTCAATAATCCTGAAATTACCAAAATAATCTTAATCCGTGATCACAAAAAAAAATGTGTTTCGAAAGATATCATGTATGTTATTGAAATTAATAAGCTAGTAAGTTGAGGCAAGATAAATTTTTATAATTTCCTTTTTATTTTATTTCATTTTAAAAAGTTATAAAGGGTCCTGTGTTCCATAAATAGCACAAAACTTTCCACAAGCAAAAAAATAAATAAATAATAACAATGATAATAAATAATTTTTATAACTACTGCATCAACAACTGGCCACAAGTTTCGATTTTGAGTCCCGACGGTGCCATGAATACTTGTAGTGGTTCAGAATTCACTTTAAATCATAGATCACAGTCTAATATGGCTGTAGAACATTGGGTGTACGTCTGACAATCCTACCCAGTAAAAAGAAAACATATCCTGTCTCGAAATTTTCCAGTAGGCAGACGGCCTTGGCCCACCATGGGGCTGTTGCGCCAATGAATAATAAGAAGCATCGATATTAAACAATGTTTTTAAAGGTATTTTAAAATCCATTTTATACAGGTTTGGAAATATTGAATAAAAAAGATTTTAATTAAAAAAGTAATCATCACTTCATAAAAAAATATCATGTCATTACGATTAAATTTTATTTTTCTCTCTTCGAAACTTAAATATTTCAAAACTATGCCATTAATAAAATAATGCCATTCCCATCTATCAGGAACCTTAAAAGACATAACACATAAAATAACCGAAAAACAAGCAAAACTGCGAAAGTAATCATTCCAAGAAAGGAAAAGGCAAAAATGAAAGGAAAATACGCGTGTGGAATACAAAAATGAAAATATGTCTGATAAAAAAAAATTTAGTGAGGAAAATTATGAATGGAATGACGTTTATTTGGTTTTTCTAGAATATTTCTTGTCGCCTTTCCCATTCAAACACAGCTTGCATCACAAACAACTAACTTTTCGGGTTGCTTTTTTTCTTCGTCTTTCGCATAGAAAGTCGCCAAACAGTGATAACGCGCCAGGAAATGTTTCCCAGAATAACATCCAGGGTTGGCCACTCGAAGCGTTAGTTTCTATGTGATTTTCAATGATTTCTGTGATAAGACAGAAAAGTGTTGTGTACTGATGTTGTACTTTGTTGAGTACTGCTTGAATTACATTTTTAACAAGAGTCGGTTATTAACAATATCACTTACTGAATTTTTAACAGTAACAATCGTCATTACAAACTGAAGGAATTAAAGGTAAGAGAAGGGCCTGACGCTGTGTGCCACACGTTTCGGGTTCGAGTCCCGGCGATACCATGGATGTTGTAGTGGTTTGGAATCCATTTTAAGCCGTAGGTTTCGATCTCATATGATTGTAGGGCTTAGGGCTGACAACCCAACCCGGTTAACAATTAGCGTCAAGGAGCCAAATCAGACTTCTACATACGGGTACTCCTTCATAACTCCGCTCCTTCCATGAGACCACACGGGTTCTGGGATTTGATCTAAAAGTCTACCCAGTGGGATAAGGAACAACAACAAAGTAAGAGATCCAGTTTTAACAAATCATTACTTAAGGAGGTTTCATGTAAATTGCCTTCTACTTTTGTTTAACATTAAAATCCTATTTATAGGAATTTTTTATTAACATGAGAAACAAAAAAATCCTATGTATAGGATTTTTTCGTTTTATAACATCCTATTTATAACATTTTTTATTTAACATTAAAAACAAAAGAAACTGAGGTCACTTAAAGCGAAACATAGAACCTGTTATATTAGATGTTCCAAGATGCGCACTCCTTATGAGTTCGCAGACTATAATTGAATTATTCTGCGAACTCGTAATTGTAAACTCATAAACAAAACAGGCAATATCTGTCCTATATTCGCAAGAGTAGTATTTTAACATCAAAAGTTCATTTTTTCTCATCCTTTCGTCACTTCATTTTTGAATAGAGGGATACACACATAATGTATTTTTTTTAATACATTGGTTTTCACTACTTGGATCATTATAAAATAAAAATATTTTGTAGAAGTACGGTAAACCTCACGGGCCGGAAAAATATTCAAGGTGGACTGCGGGTTGATCATCTTTGATCTAAAGTACGACATCTTTTCCTTTTTCCTTACGATTTAAACGGAAGTGTTACTCTTTCTTAAACAGCCAATTCATGGCATCGTGATGTCATATTTAACCCCTCCCCTCCTCCTTCACACACATCGATTATAAGCATAGAAAAGACATAAAAGTCTCGATGAAAAGTTCCCATAAATCATATCCAAGAATCATGCTCTCCTCTCAAATAACTGTTGAGTACAACCTTCTCTTTTTTTGAAATTATCTATTTACCTGCCTTTTTCAAGGTGAAAAGTCTCGTCTTGGAGGGTGAGTCATGCCCCAAGTTGCGTGGGCAGAGAGCTTTATTGGCTGTCCCATAAAGATGTCACTTACCGAACAGATGTGGAAAACATCTCGTGCAAGGCAGGCGGGAAAAAAAAGGCCACAATTAGCCCTCTAATCGTCAATTGAGGTTCATTTGTGATCGAATTTTCCACCTTGGCGGCTTTTAAAACCTCTCATTTGTTGCAGAAAGTTAATAGGTGCTTTTTTTCCCTTCGTATACTATTAAACATATTGGAATAGCATCTTTTTTTCCCTTCCACTAATGATTTTGCAAATCTGAACAGAGATCATTCAGAGGGATTTCAAGAAGTTTTAAACAGAAAGCAGGGAATGGCGAACCTTCCAATTGATACCACCCCCACCTTGATGACAAAATTCATGTCAACAGAGATACGCAACTGGAGCTTCCATTGATAGTATTATGAATGAATGCGGCAAAACAAACTCGGGTCAATTGCAGTGAAATAGAGTTCATTTGAAGACCATATTAGTAAGATATATGGGATGAAGTGTTTTCTTTATTATATATTAGATTCAATCAATTCGATTAGTTGGGGATATATAGGATGACTTGATCAGTCATGGAACAAACTTTCAGGGATGGTGTACAGTAAAACATACATTTTTTTTTTTATATAGAAATGTAGGGTTGGTAATGACTATTAGTTTCGGCAGTTCATTTTTGAATATATGGATGCACACAAAATGTTTTCATTACTTTGGCCATTATGAAATAAATACATTTTGTAAAAGTTTGATAAATTGCAAGGTCCAGAAAATGTTCAAGGCTGGCAGCTGGTTGGCCACCCCTGATCTACAGACACACACACACACACTATATATATAATTTGAGAAATTCTACACCTTACTAACATATAAATTCTTTTGTGTAGGAAAGTAGAGTCTGAATTGACGCGTTGACACACAAACACAAAAAATGAGAACTCGAAAACAAAAACATTGTTTATAGACAACAATACTGCAAAGTGCTTCTTTGATTGGATGTTTACAAATGCTCAAAATGGGGACCACCCACAGCATTGTATGCTCAGTAGCTTCGAAGGGGTGATTGGCAGATGTCATGCATTCATTTCGTAGCAACGAGGTCCTTAATGGAGTCTCGTAAAGAAAAACACCAAAAATAAAATAGAGTAAGTATTAGGTTGCCAGCCAGATGACTTGAAACTCATCACGTGACAGGTATCATTTGGCGCATCTTGCCTGAATGTTGCGAAAAATTTATTTGAAAATGTGTTCGTGCGTCACTTGCGATCCTACATTTCTACGCGCCTGATTGGTCAATTAGCTAGCGATCTGTCCTTTGGTACCGCAGGCTTCACGTTCGAATCCTGGCGGCGGCATGGATGTTTGTGAGGGGTTCGGAATCCACGTTAAACTGTAAGGCTAATTAGACATTAGCCTAAAGTGTGCAAAAAATGACCGTAGAGCGACAAACCGTACAGAACCTACATTCCTAAACAAAACATGTATATTTCAGTAAACATCCAGTATATTTAAATACATATTGCTCCAAAATATATTGAATTGAAACTGTAGACACTGCAAGTAATAACAACAAAATCCTGATGAAAATGTACACCTCCACGTCACCACTTTGCTTATCTATGAAATTCTACCTTCCTCTCAGTTATTTTGGATAGCGAGAGAGAGAGAGATGGAATGAATGCTGGACGATTTCTTGATGTGTGCGCCTGATTGAATAAGATGGATTGTTGCTTTCTTGACTGCTGAAAAATCCATGCACTTTTTTCTCTTGCCGTCAGCGGAATGTGGCGTTATTTTTTTACGAAATTGACGAAAATTTGTAAGTAGTAAAAAATCTGAGCATCATTTGGAAATCTTTTGAAATTTGCTTTAATGTATTTTTAATAACAGTATATGGACAACAGAGTTCGAAACTCAAATAATAATAATAATATTCATAGCTTTCACCTCCATTTACACATTAAAAACTACTCCTTTGTCTCTTAATACAAGTAGCAACGGATGAATTTAATTTGCTCCATAATATCAGTAACAAAAAAACAAGTAATATAAAGATAAAAAAATTAAGTCAATCCCTACTTAGGTCAAAACAGAAAAATTTTTTTTTAGTTACTTTTTATTAAATAATTACAATTAATATAAATATGTGGAGAAATAGGACAGAATAACAATATTAAGTGGCAAAATAAAAAAATTTCAGTTTTATTTTTTTGAGAAAATTCCTTCATTCTAACCACTAAGCCACAACTGCTAACTCACTCTCGAAAATCATTTGGATAAAACGTCGACTTAAAGCAAAAATTTATCAAAAAGATTATTGATTTTCTCAAGAATTGAGCTCGCATTCTTCACCTTCACGTGAAAAATACTGAAATTCTTGCATTTTACCGATAGAGCTACTACCTGTTGATTTCAATTTTCAGTACAAACTACTAAAACTCTATTTAAAGTATTAAAAATTAATTAATGAGTTAATATTTGAAGAAATTGTATTAACATCCAGTGTCATCAGCTACTAGTTCAAAAAAATGTATTTGAACTGGAGTGGATGAATAAAAAATTACTTTATGAGCGATTGAAAATTTGAACAAGATATATATAGGGAGAGTGTCAGCGAATAGTAGGAATTGAATAAATAAATACAGAACACAACGTTTATTATCAATAAACCTAGATTAAATGAAACAGTAAATTAAGAACCAGATTCCTAATTTTTGAGTGTTCAGATAGTTTTCATCCATGTGAATAGAATCCTTGAAGTTCATAAACTTTCTGTCAATAAGTGCTTTTGACAAACAAAATTCTACGCAATCTTTCTTATTCTTTTCTGTAAGAAGAGGATTTAGGGTGATTGAAACTTGCTTTATAGATTTTCCTTTTTTTTAAAAAAAATTCGGAATAATGTAGATTTCGGAATTTGATTAGTGTTATCTTTGGGTGCCTTTTGCTCAGATTAATAGATCTACGATTTTCTGCATAATCTTTGCATTAACGCCCACAGTTTTTTGTTTTGTGAAAGATTCACCATTAGCTAATTCGCCGGCGGCCTGATGGCCAATCACTCTGGCCTTTGGTACCACAGGCTTCAGGTATGAATCGTGACGATGGCATGGATGTTTGTGAGTGGTTCGGAATCCAATTTGAACCATAGGTCCCGGTCTAATTGACCCAAAGTGTGCACAAAATGACCGTATAACTACAAACCAAACCTTTGTCGCTTTTTACGATTATTAAGTCAAGGCAATTCATTTCAAGACATTATATTATTTAAAAAATAAGTACAGAGAGAAAAGCACATTGTTTGTATTTTATTTATTTCTAAATACGCTGAAGTGACAAAAGTCATGGGATAACTCTTAATATCGTGTCGGCCCTCTTTTCGCCCTGCGAAGTGCAGCAACTCGACGTGGCATGGACTCAACAAGTCGTTGGAAGTCTTCTGCAGGAATATTGAGCCGTGCTGTCTCGATAGACGTCCATAATTGTGAAAGCGTTGATGGTGCAGGATTTTGGGCACGAACAGACCTCTCGATGATGTCCCATAAATGCTCGATGGGATTCATGTCGGGCGATCTAGGTGGCCAGATCATTCGTTGGAATTGTCCAGAATGTTCTTCAAACCAATCGCGAACAGTTGTGGCCCGGTGACATGGCGCATTGTCATCCATAAAAATCCCATCGTTGTTTGGGTACATGAAGTCCATGAATGGCTGCAAGTGATCTCCAAGTAGCTGAACATAAGCATTTCCAGTCAATGTTCGGTCCAGTCGCACCAGAGGACCAAACCCATGCCATGAAAAAACAGCCCACACCATTACGGAGCCACTACCAGCTTGAACAGTGCCTTGCTGACAGTTTGGGTCCATGGCTTCGTGGGGTCTGCGCCCCACTCGAACCCTACCATCAGCTCTTACCAACTGAAATCGTGACTCATCGGACCAGGCCACGGTTTTCCATTCATCTAGGGACCAACCGATATGCTCACGTGCCCACGATAGTCGCTGCAAGCGATGTCGTTCTGTCAGTAAAGGCACTCGAGTCGGTCTTCTGCTGGAATAGCCCAAGAAAGCCAAATTTCTCCGCACAGTTCTAACAGACAAGTCCCTTGTACGTCCCACATTGATTTCTGCGGTTATTTGACGCAGTGTTGCTTGTCTGTTAGAATTTACGACTCTTTGCAGACGTCGCCGGTCTCGGTCGTTAAGTGCAGGCGGTCGACCACTGCGCTGTCCATGGTGGGATGTTATGCCTGAAATTTCATACTCTCGGCACACTCTTGACACAGTGGATCTGGGAATGTTGAATTCCCTAACGATTTCCGAAATGGCATGACCCATGCGTCTAGCTCCAACTAACATTCCGCGTTCAAAGTCTGTTAATTCCCGTCGTGCGGTCATCATCACGTCAAAACCTCTTCACATGAATAACTTGAACAGAAATGAAAGGTCTGCGAAAGCACTACGCATTTATACCTGTTCTACGCGATGCTACTGCCATCTGAAAATTTGCATATTGCTATCCCATGACTTTTGTCACTTCAGTGTAAATTGTTTCATTTTATTTAAAAAATAAATAAATTAAAATAGTTAAAGATTAGAAATCCCCACAAAATACAGTAAATACGACAAATCAAATCAAACCAAACCAAACCTAGCTTATTCACCTTGACAAATATTGTCTCAATTCTTGATTCTGTAACATTTAAATTGATTTGCAACTATGGCAATTGTACCTTCCATATGTCATGCCGATATGAGTAGCAACACATGTTTATATACACTCAAGAGCCAAAACATTATGACCACCTGTCAATAAGGAGTTGGCCATATATATATATATTTGCTATATATCTCCAGCAGCAGTTAAATACCACTTCCACCTGATCACGTGCTTTCCACGTCATCCAAGCGAGTTCATTGAAAAATGTAGGGGTGGTCATAATGTTTTGGCTCTTGAGTGTATATATATATATTTTTGTAATCAGTTGTGGTGGCATATTTTATGTGTGTCTGTGGGAATTATGTATGTATATCGATCTCTAGCCCTAACCCTGCCCCGAATCTGATCTGTTCAAAGAATGTCCAGTTTCCGGAGGAAACAGATCTTTTGCCGCAACTGCGTATGAAAGCGATGTCATTGTGTGGTGTTTTAATTGGCAGGATCTTGCGAAACTTCGCCAGATTGTCAAGAGCGAAATTTGTTATTAAGCTAAGATTAGTGAAATTATTTATGTTCGCGTATTTATAGCTGGTTTGACTCTTGCGAACGGAAACAGAATAATGCATTTGGCGATGGATAGGATTCATGATTACACATGTTATGGGAAAACGTCCTAGTACATATGAAATTGACCTTTGGCTTACCAAGAAAGACTGGTCACTTCTTCGATCTGATTGAGCGTCGGCATTTACCCCCCTCCTGGGAAAAACCTATAGGCCAAGGGGCAGGTTTTAAGTCGAAAATCCGGCCAATAATGAATGAAGGGCGTGTAAACTGGTAAGAGATAAAAAAAAAAAGGTGTTAGAGACGTAGAGGAAGAATCGACAAAGGTTTGATTTGGTTTGGTTTGATTTGATTTGTCGCTCTACGGTCATCTTGTGCACATTTTAGGCTATACAGACCGGGACCTACAGTTTAAAGTGAATTCCGAACCACTAAAAATACCTATGGCACAGCCGGGACTCGAACCCGAAGCCTGTGGTACCGAGCGCCAGAGCGCTAGCCGCTCGGCCATCAGGCCCCTGGCTAAAACAACATATTTTGTGACATTTCGTAAATACACCCAAATAAAAAAATATGTAGAACATATCCCATTGATTTACATATCTACAGACTGATTCTTCATGCATTGAATACAAAAAAAAATGACGCTAAAGTATTAATAAATTCTAAAGTTCCGCTATTGTTTGCAAGGAGGAGAAGCAGAGCGAAAAAGAGACTGAGTTGTCTCCATAATGGAGTACTCAATTTTCTTCGGAAAGAAAAAAAAAAGTTCTTAGTGGCAGACCCCTGCACTAAGTACTGCGAGAGCCAATGGTAAGGTGGACATTTGTCCCCTGCTGTCTCGACCATGGTGTAAAACCTCAATCATCTTGCTGTCCCATGCCGACCACTGATATCAACATCAGTACATGTGAGTGACTTTGTTATTTTAAAAATGAACTTTATTTTGGAAAAAAGCCCCACTTTGCCAGCACTGTGGCACATGTCGGACAATCGCAACTCAATCTTTGCTTGAAAACTCGGTAGTTAGTTATAGAACTCTCTAGAATAGTTATAATTCGCAACAATTGAAATATGTATCAAAACAAATGACAGATGAAACATTGATTTCGATACAGCATTCGTCAATAATTCACTTTTAAATATCAACTTGCTTCTATACCTATGAGTCAGAGGGAGGGAGTATAAAATTAATACTAAGTATTTCCATGACGAGAGGATTCATCATGGTGGAAGGCTACTACCACAGTCAAAATATTCTCTGAAATATAGAACAGGCCCTGTGGACAACAGGAACGCATTTCATTACAGGATCATTCTTTGATTTCCAGTCGATTTATATTTACAATCATGAAATTTGCTTTTGATGCATTTCATGCGTGTGTTTCCTTCCCCAACATGTATAAGTCTCTGAAGGCATTCGAACCTGTAGGCTTATTTTGGGGTATGGATTGCTGCGGGTTTTGAATTGTATTATTAAATGGGATTATTATTGCGCAATTCTTAGTGTTTAATGAATGTTTTGGGGAGACGGTTTAGCGTGTTCTTTCTAGGTACGAGTTACTGTTATAAGGGTTTAAAGTCTAAAGCAGCATCCCACTTAACTTTTTTTTCTTTTGATGCATTAAGAACTGGACGATCTCAACTCAATCTTTGTTTGAAAACTCACTCTTTTTTTTTCCCCCTCTTATTTTTTCAATGGGTTGATATTCAACTGACATAAAACAATTGATTTCGATCCGCGGATGATATTGGATTGGTTTCGTTTGACGCTCTATGGCCATCTTGTGCACACGAGGGCTAAACAGACCGGGACCTACAGTTTACCGAACTACTACAAACATTCATAGCACCGCCGGGACTGGATGATATTGGAATAATAGTTATAATTCGCAACAATTGAAATATAATGTTACATAATACAATACAACTACAAAATATTACATAATACTACAATTATAACAATATCAATGTTACATCTCATTTGTAATCCATCATAACAAATGACAAATGAGATGGAACATTGATTTATATAGAGCATCCGTCAATAATTCCCTTTTAAATATTCACTTGATATTATAAATATCACTTGCTGCTTGCTATTGCTCTATTATTATGTGTCATAGGAAGTATAAAACTAATATTAAGCATTTCCATGACGATAGGATTCACCATAGTGGAAGGCTACTGTTGGCCACAGTCAACATATATTCTCTGAAATATAGAACAGGCTCCGTGGACAACAGGAACTCATTTCATTTCTTACAGGGTCATACTTTGATTTCGAGTCGTCGTCGTAACGTGAACCAGAAGTGAAAACGAGCAACAAAAACAACAAAAAAGCAAGCTTCTTGACGACTGAATAAATGAGTCCGATGCACAGAGCCGTCAAACCAGCCCCGTCTTGCTTTTCTTGCAAAAAAAAGTAAAAGTGGATCGGCTTATTTTTCCGAGCGGTCAATAGCTGCAGGGGGAGGAGGAGAGAAAACGATTTTTGTTTTCTTTTTCTTTTAGCAGATCGGTTTCGGTGATAATGAAAACAACCTGTTTTGGAAAGTAATTAATTTTCTCGCCGCAGTTATTGCCTCTGTACTGATTGATTCCTATAAACTGCAATGGTGTCCAAACAAAAATTGGAAGCAAATTTTATGGAATAATGAAAGAATGGCTACTCTTAAAATATCGACGCCTACGCTAAAAGAAGGATGATGAAGGGAAAATTGTATGATTTGGTTTGGTTTGTCACTCTACCGTTATCTTGCGCACACGGGGATTAAACAGACTGGAACCTACAGTTTAAAGCGGATTCCGAATCCCTCACAAACATCCATGCCATCGCAGGATTCGAACCTGAAGCCTGTGGTACCAAAGGCCAGACCGCTAGCCTATTGACCATCAGTCCACAGGAAAAATTGCGTGAATGGCATACTTTTAACAGTAACGTTCAAGTGTATTGTTTCTTGCCATAGATCAACTTGTTTTAATGATCATGGTACTGTATTCATTCTTATTTTGGGCTGTTTTTTTTTTAAATTATTATCAATACAAGGTTTTTAATTCAATCAATGGATGAATTTTTAATTTTTTAGAATGACAACTACCATATCAGCATACACAGGTACAGATATTGATATTGCTCACATGTGGATGACAAACTCATGGATTCAAAACATTCGATGATTCAAATGAATTCAGGAAAACGTTTTTTTTTTTTCAGCACAAACATTTATATTAAAATATATACAGGGGGTTATCAAAATAATGGCAACACCTGTGAATAAAAGTGACATTTTTGAATGCGCTTCGTAAGCATTAAAATAAAATAATAGCCAGTAGATTTTTTTTTAAATAGAAATTTATATATTCTGGTAGTATGTGGTAACTTTATTGAAGTTCTGTAAGTCTTGGATTTATGTCAAATGTCGGACCTTTCAGATTTTCAAAGAGGCCAAATTGTAGGAGCCCGTCTAGCTGGAGCAATGTAACCGAAACTTCCCAACTGTTAGGCGTTTCTGGAGGTACTGGACCATTCGTACTTTTCTGTCTGACCAATCGTCACCCTAAAAGGAAGGATCACTGGGGAGAAGTATAGAGAAATTTTAGCTGACCAGGTCCATTCTATGATGCAAACTTCGTTACCTGCAGGAGATGAAGTTAAACATGATAATAAAGCTTGGCGCGCATGGTTATCCGGTCTCAATATCATTGAACAGTTATGGTCTATTTTAGAGCGTTCAATACGAAATCGATGTCTTCCACCGGCATCTCTCCCAGAACTTTCACACTATCTCCGTGAAGAATAGTACACTATTCCTCTGAACACTATTCAGCACTTGTATGAATCGATTCCTAGGCAAATCGAAGCTGTATTGCATGCTAAAGCCGATCCTACATCATACTAATAAAGGATTCTTTATAAATCTATGGTGTTTCCATTATTTCGATAACCAACTGTACATATATTTTTAGAATTAATTCTGTATTATATGAGTCTTGTGACAAGTATAAACTGAATAAATAGGTACATCTCGTAATAATCATTATAAAATTTGGAAATCAAAACCTGATCCCTCAAAGAATTCTTAAGCCGCAATACATGTTTGACGCGCGTTTCCATGGAAACAAAGCTTCGAGTTTAATTTATGCGTATTTATATATAAATATAAATTATCTATTTATGAATGTTATTTTTTTAATTATCTGTTTATATAATTCATCTTAAGAGAGGAGGGAATGACTTTACAATGTACCGATAACACATGAACGATGAAGTCTTGCAATATCATGCGTGCGGTTAATCTTCACGTTCAAAACCAAAGACACTTCAAATTCATTTTAAACGACTTCTTCCCGTGCAAGCGAACGTGAAAGCACACTCACCGATTCCTCAAACACGTTCACTGGCAGCGACACTTTCTTTTTTTTATGCCTTGTTTGGCTATTCGTTGTGGATAAGATCCTACAAACTTACGGAAGGAATAGGAATAAAAAAAAGCAACGCCCTGGGATGTTTTCTGGTCACTAAATCGTAAAGATTCACTCTTCCCATATCATCTTCCGACTGACATTTAAATACGCCAGAAAATAAATTGCTTCATTCGTATAACTTTAAATTTTATTATTTGTTGTAAAAAACAACATTTATGTCAGTAAACTGGGATTCGAACCCCTATGCGGGAACCAAACAAAAGTATTTACGTCTCTAATGTGGCGACGACGTTACTCACTTAGCAATACCCAGGGACGTGTAGCTTGAAGATAAGCTACGGACGCGGAGTAACGTGGACGCGTTACGTGGCAACGCTCTACGATACTGTTAGACCGTGACCTACGGCTTAAAGTGGATTCCGAAGCACTACCAACATCCATGGCACCGCCGGGACTCCAACCCGAAACCTGGGGTACAGAGCGCTAGCCACTCGGCCATCAGGTCCCCTTGAAAAGTGCTCTTCTTCTATCCGTTCGAACTCCTGACCATCTAGAATGGAGTGAAGAGAATGAGATCATCCTAGAGAGTGAGACACGCTGAAATCTCGATCCTCCCCGCATGTGAATCCTTTCCCGCAGCTTTTCCTCGTTACAAATCGGTGCTCTTCTCGCCATCCGTCGCACGCAGCGTTGACAAATTCGCCATCCGAAGCAAACACCTTTTTTGTTTTTTTTTTTTGTTTTCTTTTGCTGCACCCTCGCAGAACTCCCTCTTCACGGATTCGAACAACCCCTTCTGGTGGCGGATGCGGGGGCGGCCATCCGTCGTCGAGGAGAGGGGGAGGGGGAGGCTCGCTGGCATGTGTCACCCATGTGCCTCTTCCATCAGAGAGAGGGTGGACTCGAACGCAGACGTCTAATGAACGAGTGAAATCATTGACAAAGTGATAAAAGATGGGAGGGAAAAGCCTTTCGATGAGTGGGCGTCATCGACTTCCGTATAATATGCCTTCGGTTGAAGTCCCGTAGTTGGAACTTTTATTTGTTAAGTGTAACGAATGTCAGACTTTTGTATCGACTGCTTTATGGATTTCCTCGAGAATAGTAGTGTTTTTTTTTAATGAATTTTTTGAATATGAACAACAACGAGTTTAGTCGGTGCTCTTTAAACTTACAATCAGGCACCGAATACTTTGAAACTCTGTCGAAAGATTTTCCGCTCATTCAAAAAACTATTGTCAAATGAAAGTACTTATTAAAATGAAATCCTACAGGAGAAAAACAGAATTTTGATTTGGTTTGTTGCTCTGCGGTCATCTTGTGCACACGAGGGAGGGCTAAACGCACCAATTCGAAATTCAGCAGTTTAACATGGACTCCAAACCACCGACAAACAGCCATGCCGCCGCCAGAATTCGAACCTGAAACCTGTGATAGTAGTGAAGGCCAGAGTTCTAATCAACAAGATCGTCGGGTCGCCGGTGAATTAGCTAATGTTGATTCTTTCACAAAACAAAATTGTGAGCTTTAATGCAAAGATTATGCAGAATTATTCCTCTAAGAAGGCACCCTAAGGTCACACCAATCAAATTCCCAAATTTACATTATTCCGGATTCGAACTTGAAGCCTGTGATACCAAAGGCCAGAGGGCTAGCCTATTGGCCAATAGGTGGCGGGAAAAAAGAAAAAAAAATATCCGAAAGACATTCAAAAGAAATGAAACACAACTGTGCACATAAGTTTTCGAAAGCATAACAGCAATGCATTTCTGACAAGAATTTCACAAAATAAATACAGTAAAATAAAATAAAAAATAAACAAAAACATCCCTGATTTATCGACTTTATGCTTGTTTCCAATAGGATGGAATTTCCTCTCTCAAAAAGCAAACAGAAAGTTTTTATTCTCAAACTGCATGTTCTTCTAAATACGAAACTGGTGCGATTGGTCCTTTGATTGGATCAAAACCAACAGAGAGAGAAAAAAACAGCAAAATGGCGACCTGCTCTTTAATCTTGTGCAACTCATTAATGGTTTCCTTTGACACAGGGAAAGTAATTGCAGTGCATCGACTCTAATCTTCTGAAATCTGCAATCATGCCATTTCACGAGGAAGTTATTACTGGGGTGGTGGAGAAGAAGAAAGAACTTTCAGCTTTTCCTATTGCTCAACATAAAATAAAATCGTACTATTATTTAACTTTCATTCTTTTTGTTTTATTTAAAAACAAACAAACTTAACAACTAAAATGCTTTAAAAAATCCAATTAGAGTTGGACCATCGATTGTGTGGAAGAGTAAATATTCGATTTTAAAGAGAACAATTAATATAACAAAAAAAAAAAAAAAAAAAAAAAAATTTTAAGTCAATTCCTACTTTTTTTCACTCTATTGCAAAAAAGTCCTTTACAAATAAAGTTTAATTTTTTCTCTTACAACTGGCGCCATCTATGGGTAGATACATGCAACTCAAATCTAAAAAACCCTGAAGTTAATGAATTAAATTTAATGCATGAATTAATAGTTGAAAAAAACTGTATTAACATCGAGTGTCATTCACTACAAGTTGAAAAAAAAAATGTATTTGAACTTGAGTGGATGAATAAAAAGTATTTTATGAACGACTGAAAATTGGAACAAGATTATATATATATATATATATATATATATATATATATATATATTATATATATATAGGGAGAAGGTGAACTAATAGTAGGAATTGAAAAAGGGCGAATCGATTACTTGCTAGGGGTGTCGGTGAGGTAGAGCTACTTAGGAAGAATTTTAAATGCTAGAGAAGAAATTTTTTCATTTACTTATTTATTTTTTATTATCATCATTGTTTTGTAATACTTAATTTAAAAACTTTATTTATTAAAAAATAAAATAATTTTCATTGAAATGAAAAATTCGCCGAAAATACCTTTCTCTCCCTATTACACCACTTTGCTTGAATCAGTACATTTTCTACACGATTGATAATTTGAACTGACAAAGAAATAAAAAAAGGTAACTATTGAAATATTTCGTAATTTTTAACCGACTACCGAATTTTATTTCAATGTCTTTCAAGATAAATCTATTAACATCCTTTTTCCTGAGTAGCTTAGTGGTTTGGTTTGTCGCTCTACAGTCATTTTGTGCACACGAAAGCTAAACAGACTGGGACCTACAGTTTAAAGTGGATGCCGTACCACTCACAAACATCCATGCCACCACCAAGATTTGAGCTTGAAGTTTGTGATATCATAGGCCAGAGCGTTAGCCATTTGTCCACCAGGTCGCCAGCAGCTTAGTGGAAAATGTTGAGTTTGTGAGAATGTTTCCAAACTGAGTTGCGAAACAAATTCGAAACTACACTTAAGTTCGAATCGAATACTCCTTTGTCCATGTCAAGGGATAAATAAAATTAACCCACGCCCCAGAGAATCGGTCCTTTGGCCTTGGAGCAAATGTCCTACATGCCACCCTTCAAATTGGTAGGTACCCGTGATATATTCTGGGTAACGCTGAATCTGCTAATATTTATCGTACAAGCGAAGAATGACCTCAGATCAAAATGTAGAGATTTTTTTTATGTTGACCGTGGGAACAGCCATTCCAAAAATACTTTTAGGGGTAACTGCTCTGCATGGAAGATACTCCCAACGGGCTGTCTGACTGTTGTCGTGTTACCATTCTGTCGATGCGACAGAGTCTATGCATGTTGCCACCTCAGTCTTCGAATCTATTCCTTTTTTAAAAGCAGTGGCTGCAACAACGCCAAGAATATGCCCAGCATTGGAAGAGAATTTGCTATGCATTTTTATGGTTACCATGAACCGTTATGTTAACATGTTGATGGGAAGACTTTCAAATGAGAAGCTGGTTGACTTCCTCTGACTCGGTCAGTGAGCCACTGTTAAATGTATAAACGAACGCCTCATTAAAGTAGCCGATTTATGAATGAGTGAGACTGTCAGCCTAAATGATTTATGCTGGATTGTGGGCACTGAAGTTCAACAGTTCAAACAGAGTAGCTTAACGGTTCTCTTGAGATTGCGGTCATCTTTGAAAATAAAATAAATAAATAAATAAATAAAAGTCTTAAGAGTGATTATCTTTTTTTCTTAAAAAAAAAAAAATTGTGACACTCATTAAAGAGAAAGTAGTACGCAAAGTCTTATATTTCTCTTGTCCATATTTCACTGTCGACTTTATTACGAAGGGGCTTCCTTTTTAGGCGCGCCGCGTACGCCCAGAGCCTAACATCTTAAAACAACATTTTATAGAGATTTTGTTCTGGATACTATTCTTGAATAAGGATATGAAACAGCGACAAACATGAACATTGCCTGTTTTTTGCTAAAATTAAGCAAAAATAGATTTTTTAAAAAATGTATTCTTGGTAAAAGAAAAGATTCAATGGCAAATGCGCGCGTGCCCCGCTTCTGCAAGTCAAACTGCCTGGTGGGAGTTCTCCAAATGCAAAAGAAATGCTAGATTGTGTGCATTGAAGTTACATTTTAAAGCCTTTTTCGAACAGTTTAAAATGCTGGAAGTTCACTCGGCTCAAGAGAGATGCTTCTTGTTACAACGATATGTTTTAACGTATTTTTAGTAAGAAAGAAATCGAATTAAGAAAAAGAATAACATTGAATTTTTAGTAGAAATAATGAAATCAATTTTCTAGGTGTCTGTGAATTATATTCAGGACAAACTATTTACTTCTTATACAATTTTAACAAATAACTAACATTTTTTTTAAATGATTAGAAATTCTCTGTTTGAATCTGTCAAATAAGCTGCCCAAAACTAAAGATAATTACAATTTTTTTTTTAATAAAATAGAATGGCAGAAGACATTTTCGATGATGATAATTATATACATATATATATATTAGATCTTGATGGCTATGCTGATGTTTATTAAAATATGTTGAAAGTAATTGGTGTAAATCTTTTTATTCTATTTTACTTCGAGATCAGCCGATGGAATTCTTTTAGGTCAGAAACACTATTCGTTCGAAAATTACATTGAAAATTTTTAATCAGATTTTTTTAACATAATCATTTAAAAAAAAATTATTTACATTCTATTGTTCAAACGAAACAAAAAATGGTGATATTGTTTTTATACCTATCAAATGAAACAATACAGTATATAGGATGACATATTTTTTAAGTAAAAACAGAGTTATTAATACAGGTATTTGTATTTTCAATGAAACACACTTTTATTTGTTTTAAGCGATTTTGTATACATAGTTTGGATATAGGATATAGAAATCTGAAAACAGAAGAAAGCACACGCTTTATTCTAAATCTACCGAAATCTACCATAGATGTTCACTTTAACCCGAAAGTCACAAAACTGTATCCTAAACACATGGTAACAAAGTTATCATTGAAATGCAAACAAACAGTTGTTGAGTAAACACCGACAGAAGCACAAATGTCAATTGTAGAGATGGTATTTCAACTTTGATATTTCCGGTTGGCGACGCTGCCATCAATAGTATTATTGCTAATCTCAGATATGTTATGCAGTAGAACCTCTAAGTCGAAATTCAAGGGAGACGCCAAATAATTCGACTTATGGAGGGTTTCGACTTACGCGAAATTTGTAAGGAAATATTCGACTTGTAGAGGTTGAGATTCTTTACAACTTTTTTTAAGTTAGAGAGGTAAAATGAATAAAAATTCAAGTAAAAAAAGGTAATAAACATGTTTATTTGCAACTTAAAAGTTAAATTATGTATCTCAACAAAAAATCAACATAATTCCGAAACAACCTTAAAATTAAAAATATTATGTGTTAAAAAAGTCAGTTAATAATAATAATAATAATAAATAAGTAATAATATTTTTTTTTTTGCTTTAGACAATTCGATCGTTCTCTATCTATAACATTATCTAAGCTATAAAGAGCAGAAAATTCTTTTTCTTCCGAGTTGCTATTTCATAGAATTGGTTATTCTATTTACTATAAACTCATGCATTGTTTTCTAAGAAACAATCACGTGCATTGTCGGCAAATCCTTAAAGTCGGTAACTTATTTTTCTTAGAGCTATAGAGGTAATGAGTTTCGAAGGATCGAGTTGTAAAGGTTGTAACAAAGATTGTAAAATCAAACATTGCTAATGTTTGAGATACAGATGTACAATTTTTTTTTTTTTTTTTTTTTTTTTTTTTTTTCGAGTTAGGGAGGGAAAATATATACCAAAATGGCTTGTGGGGATTGACTTATTATTTCGACTTATAGGGGGTTGAAATTTCGACTAATGGAGGTTTTGGGGTTTGAAGGGAAGGGAACGAAAAGTTTTTGGAGGTTTCGACTTAAAGAGGTTCTACTGTATATGATTAAGACGTATGCGCCATAATGTGTAAAAAACAAAAATTATTTGGTGAAATGTCGGTATATAGTGTAATCTATGAAAACATAGGACCTGAAAATTACATTGACCCACAAAGGGTTAACATTAATTCTTAGAATTTTGAAAAAATTTATTTTGATTCATTTGTTTTACACCTATTTTCGTTTTCAAAAAACAGAATGCCGAAAAAGCAGCAGCCTAGTAGAACATGACAAAATCATCTTTTCGGGAGAAAGCGTTTTTATTTGTTAATTTTTTTTTAAAGTTTTTATTCCACGAAGAATGAGTAAGCGTGGAAACGTGATCTGACAAAAGGCGCCATTGAAGACGCCGTTTCGCAGCTTTTTGGAACAATTTTTGTTGATCCCGTTAAGCGAAGGAAGAATAACTTGAAGAAAAAAACTCCCTTCAACAACGGCGCCGCGAAAACTGTTAACTTTTAATTATTTTCAATGTTTCGGATTTCCTTTCGCCGGATTCTTGGAAAAGGAACCACAAAAATGTTCCCATGCAAAAACAAGGAACATTTTAAAAGCAGTTTTCGGTAACTCGAAACTGAATTTTAATCACAAGGGCAAAAAGGGACAGTAGGAAAAAAAAACTATTTTCCTAATTAATCTAAATAAAATCTAAAAATTATGAATTAACAGACTCATCATGACTCAGACTTTTAAATCATGAAATATCAGCATGAGCTATTCAGTTGGCTGGTTTTAGATTTGTTGATATCTTCACTATTAAATCCACTTTTGAGTTTACAATTTTTAAAAGATCACAAACACAAATCTTTTGAACATACCTAATTCTAGTAGGCTCCATCTATATCAAGGTGCTTCTGCCACGGATTAGAAATCCTTTTTATTCCAGTTTCAAAGAACACCTTTGATTTAAATAGGGTAAAGACAGCTTCGTGATTGAGAAAGCGTTTATTCACAGAAATAGTTCCAAACGTATAAAGAAGTGGCAGTCAGTAGGAGACAAGCATACAGAATAGGGTTTGTCGCTCTATGGACATCTTGTGCACAGGAGGGCTAAACAGACCATGGACCTACAGTTTACATCACAAACATCCAACGCCAGGATTCGAACCTGAAGCCTGTGGTGCCAAAGGCCGGTGCACCAGCCAAATGGCCACCAGCCGCTACAGAATAGGGGGGATGAAGCAGAACCTCAAATTCAGTGTTTGGAAAACGATTTGCTAAAGGGATGATTAGAGTTACCGGGGTGAAGAATAACGCCTTTTCGATTCACCAACGCTGGTTCTGATGACAACAATGTCTAATGCACATTATCAATGTGCTGTCAGTAAAGCTGTGCATTAATTGTTCGGCTTTTTCCTAAGAAGGTGTAATGGAATCCACCAAGTCTTTGTCTTCGTATTCCTTGAATATAAGCTTGGTCTGGATGCGTGCTTGGTCACATCTTATCTGCATCCAGCCACTTTGCTGATCGTTTACAGTTATCTTACATCTGCAATTATCATCTACAATTATCCTCAATTATCTTATCTGACATCTAAAATTATCCTGCGTATCCACTTTTCATCACAAGTAAGTGTACGATCCAAACAAGGAACAATTTATGTGTCAAATAGTGTGTAAATCTACTAGCACTGAAGTTTCTGGCACCTCGTGTGGAACCCATTTGTCAAGTTTTGTCACCCGCTCAAACGGGCAAGGTGTCTATGTTGATATGTTACAATGCCAATTCTAAAATAAGCAACTTCTCTAACAATTATTGTAGGGTTGACTTTAAAATTAATTTTGAAAATCATCACAAAGATTTACTTTTGGTCTACCATGAAGTTTATTTTTTAAGCTGATATTTACCGTTGTAAACTTTTCAAATCCTCGTCTCACTATGGAAACATTAGCCGTGTTATTCTCAACATCATTAATGTTTCGTGTTGCATGGGTAGCAGAATGCCCAAGTTTATATTCGTCATAAGAACATCTTTAATGTGTGGAATTTCACGTTACTTTTTGTTTAAAAATGTCTGCACTTATATGCGAACAAATTATATCAAACAGATTGTTTGTTTGTACATGAATAAGCAATAAAATGATATACAACATTCATGTTTAAACTTAATGCTGGTAGATATACAGCCTGAGTAAAAACTTTAAGGCCAGTAAAAATTTTTGAGAAAATGCAAAATGAAATAAAAGGGATTCAAATAATATTACTAATTAAAGTGCATTGATAAGAAATAAATGCTATAAACATAATTTGTAAATACATAATTATGAGAAACATGTGGTTATTTACAAAGTTAGTATTTCTGCCTGAGTAAAAACTTTAAGGCCACCAGTCATTTTTTAAAAATAAATATAATATCGTGTAATTACCATTGCAACTACTAGCTTGTGACAACGCTGCAATTTTCATATTTGCCATACGTTTCTTCGAAGTATTGGTGATCTTTGGGCGAAGGGTAACAAGTTAACTGATCGTGAAAGAGGACAGATCGAAGCTTTGTCTTCAACAGGAATGAGTAGTCGTGCTATTGCAATAAAGATAGGAAAATCAAAGACTGTAGTCAACAATTTTTTAAAATTGAAAGACAATTATGGTAAAAAGAATACTGGGGGAAGACCTAAAGCTTTGTCCTCGCGTAATGAAAGAAGAGTTTGTCAACTTGCATCTACTGGAAAGTACTCAACCAGGAAACTGATTCCGACGACAGGTTTAAAAGTTTGTCAAAAAACGATTTATAACACAATTAGAAGGTCTGAAAGGTACACTTATACAGCAAAATTGACTAAGCCTCAGTTACTGCAGAGACACAAAATAGAGTGTTTGAACTTTGGCCAGAAAGTCATGACCTGGGACAACTATTGCATAGAAATTACTTTTTCTGACGAAAAAAAATGGAATTTGGATGGACCAGATGGTTGGAATTTCTACTGGCATGATATAAGAAATGAAAAAGAAATATTCTCCAAGCGCCAATTAGGTGGAGGGTCTGTCATGACTTGGGGCTGTTTTTCTTACAATGGTGTGGGCTCAATTGCATTCGTTTCAGGTAGAATGAATTCATAAGGATACCAAAATGTCCTAACAAATCATCTTTTGCCAAATGATGAATGTCTTGCTGGAGAAAATTGGAAATATCAGCAAGTCAATGCACCGATCCATTCGAGTAACAGTACAAAAAATTGGTTCCAAGTCGACAATGTTGAAACTGTGAAATAGCCAGCTAGATCACCTGATCTCAACCCATTCGAGAACCTTTGGGCTGACTTAGCAAGAAGAGTTTATGCAAATGGGAGACATTTTACATCAACAACAGAGCTGAAATCTACTATCGAAGATGAGTGGTATAAAACCGACCCCACCCTTTGTCAAAAACTCGTTTCATCCATGAAAACAAGAATATTTGAAGTAATTCGAAGTAATGGCTCCTACACAACCTTCTAAGAACTTGTAATTTTTTTTCTTATATGCTATTTTCTATGTTGGCCTTAAAGTTTTTACTCAGGCTCAAATATTCATCTATGTGTTCTGTAATATTTTCTAATAATAAAATATTTACAAATAAATTTTTCTACTTTTTTTACTTTTATTTAAGCTCAATGATTATCAGTCAAATGGTATTTTAATTCCTCAGTTTAAATGTTTCCATTTTCTCAAAAATGTCTACTGGCCTTAAAGATTTTACTCAGACTGTATATTTTACAGAGAGTCAGCTAGTACTAAAAAGTTCATTTCATTTGGAATACTTTCTGCAGAAATTTAAAGGTAATTTCGAAAGAACGTTCAATCTCTTCCGATGCATTCAAAAATAAACTTGAGGTTTTTAAATTTGAATTATTAAGATTATTCATGCCGATTTTCCAAGCAATAATTAAATATTATTCATAAAACAATTTTTCAATTGAACAAAAAAAAAAAATCTTCAAAATTAAAAGATAAATAAACATTGAGACATTAAATAAAATTAAGTAGTCTGTTTCATTCAACTATGGTTATGGTATCGTATAGTTACAAAGGTTTGGTTTGTCGCTCTATGGTCATCCTGTGCACACGAGGGCTAAACCGAAGAGACCTATAGTTTAAAGTGAGTTAGTGAGTGCGACGAATATAGTTTAAAGTGGCGAGGCATCCATGCCACCGCCAGGATTGGAACCTAAAAAGCTTGTGATACCAAAGGCCAGATCACTGGCCACTTGACCACCAGGCCACATAGTTACAAAGGAGCAATTCATACAACAAACGTAATTGGTTTCATGTAGATTTTCTAAAAGAATTCACAAAAATTCTTCGTGGGGGGGAATAATTTAAAAATATTAAATTAAGCTAATGTTGTTGTTTTTACACAATATATTCAAAAATTTTTGAATAATCAAATATAAGGAGTCACATTTATAATATCACTAACAAGAACAAATATGATAAAGCAAGTATAATACATAAATTCAACTCAATAACTCAACTTATTTTGCTAGCGGCCACTATCGTGAAGACTTTTGACTTGATCTAACTTTAATAATATTTTAAATCCATAGAAACGATAACAACAACAACTCAACTTATTATGTAAATTCAATTTGACGCGATTTACCAACAATACATGAATGACGTCATTTGAGCGCAATTCGTATCCATTAAGTTCAGAAAACTTCACAATGACTTTGTAATTGATTATTCTATTATACTATATGAACGAGCATTTTAACTCATTAAAATATATCCTCAAACTACAAACAAGAAGATGACGTAAGTGTATGCATTTTCATGTTTCGCATCATACTATAAATATTTATAAATATAAATTACCCCATTTAAATAGATGAAACAATCCAAAACCAAGCAACACCTTTTGTTGTTACCCCGTAAATCTAGTGCTGTGAGAATAAACGCCCCTTCTCATACAAAAGTCAGACATTTTTATCTTGGCTGTTATCTGTCTTTTTTTTTAGGGAAGTTAGAGAAAGATCGCTTTGCAATTAGACTCGGCGTTGAGGACCACACACCCTCTAGAGATGCGCAGTAGGAGTCTGGAATCAAGCATTTTCGAAGGTTTGGTTTGTCGCTCTACGGACATTTTGTGCGCACTTTAGGCTAAACAGGCCGGGACCTACAGTTTAAAATGGATTCCGAACCACTCACAAACACCCATGCCACCACCAGGTATATCAAACAAATCCTATATATATATATACATATATGGGGAGGGGATTTGTTTGATTGCTAATCCAATAAGCAGATGACGGCACCTGATTATTGTTTGATGAAGAGTTGCAGAAGGTTTGGTTTGTCGCTCTACTGTCATCTTGTGCACACTTTAGGATAAATAGATCGGGTTGTAAAGTTTAACGTGGATTTTGAACCATTCACAAACATCCATATCACACAGGCAAGATTCGAATTCGAAGCCTGTGGTACCAGAGGCCAGAGCGCTAGCCAAGTGTCCGTCAACTTTCGAAGGAATCGATTTAAAAACTCAACTCGTGAATCTTTTATAAAAATAATTTTTATTTTTCCAAAATTCTAAAAATTCCTATTCAAATTAAGTACCAATTGTCTTGGATCGCCCATGACAGAAGATCTTATAGAGGCTATTCTATTATTAAGGACAAATAAGATTGAATGTATGACAAATAAAGCATCTTTGTTTCTTAAAATGAACAATATTGTTTTCAGCTATTCAATAACAATTTGGTATCTATTCATTGGATATTGTTATTTTTATAGGACATATGTTTGTTTTGTAAGCACATTGAGAGAGTGCAAGAAGTCTTTTTAGTAAGTGTAAATACTAAATTTTTTAAATTGTAAAAAATACTTTCTTTATATATATAAATAATATTTTATGCTTAAGTTAAATAAAAGGTATTGAATTTATTTCACACTTTAATACCCACAGCACATAAAATTATGGTCAAAAGTCAGGAATCGGTATAAAGAAAATCGTCTCGGACGTCAATTTTTTTTTTTTTTTTTTTTTTTTTGTCCGACTCAACCCAGGTGCGAATATTTCATAAAGTACCAGATAAGACTTTTCATTATACATGTAATTTCGCAAGATGATTACAAAGCGAATAATAACGTGTTTTAATCCAACTGCACCTGCTCCTAATCGTAAAAACAAAACTATTATAAGACTATCAAGATTATGCATCAGCTTAAAGAGCTATATTTTAAATAAATTTCATGAAATGCCTTCTTTTTATTATCGTTCCCCGCCCCCATTTATGTACAATGATGAGAGGCCGCAAACAGGTGATGCCAACATTGAGATCCCAATCAAACGAATTAAGAAAACGATTCCACGGATTCAATCATCGCCACCCTCGGCGCAAACCATCTGCGGAATCGAACCGAACGCATGTCCTTATCAGGCGAGTGCAATCAACACGACCGGCATGTGTCTGGGGCCTTAACGGAACCCTGCACTGACCTTCCGAGGGGTTGAGTTCGTGACTCCGGCGTGCGATATGAGGCTTGACCCGCACCTGCAGCCGATCACGAGGTTTTTCTTCTTTTGTGGAGGGCTACACCAGAAACGAGGGCGAGCATGCACAAACCACCAGCTGGTGACAATACCACAAGGACATTTGTAGGATGAGGTAGTACATCGGAACACTATGAGAAACAGACTGCAGGGATTCAAAGTAGCATGCGAATTCCAAATTCTAAGCCTGTTGCACCAGTACAAAAGAAAGACAATTACTTAAATGGTTAGGTCTGACGCTCTACGGTCCTCTTGTGCACACTTTCGGCTCATTAGACCGGGACCTACAGTTTAACGTGGATTTCGAAACAACGAAAAACACCCATGCCACCGACAGGATAAGAACCTGAAACCTGTGGTACCAACGGCCAGAGCGCTAGCCAATTAGCCATCAGGCCGAAATTATTTAAATGAGTTACTTCTATCAGATAATTCATTTTCATTAACTGAATATGGATTCAATTGTTTTTTAAGCAACGTCCAGACGACAGTACAAGAACTAGTGAGTCATTTTCAAGAATCCATTATAAATCAGTTTGTCTCAGTGTGGACAGAATCATCGAAAAGAGTCATCTGTCTCGGCCCCCGCTCCAACCCTAGTCAGTTTCTTGCTGAACCCGCTGTCACACACAACCAGAAAAAGTGTGCTTTGTTTCTCGCGGTCAGACGGGGACGTTTGTAGAGAGATCGACTCGCCTGCCTCGTCTGGATGCTGGTTTAATGTTTACATTAGGAACATTCTATTTGAATAGCATCCATTTATTGTGATGTGTAATTATCTATTAATTCTCCAGTGAACTTGCTTTGACTAAATTTAATAGCTTTTTATTTTATTATTATTTTTTTTTTTAAAGACAGATCCTTCTTTCTTTCAGAAATTTCTACTTTTCCAATGACACTTAAAAGCACCCCTGTACCTTAAAAAGGAACGTAAAATATTTGCTATCAAATAGAGATGTCTTTTTTTTTTTCTTGCTAAAAAGTAAAATTAAATAAGAGATGCATTAGAAGCTTAACATTTAAAATGTTCTCTCCAACCACCAACCTATAAATTTGAGTCGTCTGCCTAATCCTCAATGTCGTGCAGTGCTAGACGGACATTCCATGAGTCATCTACTCATCGATGGAGGGAAAGGGGCAGCTTCTGTAGTGATGGAGCACCCTTAGGTAGAAGTCTGACTTGGCTCCATAATGCTCTTACAGTCATACGAGACCAGGACCTACGGTTTAAAGTGGATTCCGAACCACTACAAAGACCCATGGCACCGCCGGGAATCGACCCCGAAACCTGTGGCACCGAGCTCTAATCACTCTGCCATCAGGCCCGCTAGACGATTTTCACATCTGGAGCACCATCCACCTTGCAGAAAAAAAAATGGGGATGCTACTTAACCCCCCCCTTTTAGAGGGGCGAAAACTATACAGAGCAGCATTGCGAAATGAAAAAAAAATATATATATATATGGATATTTTACTGACTGGGCTTGTCGGATTTACGACTTCTTTATAAGGTTATTCGATTCCTTTGTATTCCTTTTAGAAAGCATCTTTATACTTATTAAATTTATCACCATTAACCATTAATCAGCACTCACCATTAGCCATCATTGAATGTATCGAATTGAATGATGGTTAATGATAGTTAATTCAATAATGAGTGCTGATTAAGAAAGCAGATTTTTTTTTCTAGCTGTAAATGAAGCTGCTGCTTTTTTCTACGCCGTCAACTTTCGCTACCATTCGTCACCCAAGACGCATTTGTGGAGAACCTCTCAAACAGCGTGTATCTTTGTGTCGCACGAGAGACAATGCGACCGAAAAAACATTGTCATGTCACACTGGCCAATTCTATAAAATACCGTCTGCTTTGTGCAAAGGCCGGGAACTTTTTCTAGAGTCCAACAACAGAAGTCAGCTCATATTGGGACCCGCTCATCTCGCAATAAAACCTAGGTACTCTTCCTTTTAGCCGGGCGCAAGAGACCCATCGCCAAATATTGATAAACATCATCATCATCAGTGGTGCAACAATACCATGGTGGGTCAAGACATTTCGAGACAGAGTTGTTAGCCCTATTAGACCGGGACCTACGGTTTAAAGTGGATTCCGAAGTCACTCGGTCGTCAGGCACCATGTTTTTAATTAATATTTTCATTAATATTCAGTTAATATTTGTGAAAAATATGATAAAATAAGTTATTCGTTTTATGAAATTGAGTTGTTTGATTTTCGAACTTGTTATTTATAGGGCTGTTTTTTCGCGTTGTTGAAGAAATGTGCGTCCGGCTAACGGAAAGGTACCAAAACATACATCAGAAGTAATAACAGAATTCCGTAAATGATTAGCCCATGAAATTAGGAATGGAAAGGAAAATGACTTACAACTTAATTTTTTGACCATAACTTATTTTTATAGTGTTTTGACTATCACAAATCGTATACTAGACAACAAAATGGAAGTAATATGTTAGCTTAATAGTAATCCAGACAGAGTTATAATGATCGTCGTTGGCGCCTGGCGACCTCATGGCGACATTTTTTTACATTACAAACGTATCGCCATGACGTACGTGTTTTTTTTTAATAAAGAAAAACGCCTTTGCTGTTTATGTTTGGAAATTTACGGTAACAGATGGTGAATTTACGGTAACACCAAATGGGCGCAGAAGGTGGCCGAACTCGTAACTCATTCCTCTGAAGCAACCATTCGACAAAACCAAACCATAGTTCTGTAGAAATAAAAACTTGTTGTGGACATGCTTTAAGCACTTTTTAAGTCTGCCTGCTATTCTCTATCGTCTCCTTAATTAATTCTTGTTGTGTAATTTAAAAGTAGAGGTTTTTTATGCTTGCTTGACTACGCTTTTTACAAAATGACTACGACTATGACTACGCTTTTTACAAAAATAAAATTTCTAGAATCATACTATTCTAAACGAAACAAATGTTTCGACACATTGCATTAACCGAGAAAAAAGCAATTATTTTTAAAAGTTGTTGTGAATCTAATTTAACCGCATGGAAATTTTCTCTCTTCGTTGTTGGTATATTTTGTAGAAGCGGAATCTCCAACCATGGCACTAGATATAAAATAAGTTCATCCTCATTTGTTCTACACACAAAACTTTGAAACATTTTTGTAATTTATATTTATACAGGGTGAGGCCCAAAATGGAATCGACCGATCTTTTTTGAAATTCCAACATCATCAGCAAGGTCTCTCATTGTAAATCGACGGTTTGCAAGCACCCAATCTTTAATTTTATGGACGTGAGCTTCGTCGGTTGAGGTTGATGGTCTACCAGAGGGCTCTTCGTCTTCAACGTGTTCTCTACCTTCTTTGAACTGTTTATACCCCTTCTAAGCATTTCTTTCCGATATAGAAATGCTCACAGAATGCCTTCTGCAATATTCTAAACGTTTCCGCAAACAAAATTGAATGCGAGTTCTTTGCTCAATTCATTCAGGCATTTCAAAAATCGCCGGAATCAGTTTGAGCGTCTCACAAAGTCAAGCATAACGCAAACACTAATGACTATTTTGACTTTTAATTTCAGACAGATGTCAAGGACAGTGCCAGCAACTTCAAAATAAAAAAAGAAGAAAAAATCGAAATTCCATAAGCCCCGGGAATTTTAAATTGAAAATGGGTACTTTTTGGCTACAGTGCTATATTATATGAGATACAACTTTTAAACGCCATCACAAAAAGTTTGGAGGTCGCTGAGCTAGAGAAGGAGGAAATGTAACGGAAAAGAGACTTTTTACCACGCATCTCTGTCTCTCTCGCTTTATTTAGATCCTGCGAGTCGTGGAGTCTGTCGTGGCAAATCTCTTCGTTGGGCGGACAAACGGCCGCGCAGAGCGAAATTTATTTGCCACTCTCTTCAGAGGCAAAGGTGGAAACACTTCTTCGCTCTTCTTTTTCTTCCTTCCAACCACTTTTTTCTTTTTCTTCTTCTTTTCGACGGAATTTCTTTTACTTTCCCCCGCAAGACACATATAACATCCGGTTAAAAGAAATCCAACTCGGAACCGTATATAGAACTGGCTTCGGGTTCGGAATGGTTTTTCGTAACATTTGAGTTGTGTCTTCTCGCTCGAAGAGTGGTGGGGAATCATAATAATAATAATAATAACAGTAGAAGGAGAGACTTTTTTTTGTTTCTCTTTCTGAAGGGTGTTTAAGGTTTATTTGTTCACTCTTTCGTACTGGAATCGTTAAAAGGATTCTGTCGAAACATTTCTTGTTGCACAAGTGTGTGAATGGATGGGGTCGAAAGACATAGAGAAGAGTTTTAGTTTTTCTAAAATGGCTGAAAGTCTTCTTTCCATTAACATTCTTCCCTTTAAATTTCTCTAAAGTTCTTTGCCTTTAAAGTTAATTCAAGAGCTCATAATATTAAATAAACAGATTCAATATTAAAAGGTACATGAAACAGGAAAACTAAAGAGTTATAAAGCTAAAAAAACTGACTTTCTTAAAGTAAAAGCGGTCTGGTGGCGGAATCATAACAATAACAGTAGAAAGAGAGACTTTTTCTTTTTTCTGGAGGGTGTTTAAGGTTTATTTGTTTGATTCTGTCGAAACATCTTTTGTTGCACAAGTGTCGTTAAACAACCGATGAATGAATGGGGTCGAAATACGCCGAGAAGAGTTTTAATTTTTTTAAATTGCTGAAAGTTTTCGTACCATTCTTACTTTTAAAGTGGAATTTAACAGTTGATAATATTAAATAAACAGATTCAATATTAAAAAGTAGATGAAAGAGGAAAACTAAAGAGTAATAAAATTGAATAAACAAACTAGATTAAAAAGTAAAAGCGGCCTGACGGCCCAGTTAGCTAGCGCTCTGGCTTTGGTAACGCAGGCTCTAGGTTCGAATCCTGGTGGTGGCATGGATGTTTGTGAAGAGTTCGGAATCCACGTTAAGTTGTAGGTCCCGGTCTGTTTCCCCCTAGTGTGCACAAGATGGCCGTAGAGCGACAAACCAAACAATAAAGAATAAAAATTGAATATTTATTTTACAGAGCTTCTTAAAAGGGACAGATTCACTTCTACCCATAAAAAACAAAACCTATAGCGCATGAAAAGATGTTTAAAAACAATGAGAAAATGTTGGAATCAGAATTTATTATTATTATTTTTTTTTTTTAGGGTTGCCTTTTCATTGCTTCCTATAATGCTATATTAGTATTACAACTTTTTAAGTTCGCATTAACAAAAAAAAACATTAAGAAAATCAATTGAAAATAATAATCGAATAGTGATAGATTTAACTTATCACTTAGAAATCCAACTCGGAACCGTATATAGAACTAGCTTCGGGAGTAGTTCGGGTCCGTAATACTTCAGTTGTGTCTTCTCGCTCGAGGAATGGCGGGGAATCATAATAATAACAACAGTTGAAAGAGAGCTTTTTTTTCTTTTTCTAGAGGGTGTTCAAGGTTTGTGTGTTCACTCTTTCGTACTCGAATAGTTAGCGGATTGTGTCGAAACAGTTCTTGTTGCACAACCGGTGAATGGATGGGGTCGAAATACTTCGAGAAGAGATTTAGTTTTTTAAAGTGGTTTTCATTCCATTGACGCTCTTACCTTTAAAGTGGAATTTAAGGGTTGATAATATTAAATAAACAGATTCAATATTAAAAAGTAGATGTAAGAGGAAAACTAACGAGTAATAAAACTAAAAAATCAAAGTAGATTAAAAAGCAAAAAATTTAAATGAGTTATTAAGGTTTATTTTACAGAGCTTCTTAAAGGGATCTATTCACTTCTATCCATATGAAACAAAATTTACAGCACGTGAAGGGATGTTTAAAAAAGATTAGCAAATATTGAAAGCAGAACTTATTTTTATTTTTTAAGTTAAGTTAAAATTAAAGTTCCGTTGCTTCCTGTAATGCTGTATTATTAATTTCTTATTAACAGATAAAAACATTTTTTTTTGTTCTAATGCAGCTGGCAAACACTTAGACAGTTGTCTTGGATGCCTTAAGGCAAGCGCTGCACCGACGCTACTCACTTAGCACTACCTAAGAGGTGCGCGTGGCTTGAAGATAAGTTACGGACGCGGAATTACATTACCCTACAACGCTCTACGATCCTGTTAGACCAGGACCTACGGTTCAAAGTGGATTCCAAATCACTATAAACATCCATGCCAGGACTCGAACCCGAAACCTGTGATACAGAGCGCCAGCTGCTCGGCCATCAGGCCCCCACTAAGAAAATAAATTTAAAATAGAATCGAATATTTATAAATTTAACTTATTTATATAAAGATTAACTAAAAGCTTTTGGATAACAGTACTTATAATATATGTATTAAATAACCTAGGAAAATAAGGTTGAAATTTATTTATTTATTTATTTATTAATTGATCAAAAATAGACGTAAAATGTTGGATTTCAGTCATTGAGCAAGAAGAACTCCACACATATTTGTTTGAATGGACTATAGGAAAAGTGAATTCGTAAAAAGATGCTCCAAGTTGAGTACTTTTTCGTCGAATTAAGTTATTTCATAAATACGCTTAAATGCTTTTGGATAAAAGTACTCATGTTAATCTATAAATAAGTTAAATCTATAAATATTCGATTTTTATTTTCCACTTTTTCATATACTGAAATGAATAGCATTCTAACAGCTCGGAATCAGCGGCAAACGCTCCTTCATAATCGATCTGCGACCGATAAGGCACCTCAGTTTGTGATATCGAGCGTTTTTTGAAGACATTGAACTCGATGAGCGAATCGTCCGTTCGCGCCGCTGATAAGGCGTCCAACAACACAGCTTCCGAAGTGATAAGAGACACGCATCCTCTCAGCGTGGTCGCAGTTTAGGATGATAATCAGATTAAAAGACAATGACAATGAAGAAACACAAGCGATACAAAAGATAATAAAAATAATCGATTTTCATTTATAATTTATCATGGATCAACACATTTATTCGTCTGATTTTTCAATTCCTACTATTAGTTCACACTTTGGTATATATGACAAACTTTGTAACACTTTGGTATATATGGCAAAATATCCAAGAATCTGGCGCTCGGTGCCACAGGTTTCGGGTTCGAGTCCCGGCGGTGCCGTGGATGTTTGTAGTGGTTCGGAACCCATTTTAAGACGTAGGTCCTGGTCTCATGTGGCTGAAGACCGTTGCGCATAGTCCTGACAACCCTATCCCGTAAAAGTAAAACATCTCCCGTCTAGAAATCGGCCAGCACGCATGCGGTCTTGGCTCACCATGAGGCTGTTGCGCCACTGACGATTTTATATATACATATACATATATTTGCAAACATAGACGATAATTGTTGCTATAATTTTCTGAATTGCGTGACATTTGAACTGTACGGTTTGAAGGATGCTGCAGAGCTGTTGAACTAACATGTTTTCGAGAGGATACATGGAGAGATAAATTTGTAATTTTGGTTAGAAACATTATTATTATTTTTGTTCTTTCTATGTGTACTCTGAATGATTCGATGTACGCCACTGAGCTATACATTATAATTGTATCATTCTAACAAGTATACGTTATATGAACGATTTTCTAATTGTATCAGTTATAAAATTCATTTCATGAAATTGTGTACTTTTTGATTCTTTTCCGAGTCAACTAAAACAAATATTTTCACGAAACAATTCCATTTTAATAAAAAACTTTTATTTTAAAAATTAATGAAATAAAAACAAACTAGTTCCTATGAATCTTTCGTGCCCGTATTACGGAAAAAATACCTGAATTTTATTGCGAAATTGGACGGATTTCAACAGAAGTCGATCTTCGTCATTGAGCTTTAGAAAAAGTTCTAAAAATTCCCGGCCCAAACAGGAAAACAGACTTTGATTTCACTTTAACCGTCTGCAAGTAACTGTAACTTGCTAGATCTCGTAACTCTATATTCATATCACAATTAGAAATATAGGGGCCTGATGGCTGAATGGCTAGAGCTCTGGCGCTCGGTACCACTGGTTTCGGGTTCGAGTTCCGGCGGTGCCATGGATGTTTGGAGTGGTTCGGAATCCCTTTTAAACAGTAGGTCCCGGTCTAATAGGATTGTAGAGCATTGTGGGGGTAGTGCTCCTCGCATCCTTAGGCTATCTTCAAGCGACACGTGCCCAGCTGGGTAGTGCTAATTGAATAACGTCGGTGCAGCCCTTGCTTATGGCATAAAGATTATCTGTCTCTGTATTGCCGGCTGCATTTGAACAACAATTAGAAATATTTCTTCTCCATCAAAAGAGAGAGCGTAATTAATATTAATCATAATAAACAATGCACGCCATGCGCAAGAAAGCCTCCACAATGCAGCGCGTAACATCAGTCGCAACACATTCTTATCGACGAGGTATGTTGCCCCCTCCCCCCCAGTGGGAGCTGACGCTTTTTCACTGTAACCGAAAACTAGCGTAGGGGGGAAGCTAACCTCTCAACTCAAGCTATCTGGATGTATTGAGTGAGCAGACAGATGACAAACCACTGAGATTGACACATTGAACTGGAGTGGTACAGCTTTTTTTTTATTAGTATCATTTTTTTACTTATTATCTTTATTTTATTTTTTTACCGAATAAGTTAGGATAAAAAAAAAAAAAAAAAAAAGAAGAAAGAAAAGATTTTTAAAAAAATCGCTGCACGTGTTTCGTTCTCGAACAGAGGGGACAAATCAGTAACAAGAAGTGACAACCACTGTTCTGACGTGAACCAGACATCGAAGAACAGGGCTGAAATATCGTTCTTGATGGCGGAGACCACACGGAGGAACAACCCGTGAGGGAGACTACAGGGTGGAGGGAAAAAAAAAAAAATTAACCGCAGAAGATAATAAAAAATAAGTTCAGTATCTTCTCTTCTCTGCACAGATAAGATCTCTCAACTCCACCCAACTTTTTGCGAAGAAATAGTTTGGGGTCCATCGATAGTTCTCGCAAGGGCAAAAAAGAAAAAAAATCCAAGACCGAACGAATGTGCTTGTCTGTTTAAAAATGTCTTTGTGAAGATGGATTCCGGTCGAACACACCCCGATTTCTCGGTAACCGTAACTACTGAAATTATTTTTATTGACTGAGGTCAGAAATAATTTTATTCGAAGGCTATTCTCGTGATGGGTGCAAAGGGAAGACTGATAAAAAAAACTTCTAAAAGTAGCAATATCTACAAGTAGATCAGGGAGTGATAGACTGATTCACATTAAAATCTATAAAAAAAATGCATCGTTCATCTATTCAGGGATGGTTTTTTTATAGTGCGAAAAAGACTTCGTTATTGTTTTATTACGTTTTATTTATTTTATATGAATAGGAATTCAAAAAGCAAACCATTGGTTAAATCAAAGAAAATGCTCAAAAAACTATAACGTTGTGGTCGCTAGTAGTAATTTGTAAGTGAAATAATTTCATACATTCCGTGCATACATTATTTCAGGGATTAATTATTAAAAATCAATGTATTTAATATATCTGGTGTTATTATTATTTTTTTTATTATAAAATATTGATTTGTTGTTATCGATTTGTTCAGATAACATGACGATCAAAATACTACTTTGCGCTATTTTCGTGTTCCTAACTGAACACCAATAAGATTTGTACCAATAAGATTCCAACCAATAAGATTATGTAGTGAATAATTTAGTATCAATTTTTTTTTATTATTAATGATGGTCATTGTAATTACAAAAAGCGAAATGCCCACATATGGGGTCAAGAGGTTAAAAAATAAAACTAAATGTACGGGAAAAACTAAAATGTGTCTTTAGGTAAATCCTTCTGAATGAATGGACAACTACACGATAGAAAATAAAAAACAGTTTGTAGTTTTATATATTTTACTAAAACTTATAGAAAGGGTATGGCTCCAAAAGAATAATATAATATTTGTTAATCCATTGGTTGAAGAAATATTTTCGTCAAAAATGACTCAGTCGCTATTGATACCAGTGCAAGTATTAAAAACTAGGATTCCTTTCTGATTGATTTTAATATTGACATAGTTTTATCTATACTCGGGCCATTCAGGCTCGCTAGACTCTTCACATCTAGAGCTCCATCCACCTTGCAGAAACTCATGAAGTAGTGATGTCATTCATTCACCTCCCCCGCACCTTCTGTAGCTGAACGAGCGCAAGTCACTCGGCCCCATATATATACATACACATATAGGAAATTAATTGAAAGTGTTGCATGCTTATGTCGTAATAGCTCGTGATTCAAATGACTTTAGAAACAATCTCTAAATTGTTTTCGAAAGCTCAAGGTTTGATTTTTAAAATAAAACTATAAAAAAAAAATTTAGTGATTTGAACAAAGCAGTAAAGCATGATTCCACATTGTCTTTTATGGATATTTCGAAGCGTTATATTAAAATGAACTCAATAATATGCAGACATAAGATTACGGATATGAAAGGTATTTCAAAAATGAATTATTAATTGAACATGTACTTTGAATATCAAGGTCCGTTTCGGGAAATCGGACCTATCATTAGGTAAATTACGTACATAGAAAGATCATCCGATGCACTCCTCTGGGAAATCTCCCGCAAAGCAACAACGTTTACCGGAATATATTTTTAAGTCCTCAAAATGTTTTTCTAAAAAACCTTCGAGCGAAAGATAACAAAAACCAACCATCGGGATAAAAAGAGAACGGGGGAAGGGGGGAGAAAGAAGAGCAGCGAATACGTGACAAAACCCGTGTCTGACGGAAGAGGGCATTTTTCTCTTTTTCCAAAGAGAAAGGCATTTCTTAATTAGAAAGAAAGGCAATTGCGCACTCGTCATTAGTTCTCCAGTTTCGAACTTTTGTTTCTTTTTGTTTCCCCTTAAAGTAACCACTTCAAGGACTGTTATCGGTTCACTTAAACGAATTACAATTATCTTCAAATTTTGAAGTACTTATGTCTTAAATATTTATTAAAAAAGTGAAATGAGAGAGTTACTATTGACAAAAGTGTTTGACTTTTTTTGTTTCATTTTCGTTTATCAATAGAGAGTTTTTGCATAACGTTTTTTTTTTTTTTTTTTTTTTTTTATCGTCCGATATTTTTTTCCTAGGGCGCATGCTCATTGTACCTATTGCGCATGCTTATCTGTAATATTTCACTACTGAGCTATTCCTATGAGCATGCGCGCTAGGAAGAAAAAAATATCGGACGATAAAAAAACGTTATGCAAAAACTCTCTATTATTAAAAATAAAACCACTTTTTTAATAAAAATTATCCTATATTTTTTACGTAACAACTGTTCCACTCTGTAGGCTTCAAATCGTCGTCTTTCCACTGATATTAGAGAATTTTTGCATACCGTACGTTAGTTACCGTAGGACGTCCGTTAGCTTTTTCTCCCTAGCGCGCATGCTCATAGGAAATTATGTTTCCTATGAGCATGCGCGCTAGGAAGGAAAAGCTAACGGACGTCCTACGGTAACTAACGTACGGTATGCAAAAACTCTCTATTAACTAAATCCATGTGTGTCCCGATCCTACACTCGAAAAACCCTGCGTCTTTGGTGTACCCTTCAAATATCACTTTGTGGAGACCACCGAATGAGACGTAGGCCATGTGTGTATACCCAAGGATGTGAAAAAGCATTGCATTGGATGACAGTTGCAATTTGAGAGAATTGTGCTTACAAATTGTTGAACACCGGTTAGATTCATGTATCCTACGGACAGACATCAACAGGTGATAGGTTAAAACGTTTTTAGGGAAAATTGGTTTGCATTTGAGCGTTATACGGAGAAAACCAGGAAAATTTCCACACCACAGCCTGACCATCGATGCACGACGGTTTTATGCACCTTGTTGCAATCACCGTCGAGTCTCTTCGTTTCTGAAAGCAGTGAATGTAATGATGCTACCAGTGAATTTGAACCTCTGCCCTTCTGCACGCTAGCTGAGTACGAGTTGCCACGAATCGGACTACACACATTGTCACAATCACCATAGAGTCTGCAAAACGGAGTTCTCTCCAGAGAAACATTAAAAGCCGAAATGATGACAAGTCAATGCTACACGGCTCTTTTGGATAGAGTGATTCATTTACTTTCAGTCATTCAACTGCAATGTGAAAATGGAAATGTGTTTAACAGACGTCAAACGCTGGAAGAAGCATTCATCTCCTCAGAACTTTTGAATGAATTTTACGCTTCTTTTCTGGCTCTCAGGAGAGCCTGAAAAAAGATGAAAAGAGCCAGAAAAGATGATGCATTTGCGAATAGAGAGCGCACGCATCCGTCACATTATTGGCCCAACAGTAGAACCGCTTTTGCCGGCAGAAAGATTTCATGGCTCTGCGACTGTCAAAAATGCTATATATCTAAAACTTTTTGAGCTCTTTGCCACTTTATTTTTTTTTTTTTTAACTGTAACCGTATTTCGGTGTAAGAACCTTTTCCCCCGCACTTTGTTGTTGATAGTCACCAGTGGTAGACACGGGTTTTTGTGTCCGCAATTTCTATTATTATGTATCTATATCGTTATTGTAATGTGTCCAAAAAAAGTATTAAGGAAATATATGAATTAACTGACTCCATCCCGACCTCTTGTATATCTCGTCTGCGGTTCGTTAGACTAGAAAGGTAAAAGAAATTTTCTAGTTTAGCGGATTTTTTGGTGAAGCAAAAGCCATGAATGGGCGTTGCTTTTGCGATGTGAGCACTTATGAAATTATAGGTTTCACTTATGAGTTTGGAGGGCGGCTGCTCTAGGTTCGACAGCCGCCCTCCCATGGGTACGTGTTGCAGACATTTATCCAATAAATGCATGCAAATGCATGTATTTCTAAAAAGTTAAAAGCGAAGCTCATCCAAGCATATCATATCCATAAGATATCCTCTTTAGCTCCGATGATGGCTCATTTGAATAAATTTTCGAAGGCTTGAAGAAACACCCCAAGATGGGTAATTTATACCCCAAAGAGCAGCCTTTAAAAAAAAACCAAATACAGTAGAACCTCTGTAAGTCGAACTTCAAGGGAGACGCCAAATAATTCGAGTTTTCGACTTATGGAGGATTTTGCAAGGAAATACTCGACTTGTAGAGGTTGAGATTCTTTCCAACTTATTTTGAGTTAGAGGGGTAAAAATAAATAAAAATTCAAATTACAGAGGTAATAAACATGTTTATTTGCAACTTAAAAATTATATTATGTACTACAATAAAAAATTAAAATAATTCCGAAAAAATTTCAAAGGATCGAGTTGTAAAATCAAACACTGCTAATGTTCGAGATACAGAGGTCCAATTTCTTTTTTCGAGTTACGGAGGGAAAATAGATACCAAAATGGCTTGTGCGGATAGACTCATTATTTCGACCTATACAGGGCTGAAATTGCCAGTCATGGAGGTTTTGGGGCTTGATCGAAGGGAACAAAAAATTTGTTTCGAGTTGTGGAGGTTTTCGACTTACAGTAGAACCTCTTTAAGTCGAACCTCGGTATCTTCAAGAGTCGTCTCGTTGCTCACGTCAAGGTTTTTTTTTTTTTTTTTTTTTTTTTTTGTTCTAATGCAGCTGGCAAATAGACCGTGATCTTTTATGCCATACGGGCTGCATCGACGTTACTCACTTACCACTACCCAGGAGGTGCGTGTAGCATGAAAATAAGCTACGGTCACGGAGTAACACTACCCCCGGCAACGCTCTACGATCATGTTAGACTGGAATCTACGGTTTAAAGTAGATTCCGAACTACTACAAACATCCATGGCACCGCCGGGACTCGAACCCAAAACCTGGGGTACCGAGCGCCAGAGAGCTAGGCACTCGCTATTCAGGCCTCAAATAAGTTTTCGAAGACTTGAAAAAGAAACACCCCAAGATGGGTAATTCATACCCCACAGGACAACCCTTCAAAAAAATCAAAGAGCTGCAAGAGCAGTCTCATTGCTCTCTTCAAGGTCAAAAGAGAAGAAGAAAAAAATGCATCAGGAGTAGAAAGTTGGAGAATCCAAATCTGGCAACGAGAGTGTTTCGAGGCGCGAAAACGTGATCGCGACCGCCAAAACGGAACGTTAATGAGAGGAATGGATTCGTTACGGTCGCAGATAAGAAGAAAACCGGCTAATGAGATTTTAACGATTGCCGGGGAGGACGAAGAACAACCAAAACACGACCCAATTATCTTTTGGGGATGAAAACGCAGAGTGGAATGAGTAGTTTCATTTCGGAGCCAATGTCAACGCGAAATTTGAAACCGAGGTTATTCTAACACTGGGTTTTGTGTTCCAACGTTTTAAATAATTTTTAATGAGTTTCGAATGCTTCTTAATGAGTGGAGAGTGTAGGAGATTTATTTATTTTAGAGGAAATTTGAACTCTTTATAGGCTGTTTTTACAAATTTATACATGTATAATTCAAATTTTGAATTTAAAAAATATAGCTTCAAGTTTTTTTTTTATTAATAAATAAATAGCATAATAAAAATTTATTTATCGTTTAAGCAAATATCATTTATAGCCTTTTCAATCATCATTTTGGCACCATAAAAGTAGTTATAAAAATATAATTAAAAAAATCGGTTCAGATTACATCTAGTATTGGGGATTGGGTTAATGAATTAAAAATAAATTTATGGAGGTTTTGGTTTGTCGCTCTACGGTCATCCTGTGCACACTTTAGGCTAAACAGACCAGGACCTACAGTTTAATGTGGATTCCGAACCACTCACAAACATCCATGCCACCGGCAGGATTCGAATCTGAAGCACCAAAGGCCAGAGCGCGAGCCACTTGGCCACATAAATTTATGGAAGGAAAGTATTCCGACTGCAGTCTGTTATGAATATACAAAAGTTATCCCAGGATACAAATATCGATCGTGTTGTAGATATACACACGGTAAAACTAGATATCTATATTGTTTTTGATAAACATATCGATACTGTTGTAGATATGCATGCCTATTACATGATATAAATACTTTGAAACGACTAAAGGTTCTATTTAGGCTATAATAGTGATGATTCAGAATAATGAAGTAGGATTTGTAAAGTATATAGTTTTCATTAAAATAATAATAATAATAAAAAAAAAATAAGGTGAAATCTACTCGGCACCGGAAAATGCCTAAGTGATAAATATGAAACTTTAAAAAGAAGGAATTGACGAGTACTTAAAGCCATTGAAAATACAAATGTTTAAAATCCCAATCCAAAACGTGAAAAGTGCTTCAAAATCCTACTGCAAAACACTTGAATCAAAAGCCAAGTTCTGCAGAAAATTCCTTAAGACTGACGTTATTCACGAATCATTTCAAGAATTAAGGGACCCAAAGTACCCTTTTCCGCCACAATTTGCAATGGAATTTTATTTGCGTAGCCCTCATTTTCGGATAATGTTCACACATGATAATAAAAAAAAAAAATACCACGTAGGAAATTCCTCTTATGTGTTTATTTCTATACAAGTAATCATTAGAAAAACCGTGAAAGCCTCCCCCTAAAAAACCTCCTATATGTTAACATAACGCCGATCTCATATTTTTCTACGCAATCAGAGCGTTTCGCCGAATAGCAATTCATTTTTCCAGGCAAGTACAAATGAGCTCCGAGAAAGCGACAGGAAGTTCAGTACTGGGAGGGGGCGCCCGAAAAGGGCCCTCGCTTCCAAAGATCCTCTAGAGCTGATACCGCTGCTGCAGGAGCAAATAACAAGCAGACCTTTGTGGTGTCGCGCCCTGAAGCCAGCTTGCGGTATCAACATCAACAACAATGCATGTGAAGAGAAACTTCTTTTCTTTCAAAATGAATGAACCACTTGTTCGGAATTCATCCCACGAGTGGATGTGAATTTTCAAACTAAAGCCATCATTCGGAAACCTCAGTCATTATCATACTATACTTTAACAAAGTTAATTTTGTTAAAGAACATTGTATATCACGATTTTAATTTTATTTAACACAAAAAAATCATAGAGAGAGAGAGAGATGCATTGAAACCTGTTTTTATGCTGTCTTCATTTGTGCAGTATTTAAAAAATTGGCAACAAGAGATGGTTGACAAAATAATACGCAAAAAAAGAATCCAACAGATTGCCCACCCAATATTGCATCATCAAGTAACTACGAATGTTACTCGATCTTCATCTTCTGTAGCCTCTTCAAGTAACGAAAGTGATTTTGAACCACCAGAAACTCCGCGCACTTGACGACGGTTTTAAAAGCACGTTTTGGAATCTACAGAAGCAAATAAAGCCTTTAAAAATGTTCCGATGTGTCATTTCGATTTCTGCTAGCTTGGAAAACTAATTTCTGGTTGTATATTTTCTGTGCGGAACTTTTTATTGATGCGATCCCTATATACAGCATAAAAGAATTTCTTTTTTAATGTGTTGCAAATAATATTTTTTACAGCTTCCAAGTGAAGTTTCTGGATATTTTCTTTTATGCAGTCCCCCTCACAGAGACAAGTTAGAATGTACTATAGAATATTTGGAATTTATAATTTATAAATCCATAAAAAATCTGGATCAGCACATTACAACCTGGTAAAACTTGTTTTTATGGTCAGTATATATTTCGAGGATAAACTGAATTCTGTTTTTGTACGTTATCCTTATCATCATCATCATCAGTGGTACAACAGCCCCATGGTGGGCCAAGGCCGTCTGCTATTCTACTTCGATGCTGGTTCATTGAGTACTGTTAATTTTATGGGACATGCATATATATATATATAAATTTCTCTTTTGTATTAATATTTAGAGTTCCAAGGATGTAAATAATACTCCTTTCAAATTAGGTGAAAAAAACCTTCATCACTATGCTTATAAATGTACAAATTCAATTAATGTCATTGAATTCCTATCACGCACTCATTAATAAAAACCATCAAAATTCATTAATAATCTTCATAATCATCATTATCTCAATGGCGCTAACAGCTCCATGATGGGCCAAGTCCGTCTGCTTGCTGGCAGATTTCTAGACAAGAGATGATTTACGATCCTATTAGGACCGGGACCTACGGTTTAAAGTAGATTCCGAACCACTACAAACATCCATGTCACCGTTGGAACTCGAACTCGAAACCTGTGGCACTCAGCCATCAGGCCCCTTTTACATATTATAGGTAGAAGAAATTAGTTCTCAGTAAGCAGAGGAATAATAAAAACATACAAAACAGGACTAGAATTATCTTCGTTATATCGGGTCGACAAGAAAATCATTTCAGTTTTCGGAATGCTTTTAAAGGGTAAAACCCAGGGTGCAAACCCAGGAGAATCTAAAAATGGAATGTTCCCCTTTTTCTTTTTCTCGTTTCTTCTTCTCAACACCGCACGGTACTGAAATGTTGAGATTTTATCTATCTGTGTTTTCCGACAAAAAATAAAATGCTGGGAAAAAAAGAAGCGTTATCTCCTATAACGAATAGCTGACTTTTTTTCTTCTTTTTCTCGTGCTGCATACATATTTACACACGAGATAATTTCTCCGTTATCTATCCGAAGATATCCTAAAAAAACTGAACTAAGTCATTGCACTGATAGTGCTCTATCTCACACACACACATACACAAAAAAAAACGCAAATAATGAAACGAGACCACAATAAAAAATAAGTTTTTTCCCAAGGTGGGAAAAATGCGATGAAATAAAAAAAATCTTAGTCATTGAATTAAAAAAGAACAGATGAGGGTGAAATTCTCGAAAGGGGATGTCCCAGTCCAGTCGTTTTCACGTTGAAATTAAGAGCTATGATGAGAGGAGTTGATTTCTTAAATACGTTGGTCTAGTCATCGACATAAAAAAAAACCGGCCTTTTTTTTTCCGAGGAGAAGGGTTACTAATGCTTTTATTTACAGATTCATCGTTATGGCCTACATGCTCAGCAATCACAAATTTTTAATCTTATTCAATTTTTGACAACTGGTCCCTACAGCAGGCCCCGGTCGGTATGAAATTTTAAAATTAAAGTTAAAAAGAATTTAATTCAACATTTTATTTTTTATCTTACTTTTAATTTATTTTTAGTATTTTTTATTTTTATTTTTAGAGTACAATTTTTATTTTTTACCGTGTTACTAACCTTAAGCAGCCAATTAAAAATCGTAAATTTTATATATGAATTAAGACGAGGAGGTTAAGGAGTCTATCCCCATCGGTACGCCAGTTGCCAGACATAAAAATAACCTTCCGAAAGTACATTGAAAATATCAGAACCCAATGCTAGAGTAAAATGCTATTGCATTTAACCATTGTTGGGGAAACATTTCATTGTATCTCTTCAAAATAAGCTACAAACAAGTTCTCAGACCTACGCAGCCCCTATCTGGGGACTTTCTACAGAAACTAGCCGTCACAAGATTCAAATCCTGCAGAACAAAATACAGAGTGATTATAATTAAAGTCCCATTTTAAAAATGCTATAAAAAAGAGCCACTTGTCACAATAAGTTCACATTTGAACTGAAGATACTCGAAGAGGGAGGAAACGGCATGGCAACGGTACTGGTGGTCCCTGCTATATCAGTAAGAACTGGTCTTAAACATTGTAAAAATTGAAGATTTCATCAAGAATCTTCTTTCAAGGACTCATCCATCAAAATAACATAATTATAAAGCCCAAATTTTCTTTGGCCACGACTGAGGAACTGTTTATATTCCAGTACCGAGTGGAATCTACCTCTTAAACCCTCCTAAGAACTCAAAACTCACTGAAATTCCTTCCTCTTCGAAATGACTTCTACACATGCGCTATTGCGCATTCAACTCTGCCCGAGTTCATCCCTTCTGACTAAAGTATATTTTTGCCTCTCCAGTAAAGATACGGAGTCCTCTGACGTCACTGCCGTCGAGCAATATTTACACCGACTTCCCTGCACTTTTACCGACACTACTCTTTTTTCGTTATAAAAGTTTGACTTTAATTCTTACCTTTTCATTTCTTAATTCTTTTATTTCCTGTCACTTCTAAGCTATTTTCTAAAAAATCTTTGATTCTCAGCAGATGTAGGAACTGAACCCTCCTATCCAATCTTGATGAGTGGATCTCAATCATGAAAGCAGAGCTCGTCAAACAATACTCGAGAAGTGAATTGTTGCCGCTTATCAAACAGAAGAAAAAAGAAGAAATTGACCGATTAAAAAAAAAAAAAAAAAAAAAAATGCAATCGAGTTCGGTTTTATTGTTATCGTGTTATTTATTTATTTTAAAGTGTGTGTCTTACACAAGACGTTGCATTCACTGCAAGCACACATGATTCTTCAAACGACTTGCACTCAGGGGTGGGGAATTGGCCAAGCAAATTTTTGACTCCTGAGTCGGATTTTTTACTAATTCTTAACTAATTGAATTTGTACATTTTATAAATGTACAAATTCAATTAATGTCATTGAATTTATTTCACACACTCTTCTAAATTCATTAAAAAATAATCATAGTACACAAAATTACGGTGAATTGTCAGAAGTTATGAATTGGTAAAAAATCCGACTCAGGAGTCAAAAATTTGCTTGGCCAATTCCCCACCCCTGAGTGCAAGTCGTTTGAAGAATCATGTGTGCTTGCAGTGAATGCAACGTCTTGTGTAAGACACACACTTTAAAATAAATAAATAACACGATAACAATAAAACCGAACTCGATTTTTTTTTTAATCGGTCAATTTCTTCTTTTTTTCTTCTGTTTGAAAGCGGCAAATTCACTTCTCGAGTATTGTTTGACGAGCTCTGCTTTCATGATTGAGATCCACTCATCAAGATTGGATAGGAGGGTTCAGTTCCTACATCTGCTGAGAATCAAAGATTTTTTAGAGAAGAAAAAGAAAATTGGAAAGAAGAAAAAAAATCATCACTGTGCTTATAGCACAGTGATGATTTTTTTTCTTCTTTCCAATTTGAAAGGTTTGGTTGTCGCTCTACGGTCATCTTGTGCACACTTTAGGCTAAACAGAACGGGACCTACAGATTAAAGTGAATTCCGAACCACCAACAAACATTCATGACACCACCAGGATTCGAAACTGTGGTACCAACGCCAGAGGGCTAGCCAATTGGCCATGAGGCCACTTCAATTTGAAAGGAGTAGTATCTAAACTCACTTAAAAAACATCCTTGGGAATCTCAATTTTCAAGCAAAAGAAAAAAAAATACATACATGCATGTCCCATAAAAGTAACAGTACTCAATGAACAAGCGTCAAAGAAGTAGCATAGCCCAAGACAAGCAACAGGAAATGATACCTTTTAAGCACAACGATACTCTATTTGTGATACAATACATCATTTTGATTCTTGAAAGTAGAGTAGCTTCTACGAGAACTTTTTTTTTATTTCATCGTAAGCCTCAGTACTGAGTAACTGCTGGTGTTGAATAAGTCTCTGTCTTGGCTATAGGTTGCATGATGGAAAGATACATTAAAAGGAATCCTTGACATTTCCTTTTAAAATTATTTTTTAGAATTTTGGAAAAGTAAAAAATATTTTTATAAAACAGTGTCGAGACTCCTGACCCGGACCCGGACCCACACCCACTGCTTGCCCGAAAGTAAAATGGAAAATTATCGAATATCAGGCAAGGTTATGTGGTTTAAAAGTCTTTAGTTAAATGTAGTTTGGAAGGCATTTCCAAAGTGTGAGTGCGGCCTGGTGGCCAATTGGCTAGCGATCAGGCCTTTTGTATCCCACTTCAGCTTCGAATCCTGGCGGTGGCATGGACATTTGTGAGTGGTTCGGAATGCACGTTAAACTGTAGGTTCCGGTCTGTTTATCCCAAAGTGTGCAGAAGATGACCGTAAAGTGACAAACCAAATCAAACCAAAGTGCGCACACGAAAAGAAAAATCAATAAAAAGTAATGAAATGATGTTATTTAAAGTGTATTTAATTTTCTACATTCATTTTTTTCCAAATCAGTCTATAATTTTTTATGATAAAATGAAACACTCCGTCGATAGTATAGTATGTAAAACTTAATAAATGAATTCGTGAATAGACCGATAGCTTTTCAAAGGCGATCGAAACGAGTTCAACAACAATCCTTTTTTTTCTGATCGCGATTTCAGCAGGGGAGTTCAAAAACGAGTTTCAGCAACATTTTAAGGGGGGGGGACCCCTGATCCTTTTTCGCACCGTCAATTTAATTGAGATAAGATAAATGAGCGAGCAGGCCCAACAGGTTCTTTATTGCCTGACTAATGAATATTAATCTTTTGCAGGATCAAAAAGCTCCACAACTCTGTCTCCTCTAAAATAGTGTCTCATTTATGAATCAGACATTTTGCCTAGAAATCCTTGCCGTTTGGTCCATCCTGGCTATAAATCCTGGTATGGAAATTGCCATTTTGCCCGGATATTTTTTCGTCTGGGATGGAACCCAGTGAGGAGTAGCTCCATTTCGATGGGGAATAATCCATGATTGAAATTCTTATAACTCTGGCGCTCCAATAAGTCTTAGTAAGATTTAGAGGTGATGTTTTCCCCCTCCCCTTCCTGTGATTAAAAAGTACCCAATAACCTTGTAATGCCGCCCCATGCAAAAACATGCGCCAAAGAGCAATTACTAGGGATGGACCCTCCCTAGATATTGCTTTTAGTGCTATACCCAGGACAGAATCTTTACCACTCGTTGACATTGAATAACTGGAGGCTGGGATAAAAGATGCTGTCACAGACGATATGTTATGGAACACTTGGCGAGAAACACTTTGACTTTCTCCCCGAGCTACCGGGGAGGGGTGGAGGTTCATATGTTGAAATCTATTGAAGTACGCGTCTTATTAAATGCATTCAATCAAACATGCCTAATTAAAATAGTTTAGGCACAGTTAAATTTTATAATCATGGTAATTTTTTGTGCTCATCCTGATGACATTATATATATATTATATATATTACACACCCATAAAATTATGGGTATTGTTTTGCGGAGATGAGTTCTTCGTGTCCTTGGTCATTTTCAAATATGTTTGTTTGTTTTCTTAAAATTTCTTTCACGAGTTAATAATTGTATAGTTAAATAATGTAAAATTGTTCTAAAAGATTGTCTGGTGAAAGCAAAGATAATTTTATTTCAAAGTGAAAATGAGATTTTTCAAGCAAAGAAAATTGTTTCGAATTCTATCTATATTTTTTTATTTTGTAAGATTGCTGTTATGACTTTTGATCTTACATTCAGGACAGAAGATTCAGACAGTTTTATTCATCTCATTAAGATATTTAAATTGTAATACCTGTATATATTGTTTTTAAAATTTTAGAAAAATTTTTCTTGGCCCGCCAAAAATTTTTTTTTCGAGTTTTGGCCCGCGACCGAAAAAGTTTGCCTATCCCTGCAATAGAGCCTTAGCAAATAGCACTTTCGCAATACAGTAGGACAAAGACGAACGATTATCACCCAATTTACGTCTTTTGTTTGACAAAGAGATAAACTTTTTTCCATTTTCCAATAGCGTTGCGTCAGATAACCAGTAGATAGCGCAAGATTTTAAATATCAGGGTTTAGGAGGTAGGTTACAAGCCTCTAGACAACCGTAAACCTTTTACGAGTGCACCCATAAAAATAATGCAGCTACTAGGCCTGGCCCTCTTTTTACCACTCTTTGGTCACAATGGAAGAAGAGCATTCCACGTCCTAAGCTTTATAATCCTCTGGGTTTTTACTTTTTTTTTTTTTTTTTTACTTTCTTTCAAAGAGTATTTAAGGACGAGGAAACAGTATATAAGCTGTAAAAAATAATGGCAACAGACGTCACATAAATTGAGCCTACCCATAAAAGTTTTCTTGGAAAGAAATTTAAAAAAAAATAATACTTTATATAATTTATTATTTATCGTTTTTATGAAAGGCTGTTGCATAAGCGTTTAAAAAAATGTAATTGGCATAACTTTTTCTGGATCTAATAAAAATATTTTTAATTATTAATTTTGTTAAAGAAAATAATAATAATGGATGATAATCTCTGTAATTTTTAACTTTTTTGTAAAATGTTATTAATTATGTTTTGCTAAAAAATGAAGCCACTTTTTACATTTAAAAATAACATTATAAAAGAAAAATTACTTGTCAAATACTAAGAAAAGACTTGTTGAAAAAGGAGTTAGGAAAATAATTTTTTAAGAAAAAGGAAGTGAAAGTGTATCTGGTAGATAAAGCATCATTATTTGAAATGCGTACTAGATAAGTCTCCTTTATAATTCAAATTGACATAAATTCCAAGCAAAAACATTTAGTACAAGTAAATGTAGTTCGCGGCCTAACGGCCAATTGACTATCGCTCTGGCCTTTAGTATCACAGGCTTCAGTTTCGAATCCAGGTGATGGCAAGGATGTTGGGGACTGATGGCCGACTGACTATCGCTCTGGCACTCGGTACCACAGATTTCGGGTTCGAGTCCCGGCGATGCCATGGATGTTTGTAGTGGTTCGGAATATACTTTAAACCGTAGATTCCGTTCATATTACACTTTAGAACGTTGTGTTGACAACTCTACCCCGTAAAAAAAAATATCTGTCTAGAAATATGCCAGTAGGCAGACGGTCTTGGCCCACCATGAGGCTGCTGCGTCACTGATGGTGATGATAATGAAATGTATTTCATTAAAACATTTAACCCCCCTCCACATGCAAATATATATACGAAAAGAACACAACACACAGAAAAAAAGGAGAAGTAATGATTGTGAATAATCACTTTGCTTACAAAAATGCGCTTCAGTGTCCGCTACACACAATCAGTAACAATATCATCTTAGCATTCATGCTCTTAAAAACACTGACGGGTCTCACATTCAAACCCCTTATAGATTATAATCGTCTGGGCCGATATGTAGATTACCCATAAAATTTAAAATTAATGTAAAAACTAAACGCATAATAGCAATTACGTTCATCCGTTGTCGTTCAAAACTGTAAAAAGGAAACAGATTAAATTCAAAATTAAAAACTATAGGATTCGAAACGATTTCATAAAAGAGCACGCGAAAGAAATTTAAATAAACCAATAAGAGAAGTTGAAAGTGTTCGAGGACACGAAACATCCCGCTACCCAAAACAATATGAGTAATTCTTATCCTTAGTATGAGTCATCCTAATACCAGTCATTATTCTGTAAGAATAGGAAAAGATATGAAAAATAAACAAGTAATATAAGAAAAAAAAAATTTAAGGTCAAAGGTCTTTTCACTCTATTGCAGAAAGCGCTTTATAAATAATTTTCATTCATTTTCTGAAGTTTATCTGGAGCCATCTATGGGTAGATATATGCAACTTAAATCTAAAAAAAAAACTAAAATTAATCAATTCAATTTAATGAATGAATTCATATTTTTAAAAACTGTATTCACATCCACTGTCCTCCACTACAAGTTAAAAAAGAAATGCATTTGAACTCGAGTGGATGAATAACAAGTATTTCATGAACGACTGAAAATTTGAACAAGATATATATAGGGAGAGTGTGAGCTAATAGAAGGAATTGAATGAAGTCGTCGTTTGATCGGGATCATTTCAGCGTACCCTCTGCTCATTCACCATTTTCTGTGGTTCAGTTTTTCAAAAAATGAGTTACGTGAAATCCAAAGTACCAATTACGGACGGTTAGAGGAATCAAAAGCATCACCGGGGGTACCGAGTACCACCCTGTGTACACCTGCATGACGGAATGTTGGAAAATCCTTTTCTGCGAAGTCATAACAATGAAAGGGAAGGTCCGTTTCGATCAGGGTTGCCGTAATGGTTTCTGGGATGATTCCTGCCTTCACCCCCCCCCTTCTTCATTCCCCCTCTCCGATTTCTCTTGAATACGATCCGCAATGGATTATTTCTACTCGTGGTATATTAAAAAGCACGGAAAAATATAGATTAGAAGTTCGATTTTATTCCGAAAATCCCTCCAGCTGTTCGCATTCTATTAGGTAACGACATATGGACAAAAAAAAAAAAGTTTGGCTTGGTGGGTTTTTAGGACTTCAATTCAGAATTTCGATTTTAGCTCAAAAGAAAATGATTTTCTGCCTAAACTGTTTATCAACTTAAGCCTATCGACTATTCCTTTCCCGGAATTTGGAATTGAAAAACAATGTGATAAGTATTAAAAAATCGATCTATTTTTGGAATGTTCGAAAGGATTACGAGTGTGTTTTGAAAGTTCCACGAAAAAAAGGAAATTCTAAAGAAATAAAATGCTTGTTTTAGAGAAAGCAGAGTAAAAAGAAAACATCTCGAAAGTTTCATTAAAAGAAAGAAATAGATTTGAGAACGTTAAGAGATTCTGAAGTATTTTTAGGTAAATAAATTGTCTTTGAAGAACACACACACATTATAATTTTTTTTAACATACCGCATAATAGACTAGCTGGCTTTGTGGCTCTACGGTCATTTTGTGCACACGAGAGCTAAACAGAACGGGACTTATAGTTTAAAGTGGATTCCGAACCACTCACACACATCCATGCCACCATCAGATTCGAATCTGAAGCATGTGTACCAAAGGCCAGAGCTCTAGCTGCCTAGCCACCAGGCCGCTCCACATAGTATAAAAACAGGTTTGAGTGCATATAAAATTTTTAGTCCATATAAGGTATCTTTTACTTATATATTGAGATTAGACAAAATAATTTAATTGAGATTCGATAAATGAATAAGTCCAACAGGTTCTTTCTCTTATTACCTGACTAATGACGATAAATATTTTCCTGAATCAAATGAAGTATCTTTTGAGCTGCAGCTCCACAACTCTGTCTCTTTTAAAGTAGTCTCTTTATGAATAGGATAATTTGACAGCAATCAAATATGAAGGAAATTTCACTACTTATTATTTTTTTCCCCTGGTTCGATGCCCAGTGGCACTGTTCGCAGCTAGTGCACATGAGAGCTGGAGTTCGATTGTGCTTTCAGAAAGAAGGTTCAACAAATAATTTAATTGAGATTCGATGAATGAGTAAGTCCAACTGGTCTTTCTATTGGCGATAAATCTTTTTTCAATCCCTTCTATTAGCTCACCCTATCACATTTTCAATCGTTCATAAAATACTTTTTATTCATCCACTCGAGTTCAAATACATTTTTTTTTAATTTTGTAGTGGATGACACTGGATGTTAATGCAGTTTCGTCAAATATTAATTCAGTAATTAAATTAAATTAATTCATTTTATTTTTTTTTTAGATTTAAGTTGCCTTTATCTACCCATAGATGACGCCAGATAAACTTAAAAACAATGAATGAAAATTATTTATAAAGGACTTTCAGCAATAGAGTGAAAAAAAAGTAGGAATTGACTTTAATTTTTTTATATTACTTGTTCTGAATCAAATGAAATATCTTTTGAGTGCTCTAGCGTTTTGGTCATTGGTACCCCGGCCTTCCACGGTTTGATACCACGTATTCGAATCTTGGCGGTGGCATTGTTTGTGAGTGGTTCTGAATCCACGTTAAAATGTAAGACCCGGTCTAATTAGCCCAAAGTGTGCACAAAATGGCCGTAGGGAGACAAAAACCAAACCAATCAGAAAGAAGGAAACATGATAGTGATTGGGACAATATACGCTACACATTTTAATGATTGAAAAATGTACTTCCATTGGCTTCAATTGTTTCAGAATAATTCACAATTTCCAATTAAAAACGAAGTTCAATAAAAAATAAGTAATATAAAAAAAAATTTCCTACAAAGTCAATTCTTACTTTTTAAGTTAAAATTTTCCCTCTTACATTGGCACCATCTACATGCAACTTAAATCTAACAAAAACTAAAATGAATGAATTAAATTTAATGAATGAATTAATTAATATTTGAAAAGACTGTATTCACATCCAGTGTCATCCACTACAAGTTCGAAAAAAATGTATTTGAACTCGAATGGAATGAATAAAAAGTATTTTATGAACGATTGAAACTTTGAATAAGATATATATAGGGAGAGTGTGAGCTAATAGTAAAAATTTTAAAAAGTCGCCCCAATTCAATTTAGAAAACATACAATTTAGAAAGAGGATCTCAGCGTTAAATCAACAAGGAGCAACAGCTAGTGTACTTGAGTGCTGAAGTTCGAATGCGCTGCTTTCAAAAAGAAGAAGAAACGATGGCGACTGGGACACTGTGTGTAATGGAAAAATGTTCTTCCTTTGCAATGGCTTCAATTGTTTCAGAATGATTCACAATTAAAAACAAGTTCAATAAAAATAAAACTTGTTCAATTCAGTTTAGAAAGACGATCCCGTGTGCAGATCAAGAAATAAAATGCTGTTCTGTACGTTCGCTTTGTTCGGCATTTATAGTAAGCCGTTTCTCCGAACGTGCCCATGAACAGGGATGAACAAACAACGATGGCAACCTGATCCCCGAGGAGGTGTTGCAGGTCACGTGGACCCGTTGCTTCCCAAACAGTGACCTTTGATCCCTGCCGCCATCGGTGTGTTCTGCGACGATGAAGGAGAGGGAAGAAAAAAAAAACAATTTTTTTTCCCTCCCTCCATCCGTTTGTGCAAACTCGGTGGGCTCATTTGTCAATACTTCACAACCCACCAGACGATAGATGGAGGTGGCGATATTGGAGGATTCTCGGAAAGGCATGCCATTGATTTTGTGCCGACAGAAAGCCCTACCCTTAAAAGTAAATAGATGTCCCGAATAGATTCATGGTGGACAGGGGCCAACATTTTGCTGTTTACATAAAATCAGCGATTACAGACCATTGAACCCCTTGGCTGTTTTCATAGGCATATCTTATTCTATGTGTGGAATATCAAAATCAAATGTTTAAGTTAAAAATATCCGAAATAAACAAAAATGTATTATTTTTTTTTCTTCTCCAGTATTTCGTTCGGCTGATTATTTGTCTTCTCTAGTCTAGTCATCAATAATGGGTATCTAAATAATAATAATTAAACATTGCCTTTATAATAGTTTTTTTTTTTTTTTTTTTTTTAAAGTCTTGTTTATTTATGGAAAAATCAAATTAAAAATAAACAATCTTCGACTGGTCCGATAGACAGGTTTCCCATAAATGTATTGAATAGTTACTCAATTAATTTGTTTAGATTTTATTTTAAATAGATGCTTTACGTAATTTAATATATATAACATTGAGTGTCATTTTCAATTCAATATCCGATAAATGACTTGTTTAAAAATTTGAATTTCCTCTTTTAATCAAAATTTATTCATTGATACTTTTTCAAAGTAAATATTTATGCATAAAAAAGCTCACGAAAGAAATTGAAATAATAATTGGCTGGGCCGATATACAGGTTACCCATAAAAAGGAAAACTGAATGCAAGAATAAAACGCATCACAGCAATCTTAAAATATTAAAAACTATACTAATTGATGTATAGCAAATGATTAAGTATACTTAATTATATATAGTAATGCTAACTTCACTAAATGATTTTCTTTTCTTGAAAAATCTCCTTTTCACTTTGAAATGAAATGATCTTTGCTTTTCCCCCAGACGATCTTTAGAACGATTTTACATTATTTAATGATTAGCTCGTGAAAGAAATTTAAATAAGCCAATAAGAATAGCTCGTCAAAGGAATTAAAAAAAGTTAACCCGTAAGAACCACTGAAAATTGAAAATAAACATTGGGGTGAAGCGCATATTTCAAAAGCAGTTTTCGAATCACGTGAGTTCTCCTTTCGCTCCAGACGAAAGTCAATCCCGTCGCTCGCGAACCCCGCAGGTGGTCCTTCTCAGGGGGATATTTATAGGACGCGCCTCGGATGAACAGCATTCTTTTAGGGGAATATTTTAAAAGACGCCCTTAGAGGTGCCGCCCACGCACATCGAGATGGCGGTCAAGTGGCGAGTCGGCGGATCGCTTTCAGAGACTGATACCAGTTCAATGGAGCAGAAAGTTTCACATTTCAATTCCTTTCGTATAAAATATGTAACACTTTTTCTTTTCTATACATTTTAAGGACAAAATGCTGCATTAATGCATTTTTACGGACGAGGAGTAACAATACCTCCGCAACACTCTGCGATCATGTTAGAACGGGGCCTACGGTTTGAAGTTGATTCCGAACCACTACATGGTTGTAGGGGAAGGAAGCAGCTTCTGTTCTGATGGAGCACCCGTAGGTAGAAGTTTGACTTTTGCTCCGTGGCGCTCTACAGTCAGATGAGACCGGCACCTATGGCTTAAAGTGGATTCCGAACCACTCCAAACATCCATGGCACCGCCGGGACTCGAACCCAAAACATGTGGTGCCGAGCGCCGGAGCGTTAGTCAAACGGCCATCACGCCCACAAATAAGTAATATTTATTTGAAAAAAATATCATGGTTTTCATGCAAACAGAACAACTCTATTTTTTATTTGTAATTTCACCCCATTTCGGTCGTACCGACAACTCCATCAAGATGATTCATCGGTCATGGTACATACACACTTGGAAGTTTAGGTTTGGTTTGGTTTGTCGCTCTACGGTCATCTTGTGCACACGTTAGGATAACTAAACCGGGACATACAGTTTGACGTGGATTTCGAATCACCAACAAACATCCATGCTACCGCCAGAAACAGCAGAAACCTGAATCAGAACAGTCAGAGCGCTAGCCAATCGGCCATCAGGTTGCCACTCTTGGAGGAGCTTAACTAAAACATATATATCTATATATATATATATTATATTTGTACAGGAACGTAGGATCGGTAGTGACGCGTTGAGGCATGAACAGAAAAAAAAAAAAAAAAAAAAAAAAAAAAAAATGAGCCGCGAAAAGAAAATTTATGTTTTATCATACTTAAAGATTTAAAACGCACGCATGTCAAACAATGTTAGGGGAATTTTATGGGGGCTATGACTAAGTCACAGTCTATGCAGCTTGTCACAATTATGCGACTCCTCCGTGTTCAGGGGTGATTCAGCAATTCCTCCTACGACAATTCCAATTATTCTGAAACACTGTTTGTAAGGATGGTGCGTTCATCTATAGAAAAGTTTACTGTGGACTCTTAAGACCATAGTTGTCATTACTTAAAAGTATCATATACATATGAATCCTATCTAAATACCTGATGGATAACCTGTGAATTCTAAATATTTTATAAGTAATTACTTTCCCTTCACACACACAAATAAATAAAGAAAAAGGAAAGAAAAATAAATAATGACACTATTGCTTATTTAAATAATAGTATGAAATATTCATGCATCTTCATAAAACTACATATCCAGATTTGAAGGTCAGTTTGACAAGATATTAAAATGAACTGATTTAAAAAAAATCACTTGTTATTACTGTAACTACAAGTGAATTATGATATAATATAAATTTTAGGAGGGAAAAACAAAATAAGGCGCAAAACCGATCCTTAAAGCAAATGCCAAAAAGTAAAATGTATTAAAAATACAATAAAATAACGCTGAATAATCCGTTACTTAAAACAAAGTATTTGAAAGAAAAAAAAAAAAAGGAAAATGATTCGGTTATTGAATTAAAATAATTAATCGGCTACTACATCAATTACTTTAAGAATTAAAAATTCATCATTTCTAGTTTATAATTCCCAGGCTAAAAAGCTAATATTCTCAATCCTTCACTGACAAATCTCAGTGAAATTCCTATCTATTCAAAACGTACTATAAATTTAAATTCTGCATGACTATAAAAAAATCATTCTTCACAGAAATTCTTGCAGGAGCAGAAATAACAAAATTCTTTTATGCACGGCTTTTCTTCGTCCAATAATTACTTATGCCTACCGCAGCGTTTCATTTAAATAGCATCGAAACTCGTTACCGTCCGCCAAATCGCCTCTGCTACACGGTTCAGGAGAAATTCGGAAATGCAGCAGGCTATCAAAATGACTCCCGTAAACACGTTTCTGAAAACATTTTTAAACAACCTTTGAAAACCACGAAAACACTGCAATCCGGGAAATGAAAACATACGAGCCTAATAGTGCTATTAAAGGACTGTGTAGAAGTTTAATTTAATCATTTTCTTTTCTTTTTTTTTTACATTCTTAATGTTTTCTTTTTGTTATTATGTTTAAACTTTTTAACTTTATTAGTTACATTTACTGTTATTCTGCGCAATTATTCTTAAGTCGGCTGCTTTATAGTTATACCGGAGATGGTTTGGTTTGCCGCTCAACGGTCATCTTGTGCACACGAGGACTAAATAGACAGCTTAAAGCGGATTATGAATCCGTATTTTAATAAATTCTGTTTTTCAACACGATGGACAATGGAACTTGTCACATTGTCCTACTACTACCACACCACGTCACTGTGCCTAGAGCTGAGTGGCCTCTTTACAGTTTGGGAAGGATCTGGGGAGAGAGAAGTCTGACTGGGCTCTGTGGAACTCTAGATGTGGGCGAGAGAGAAGTCTGACTAGGCTCTGTGGAACTCTACGGTCCTATGAGACCGAGACCAACGGTTAAGCTTAATTACCACTACAAGCATCCATGGCGCACCGCCGGGACTCGAACACGAAACCTGTAGTACCGAGCGCCAGAATGCTAGCCACTCGACATTCAGGCCCCCTATATCGGAGATAAGTCTGCTTGAAGCTAAGTAGCTTCAACAACAACAACAACAACAACAAAAAAAACACTTTTTGATCGCTTCGATAAGCATTCGTATCATCGCATCAACTTTAAAAAGAAACATTCCAGGAGTGTTTTATTGTGAACCTTCATCTTACACGCACTGCTAATCGGATAGGCAGAAGAGAGATGGGGGCCATCAAAGAAGAAGAAGAAAGTGACCGCCGCGTGCACCTTGTTGATGCGGTGTGGGATCTATTTATCTCACGCTATCCCCATTCACCTTGAAGTCTGGTTCGCCAATTAGGCGAATCTTCAGAGGTCGACCACCCCCCTACCCCCCACATCTTACGATGCGCAGAAATCGGACGATGCATCCAGATTGATATCAACAGGAACATAGTTTGTGTAGTGGGTGGTTGTAGTCGAGCATTTTTGGAGGAGTTTTTTTTTTAAAGGTTCCATTCCAAACTCTATTATGTTTAAAAAAAAAAAATGATTTTTATTTTTCGAAATTCTGGGGGAAAAGTTAAGGAAGTTAGTTAAATATATCTTTCAATCAAACAACCAGTAAGTAGCCGAGACAGTTGCTAACTCAGAAGGAAATCAAAAATAAGCGTCGACACTTTGGTCTGAATGGTGAGTGGCTAGTGCTTTGGTGACCGGTGCCATAGGTTTCGGGTTCCGAGTCCCGGCGGTACCATACGTGTCTGTAGTGGTTCGGAATCCTTATCGGTAAACAAAGGGTTACTGTTTGTTTACGTTTTGAAATAGTCTACGGCATCGACAACTGGTCCCTAATTGTGCCGAATTTAAAACTTAACTTTTAAATTCTTTTATTTTTTATAATTAGTATTTTTCTATTTTTTTTTTTTTTTTTGAGTGCCTACTTAATTTGAATTTTTAGAAACATTTATCTTTTATCCTACTAACAATAATTAAGCAGCCATTTAAAATGCCAAGCATATTTATGAATTAAGATGAGGAGGTTTAAGGGGTATTTCCCTCTGTTGGTACTCCGTAAACGGTACGCCAGTTGCCAGGTTCGGAATCCACTTTAAACCGTAGGTCCCGGTCTAACAGAATCGTAGAGCGTTGAGGGGGTATTCTTACTCCGCGTCCGTAGCTTATTTTCAAGCTACACGCACCCCCTGGGTAGTGCTAAGTGAGTAACGTCGGTATGCGCTTGGCTTAAGACATCAAAGTACAACTGTCTAAGTTTTTGCCAGCCTCATTAGAAAAAAAAATTTCCAAAATTTTGGGAATTAATGTTGAAGTTAAAAGTTAAGGAAGCCATTTAAATGTATCTTGCAATAATGTAAAAAGTCAGTAGCAAAGACAGTTGGTACTTCAGAAGGAAATCAGAAATAAATGTCGACGTTTTTATCAGCACCGAGGTTTCATTTAGGATCCACAAAATCTGGGTCTTTAAATCTTGGATCCACAATGAAAGATCTTACACGCTGTATTAATAATAATTGGCTATTCTATAATACTTTGGTAGTTCATTGGGTACTTTTTTTTTCAAAGAAATTTAGAAAACTAGAATAGCTTTTAAATGAAAGCAAATGCTACACCTATAATGTCATAAAAAAAAATTTTTTTTTGTTATGCACAATCTGTTCTCTATAGATATATGTAGGAGTTCAATTAAAGTCATCGAATTTATTTCACACATTCTTTTAAATCCATTTGTAAAGACAGTATATAAAAAGAGTCGATCTAAAATATCCGATCAAGAATCAGAAATCGAAAAATATTTGGCCGTCTTAACCACTTCTGAAATGAATGTGGAGATTGAAAGGTTGGTTCAAAACATGAATAATGAATGAATTCCATGCATTTTCTTCAGTTCATCTAAAATGTTTCACATGCCGAAGAACACATTAAACGCGTTTTTATAAATTAGCCATCATTTTAACAACAAAAACAATTCCTATGCAATTCCTATGTATGTTTGCAAAGACAAAACACATAACAGTATCTCTAATTCCTAAAACTTATGAAAACGCTTGGGTTCGTTTAATGTTATTTAAAAAAACTTTGCTGTTGTTGTTTAAAAAATTTCATCGGTATTTTTTTTTAACACTAGTACACATGGATTTTATTTTTAATTCTTTTCCATTAATTTTTATGTAAAAATGATACGATCCACTTAAAATATTGGCTAATTAATATATTAAAACATTAATTTTGGTTAATAATTCCGATAATGTTTTTATCATTTTTGTGATGTCATTATACATCTGTGTAAAATGATCTATTTCTGCCTGTCTCTATGCAGGTGTTTCAATGTGCATTTTTTTTTCCTTCTGATATTGAAACCATGTTGGCGACTTTTTTTGGGCATTTGACTTGACTTCATTATTCTCAACAAAATTCTAAACTCACTTTTCGTCAAATTACAATCCTCGGTGGCTGGGTTTTTCCTTCCACTGTGATGACCCGTTTAAGTTTTATTCCAAGCGAGCGTCAGGCGGCAAAAATAATTCTTTTTCATTCCATTCTACATTCCCCTCCATTTCAGTATATTAAAAATAAAATACCAAAAACTGAGTCAAAGTTTTTAAGAAGATGGGGGAAAAGAAAGAAAACGAAAATGGACCCGGCATGTGCCAACAGGATGTCGAGAAGTGCGTGGGTGTTCACCCCCTTGTTGTTATCATTCCCCAGTTCCATCCTAGTTCTGGGATAATGCGATGGTCTCATCATCCTGATGACGTGGGCAGACGTTTAGTCTACCACTCTGCCACGCGAGAGATTTCCGTCTGACTGCCGATTGTTGTGGCTTCCTTCTTTGCGCGGTGTTCCCTACTGAAACAGTTGGCTCATTGGTCCAACACCCTGGGGGCTTGTGGAACCACGTATGGGGAAGTCGGGAATTTCAATTCCTTCTATTAGTCCCCACTCTCCCTATATATATATCATTTCAATTTTTGTCTAAAGTGGTTTATCTTCGTTATCCCTGTTAAAACTATACGGAGGCGTGATGATGGGGCAAAAATCGCTGCTCACATATCGCTATGTTTTAATTCAGCTGGCAATACAGACAGTTATCTTTACGCCATAAACAGGTTGTACCGCTTTTACACATTTAGCACTACCCAGGGGACACATGCAGCTTGAAGATAGGATACGGACGCGAGTCACACTACCCCCGCTACACTCTATGATCCCATTGGACCAGGACCTACAATTAAATGTGAATTCCGAACCACTACAAACATCCATGGCACCACCAGGACTCGAACCCTGTGCTACCGAGCCACTCGGCCATCAGGCCCCCGATTTAAAAATAGTAAATTACAAATTTATTTCCATTCTCTTCAGTAAAGAATTTTAATAAGGTGTACATATCTTAAGAAGTGATTTATTAACCGATCCTTTTTCAATTCCTTCTATTGGCTCACACTCTGCCTATATATATCTTGTTCCAATTTCCAATCTTTAATAAAACACTTTTCATTCATTCCACTCAACTTCAAATACATTTTTTTGAACTTGCAGTGGATGACACTGGATGTTGATACAGTTTTTTCCACATATTAATTCATTCATTACATTTAATGAATTAATTTTAATTTCTTATTAGATTTAAGTTGCATGTATCTAATAATAGATGGCGCCAGATGTAAGAGGAAAATTTCAACTTTATTTGTAAAGGTCTTTTCTGCAATAGAGTGAAAAAAAAAAAAAATAGGAATTGACTTAAAAATTTTTTTTTCTATATATTACTTGTTAAAGAGTCCGTCGTGAAAATGTGTGAATCTTTTATGGATATTTTTATTTTTCTGCAAGTCTAGGAATTCATTCTGAAACGAAATGTTAAGGATCCTTTCCAACCTACAACCCGTAGCGAGTTTGGTTTGTCGCTCTGCGGTCATCTTGTGCACACTTTAGGCTAAACAGACCACGACCTACAGTTTAAAGTGGACTCCGAACCACTCACAGACATCCCTGCTACCGCCAACATTAGAACCTGAAGCCTGTGGTACCAAAGGACAGAGCGCTAGCCAGGTGGCCATCAGGCAGCAAACGATCAAGGAAACGAAAACATTCAGCTCTCGAACAATATCCATAATTTTTTTTTTTTTTTTTTATCGAAAATGATTTTTTTTTTTTTTTTTTTTTTTTTTTTTTTTTTCATAAGCAGGAAATTAAAATTCGAATTTAGTATATAGGGCAAAAATTATTATGATAAACTGCATCTTGATTCTGTTTCTTTTAATATTGATAATTTATCTCTAATCAATCTATAATTTATATCTATTTCTATCTAAACCGTTAGTTCTTCTCGTCGGTTAGAATAGACCACTCATTCTTGTCCACGTAATATGTGGCCTAATGGCCAATTGACTAGCGCTCTGTGGCCTTTGATACCACATGCCGAATCCTGGCGGTGGCATGGATGTTTATGAGTGGTTCGGAATCCACGTTAAACTGTAGGTTACGGTCTAATTAGCCTAAAATGTGCACTAGATGACCGTAGAGGGACAAACTAAACCAACCTTGTCAACATAGTGAAATGAACAGCTACGTTAATATCAGCACAAGCCTATCCACAGCGGTTAAATCAACGAAACCCGCATGGCCACACACGCAAAAAGGGATTTACCAAACATTCATTTAATTACCTATACTAAAAAATTAAAATAAAATAGTGTGTTAAAGAATAAATAAAAAACTTAATGCTACGTATATGAAATAAATATTTTATGATTGGTTTCGATTTTTGTAGTAGTTCAAGGCAGTAGGGATTCATTGATTTCTTTTGGTTGCCCGCCAGCATTGTGGATGCAAACGGAGTGATGTATTATTCAGCAACCACTCCGCCTCGTTGGTTTGAAAAAATTTTTTAAAACAGTCTGTTGTTAAAGACAGAAAAGAACATGTAATATAAAAAAAAAAAAAAAAAAAAAATTTGTCTTCATAACTTGTCTTCTTAAAAAAGTAAATTGTCTTCTTTTGTTTAACATTAAAATCCTATTTATGGGAATTTTTGATTAACATTAAAATAATTATAAAGGACTTTCTGCAATATCGTGAAAAAAAAATAGGAATTGACTTAAATTTTTTTTATATATTACTTGTTTTTTAGAAGGAACAATATCAGGCTGACTTCCTGCATTCTTATGAAAGGAATTAGCATATTCTTCCCCTTTCACATCCTTCGTGAAAGGGATCCATCCTTTTACAAAGGACATCCTTTGTGGAAGCAGGTAGCTTAAAAGTACATTTAGAATGAATTATTGCGATGCTTTTAAGATAAACAAAACAACGTTTCATTTCAATTCCTACTATTAGCTCCCACTCGCCCTATCTATATCTTGTTCACATTTTCCGTCGTTCATAAAATACTTTTTATTCATCCACTCCAGTTAAAACACATTTTTTTTTTGAACTTGTAGTGGATGACACTGGATGTGAATATAGTTTTTTCAAATATCAATTCAGTAATTCAATTTAATTCATTCATTTTTGTTCTTTTTAGATTCATGTTGCAGGTATCTACAATAGAGGGAAAAATAAACTCAAACAAATGAATGAAAATTGTTTATAAAGGACTTTTCTGCAATATAAGGGGAAAAAAGTAGGAATTGACTTTAAATTTTTTTTATTTTTATATTACTTGTTTAAAACATATATATGCTCTTGTTTCGTACATTAAAATCGTACAAACGAATTTAATATTATACTTTTAGTACAATAAAAATACGCCCAATTCTTTCATTGGGGAAAATGTATCCTTTATTGTCCAAGCCTTAATGGGAAACGATTTTGTTATTTTACATGTTATCCTCAGAACAAGGGGGGAATCACTGGATCCGGTTGAAAGAGGAACCCAGCCATTGGCCCGTCCTGCTTTTAATGAACGAGGAAGAAAAACGTTTGAGAGCAAACAGGAAATTTTTGCGCTTGAGCTAAAATTCAAACGGATAATTGAAACCATTAAATTGTCAAATTTGCAGCACACACTTTTAAATTTACGTACATCTCAAACAAAGAGTTTGTATCGTTAACGTTCTGTGGAATTCTTATTACATGCTATCGAATTCAGAGCCATTTTAAGCTCCATGACAAAAGGATGCTTTTTTTTTTTTTTTTTTTTTTGCTGGACTGATGTAAAGATTTGAAATAAAGATAAATAAAATTTTTTAAGGATAAATGTCCTTGAAATAGATGCGAATGGCTAAAATACTTTAACATCTCAAGTGTTTGAGTAACACTTTAACCACTTAGGAAATAACTTTTATTAAAATGCTTCTGAACCACAGGAAACATCTTTAAAACGAAAGTTTAAAAATGGGTTTGTTAACACAGTCAATTACAGGGCCTGATGGCCGAGTGGCTAGTGCTCTGGCGGTCGGTATCACAGATTTCGCGTTCTAGACCTGGCGATGCGATGGAAGTTAGTAGTGGTTCGGAATCCACTTTAAACTGTAGGTCCCGGTCTTAGAGCATTGCGGGGTAGGGTTTCATGCTTCCGTAGCGTATCTTCAAGCTGCATGTGCATAGTGGTAAATGAATAATAGCGGCGCAGCACTTGCTTATGGCATAAAGATTAACTGCCTCTGTATTAATTCAAGCCGACCCCTGACTCCGACCTCATGTTACACTTCGAATAGTTACCCAATGGGAGATGCGCGGAAGACGTTTAAGGATACCTGCCTCACATTAGCGTGCAGTACAGGACTGTGTCACTAGGTAGCCTGATGGTCTAAGCAAGCTCTTATAGGCAATTTGTCTCCATCGCCATCGAGTTTTCTCATTTCTAAAAGCACTTGCTGTATCGAGCCGATTCGAACCAGAGTCTGATGGCTGCGCAAGGACATTCGAGATTTAAAAATTAAATTTTCTTTTCTTATGAGTCCTCTAAAAGTAAACGAAAACATCCTGCATCAGCAACAAGCCTTCAAATCCATGAAGTCGAGATTCTTGTAGCAATTGAGGGGCGGAAGTTGCAGGAGAATAACCTCTAAGAAGGGAGGATATGCCGCAGCCTTGGTATCCCTCCAATTAGACAAGAAAGCCCAATCAAGTGCTAATGAACGATAAGGCGCAGGAAGTCCAGCGGGGAGCGTGGGCGACTCAATTGTTTTATTGACACACCAGGATGGGGGAAGATGTTTTTTACTGTAGGCGCACTTCAATACAGCATCGCGCCCGGATTGGCGATCCTTCCGAATTATAGAGCGCCAAGAGAGTTTTTATTTGACGGGAATACCTTGTATAAATCACTCCTTGGGAACACAGTGTGCTGTGGGCATTTAAAAGACTATCCGACTCGTGTCCCGGGGGGAGGGGGGGGGGGCAACTGGTGTGCAGAAGGGCAGAGGTTTTAATCCACTAACGGCATTGTTGTAGTCATTCTTTTCAGGGATCTGATGGCCGAGTGGCTAGCGCTCTGCCTCTCGGTACCACAGGTTTTCGGTTCGAATTCCGGCGGTTCCATGATTCTTTGTTGTGGTTCGGAATCCACTTTATTGTCACAACTTCTCGCAACATCGGAGCAGTTACCTCTAAGAGTCTTCTCTTTCTCCAGTCAATGGGCTGTTCGTCGTATACACAAGGCCCACAGATGTTCCACTCTCACTTTTCTAACTGGTAGGGGTCCTAGAGGCCAAGGTAATAGGAGTAGTAGGAGTGGAGAAAAGATAAAAATTTGAACGATTCAAACATGATTCTATTTAATGTGTTGACGCCCATTCTAAAACCGTGTAGATTATATCCATGTCTGACAGAGTATTCCAGAGCCATTCTAGCAAATACGAAATCAAAATTCATTCATTGAATTCAATATTATTGTATATATATATTGTATATTTAGCCAACGGCCGTACCATGTTGAATATACCGGTTCTCGTTAGATCACCGAAGTCAAGCATCATTGGGCGCGGTCAGTACTTGGGTGGGTGACCACCTGGGAACACCGCGTGCCGTTGGCAAATTTGGGACCTGAATGGCCGAGTGTCTAGCGCTCTGATACTCGGTGCCACAGGTTTCGGGTTCGAATCCCGGCGGTGCCATGGATGTTTGTAGTGGTTCGGAATCCACTTTAAGCCGTAGGTCCCGGTCTCCTATGACTGTAAGAGCGTCACGGAGCAAAAGTCAGGCTTCTACCTACGGGTGCTCCATCACAACAGAAGCTGCTTCCTTCCCCTTCAATCATGAGCACGTATAGGCTCGTGGGCTTGGCCAGCCAAGTGGGATAAGAAACAACAACAACAACATATATATATAAAAAAAACATAACACAAAATGATAATAAATAGTTCGAACAAGTTACTCCACGGCATGAAAAAATGCTGTTACAAAAAACTATCTGCTTGCTTCCCTCATTCCGATGTCTTCCTCAAAAAACATGCGCAGCTGGAAGAGTTCTAATCTGTACTGAAATGAATTTATCTATGAATTTTATCAAAAAATGATGAGGATATTCCCTTACAAAGATGTCCTCACTCTAGTTCCTTCCCTGCTTACGCTGATTTTTTCGATAAATTATTGTTTCTTCATCTTTGTTTTTATATACGTTTTTATTGGATGTTCCAGCTTAGTTTTGTATGTTTTATTTTCAGTTCTTATATGTTTCATTTCCAGTATGTTTTATTATGTTTCATTTTATTTTAATTTCATTTTTGTTTTCTTCAAGAAGTATTGATAAGAGAGTTGGATCTTGTATGATATTAATAATTTTCTTTTTAGTATCTATCCGCTTTTAAAATTGTTATTTTTATTGTAAAAAAAAAACCTCGGGGATTTATTTTTAATCTTTCAGTTGTTGAAATTATTATTTTTCTATTTGCCATTGTGTATTTCCCTTTTTTATTTCTTTACTTTCCTTATTTATCTTATCTATATCATATTCATAACTATATCTTGTAGCCGGTCACACCTTATATCTATCTTTATCTCTTTTTATTTTCTTTTTTAAAAGTTTTGCGTCAAAAAACTTTTAAATCAACCCTTTGCAAGGGGAAAAAAAAAAGATTTATTTTTCGACAATATACTTCTTTCTTTCTCTATTTTTTCCAAGTTTGCTCATATTCTTTCAATTTCTAGGACTCACAAAACATTAACACAATCTCCTCAAAATCTTCGATTTCCAACTTTCAAAACATTATTCGAAATGTGAAAAAGGAAAAAAAAAATTTTTTTTTTCTTCCAGAAAAGGTGAAAGTTGAAAGCAATTAAAAGACCCAACATGCAAGATCAAACACTTTTGGGCAAACCTGCAATTACGCCGAATAATTCCAGTCATAAAATAAAGAAAAAAACCCCTTCTTTCATCTCCCGAGCATATTAGACGGCAAATTACAACAATTAAGAAGCCGTAGCTTTTACTTAGCGTCCCGGCGTATGAGAACGAACGATTCATTCGGTTATCGTCTGCGCTAAGCGAAAAAGTTGAGTTGTTTGTTTCCTGTCTTATCGAGGGTTCAATCCATCCATCACAGTCGCAGTTAAATTGGTTATCAAGACGATCTAATGAGATGTTTTCTCATGGATTTTTTCCCTCCCTTAAAGGCAACTGCATTAAAGTTATTCCAGTTTTTGAAAGTAAAAAAGGGTTAAATGAACTCTCTACAAAAAATAAAAAATGAGTTTGTTTTGGATTCCATTTACATTTTTTAAGTATGCAGGAAGCATAAGAATTCACAGGCATTCTGTACAAGACATGAATTAATTTTATGGGTTAGATTTAAAGATTATAATATATTACCTTGCGTATCAAATGAATTCAATTAACAATTAAACAATTTTTTTCTAAAAAAAAAAGGGAAAATAAAATGACTGCTCATCATCATCAGTAGTGCAACAGCCTTTGGTAGGCCAAGGCCCTCTGTCCGTTGGCAGATTTCCAGACAGGAGATGTTTTTACTTTTAAGGGGTAGGGTTGTCAGCACTACGCTCAACGCTCTACAGCCATATGAGACCGGGACCAACGGTTTAAAATGTGGCACTGCAAACTTCCTTGGTACCGCTGGGACTGACTCGAACCCGAAACCAGAGTGCTAGTCCCAATGATTGCTCACTACATGCAAATGAACAATTACAGAATACTAATTTTCATTTAACACTCGAATCCGCCTTTTTTTTTGTTTTGTTCTACTGCAGTTGGCAAACACTTAGACAGTTGTTTTGGATGCAAGCGATGATGTTGTTTTGCAAGCGCTGCACCGACGTGACTTACTTAGCCCTACCCAGGAGGTGCGTGTTGCTTGAAGATAAGCTACGGACGCGGAGTAACAGTACAACCGCAAAGCTCTACATTAGATAGATCATAGGTAGCGATCAATGCCACCGCCGTTAGTGGAACCCGAAATCTGTGGTACCGAGCGCCAGAGTGCTAGCCATTCGGCCATTCAGGTCCTAATTTTAACATATAACTGAAGAAATCTGATCTCACATAACTGAACTTTCCAATTCTTTGAAAATATCCTGACTAAACAAAATTTAAAGAATAAATGTATGACATATTTAAAGTTAAACATACATTTATTCTTTAAATTTTGTTTAGTTACATTTTTTTTTATTTTGAATAAAAACATAACTGACATATGAAAACTAATTATATATTTATATAAATATATCAATATAATAAAAGTTAGCAACCTTAACATGTTTGTGGAGGAATTCTGAAAATTAAAATTCAAGATTTTCACCTGATTTTTGACGTCTACCGATATAGTATCCTTTGAACAGGCTGCGTGCTTTCGGGGAGTTACGGTTTCGATTTCACTACATTTTAAAAGGTCACGTGCAATTGATTTACTGCATTTGCATTTGAAACCACGCGGTGAAAAGAATTTTCGCTGCTATTTTTAAGTGCTTCCACTATTGGAAAAATGGAGGAGTTGAATTCAATATCGTGCATGAAACTAGAAACTATTAAAATTAGATTTCTCGTTATAGTCAAATGCTTCAAAAGAATTCTGAATGATTAATACTGCTGAAAAATATAATAGTTATCAAAATTAAATAAAAAAAAAAGATTTAATAAATTAAAAATTTTAATTAGTCCCTTTAAAATAGGTTTGGTTTGTCGCTCTACGGTCATTTTATGCACACGAGGGTTAAACAGACCGGGACCTACAGTTTAAAGTGAATTCTAAACCACGAACAAACATCTATGCCACCGCCAGGATTCGCACTTGGAGCCTGCGGTACCAAAGCTATGAAGTTAGAGTCAAAAATAACAAAAGTTCCAGAAGATCTTCAGTAGGTTTAAGTAATAATTCACCCGGAAAATAGTCGAGAAATTTTTTCAAAAGTTTGGTTAATCTAAATAGATGTATCACAACGGTTTCAAAAGGTAGAATTTATTTTTTGCTGTTTCTATTCCATAACAATGCAAATTAAATTCTTGAAAACAGTTGAGATTTTTGCCGGGCTAAAAAAAAAAAATGAATAAATAACTTAGATCGAGGGAAACTGTAACCATGACGGTGAATTATTGACAAAGTTCTTTTAGTTTGCCTCTACAGTTCGTTATCTTCACCGTTAAAATGTTAGTTATTTTTTTTTACTTTACTTTTCGCTTTCTTTTTTGGTTATATAAAACAAGAGCTCAATCCATTGTTAAAATCTTTCATCCAAAATCCTTTCCTCCAAGTCTTAGGGAAAAAAAAAAAAATTACCAATCGTACAACTTTTGAATGAAAATTTGTGATGAGCTCGAAAAGCTACGGATTTGTATACAGTTGATTTACAGAAGAAACTCACCAGTTTATTATTTTCTTACAATACACATCAGTATTGTTTCACTAAAACTGATGTTCTAAAAGATTTATTATTGTTGTTAACTGGCTTCTCTCGGACACAGTCAGCTTGTTCACTGTGAATTAAAAATACTACTATGCCCAAAGAGTAAGAAATTTTTTTTTTTTAAAAACTCTCAAATTTATTTCATCGCCTTCAAAGTACTCCCCTCCGGACACAATGCACTTAAGCCAACTTTTTTTTTTTTATAATCTTCAATGCATGTTGAAAAGTCATCGGCAGGGATGGCCTTCAAAGCGCTCGTCGATTCACGTTGAATCTCCTCAATCCACTCAAAACAGTGTCCCAGAGGTGGTCTTTTGAATTTAGGGAATAGTCGCACGGTGTGAATACGGTGGTTATGGAATGATATGGGTTTCATATTTGGCGAAAAAGTCACGGAGAATCAATGCAGTGTGAGATGATTACATTTTATATATATATATTGGTTTTATCATTCCAACCCTCACTTACTATACTTTCAAAATCACGCGCATGAGATCCAACACGGCCGAGTGCTTTATACCGCGGCCATTTTTTTAATCAAAGTGAAATGAATTCCCCCTGCAAAGAGAAGGACACCCTAAACAACAGAGAGAAGAGGAAGAGCGGGTAGAATGCAGAAGAATAATTGAGCTCCGGCATGCGCTGACTCAGTGTCATTAGTGCGAGCGTTTCCCCCACGCACTTTAAACATCTCGTTGAATGGGCATAAAACACTCACTCGCTTGAGCGGCTGTCCGTTTTTCATTGGGGGTGTCGGGTACAAATAGAAGTTATGGACGGAAGCGTCGTCTCTCATTGGATCACCGGTTGTAAGAAGCACACCAATCGCTTACGAGTATACCACATATGGGGATCGGTTTAAAGATCTTTTACAAAAAAATATAATTTTTACTTTTTCGAAAATCTAGGAATGAATGTTAATTGAAATATGCCTGAATGGCCGAGTGGCTAGCGCTCGGTGCCACAGGTTTCGGGTTCGAGTCTCGGCGGTTGTCATGGATGTTTGGAGTGGTTCGGAATTGACTTTAAAGAGTAGGTCCCGGTCTAATATGTTTGTAGAGCGTTGCGAGGCCATTGTTATTCCGCGTCCGTGGCTTACCTTCATGCTACACACACTCCCCGTGTAGTGCTAAGCGAGTAACGTCGGTGCAGCGCTTGCCTTAAATTATCCAAGACAGCTGTCTTAAGTGTTTGCCAGCGCATTAGAAGAAAAAAGGTTAGATTGTTAGGGAAACGCATTCAATGATATCCTCTCAAAATAAGCGGCCTGATGGCCAACTGGCTAATGCTCTGACCTTTGGTACCATAGGCTCCAGGTTCGAATCCTGGCGACGGCATGGATGTTTGTGAGTGGTTCGGAATCCACTTTAAGCTGCAGGTCCCAATCTGTTTAGCCCTCGTGTGCACAAGATGACCGTAGAACGACACACCAAACCTCTCAAAATACAACCAGTAGGAAAAACAGCGTATGCTTTAGCAGCAAACCGAGTCAGTATCGAGAGACTCTTCTCCCCACTGAGACACTTATAAAAAAATTATCTTGGATCCACAATGAAATGAGATCTTACTGAAGCCGTTCTGTTCTTGGGAACAATCAAATATATTGAAACTATTACAAGTAGAACAGCTTTGGGATTTAAATGTACCTCTTTTGCTTGTCTTCGGCTATTCTATAATACATTACAACCTATTCATTGGGTGCTATTCTTTTTATAGGATATATTTCATTTTTTTTGACGGAAAAAAAGGACTTCCAAGTCATTCAACAGTTGTGACACTGTGAGTGGAAAGCCCATCCAGCACGGCAAGGTGATACCCAATTGGATGGGAAAAATCGGTGGAACTTTTTTGGAACTTTCTTGACACCATACCGTTTGTCTCTTCAAGTATCTTCAGTTGAAATTGGAACTCATTGTGACGAGTGGTACTTTTTTTACAGCCTTTTGAAAGGGGGACTTATAATCGCCCTGTATATTATTTGAATGGTTTTGTCTACGTATAGTTCGGGTTTTTTTTTTTTTTTTTTTTTTTTTTTTTTTTTTTTTGAAGTGATCTTTTTTTTTTTTTTTTTAAAAGTCGATATCCAATGAAGTGTTCGCATTTATTTACAATGAGATTTCAAATTAAAATGAGGAATAGGAACACTAAATAGACGTAATTCAAAACAGAATGTGATATCGGATGTAAAAAAATAAAGTTGAAAAAAATCACTTATAGAAGAAAGAAAAAAATTCGTTCTGATAAGTTTTGTGATACGAAAGAAAAATACACAAAATGGAAAATCCTAAGCAAACTTTTCTTTAAACAAAGCTTAAAAAAGTGTCTAATTTGACAATTAAAAAAAAAGCCAACAAAAAATACATACAAGGAAAATACATACATGGCATACACTGATCAGCTGTTTGTTTTAATAAATATTTACAATTAGACAAAGTAAAGCTAAGATTTTTTTCACTTATTTAAACTTAATTCTTCTTATTATTATTATTAATTATTTTAGGAGCGTAAAGGTTCGATTATAAGGGGGGTATGAGCCTTTATGTTAGGAGGTAGACAAAAATAATACTAAATAATGATAATAAAAGTGAGAAAAGAAGAACAGTTAAATGAATGAATAACATACGAGGCATTCAAAATTATGATTCAAACTGAGCCGTTAATTAAATCGATCCAAAGCGTGTGATGACGACAAGCAATTCGTTCTAATGAATCATTCACTTTTCGCTGAGTGATAAGAGCATTTTTTTTTTTTTCGCCAACCCACTCACATTCGCGCGTCCGTGCTGTTGAACCCTTTGCGACAACAGAAAACGAAATAAATCTCTCAAGTTATGGAAGCTGGCACTTTTCAACGACTGATAACTGTAACTGCCGCGATGACTTCAGACCGCCCTTTGGATCCTGAAGGGTGAAAAGAAAAAAGGGCTTTTTCGATGCACTCGAACCTCAGCGGGAAGTTCCTCACATCCAGTAAACCGACACCTCGTAAAGATGAGCAGCTTTCTTCGACCCTCCGTCAAGATGATTGTAAATAAGACACACGTGACAAATATTAGCGGACCCTTTTTGAGTTCATGTAAGGACATCATTTGTACCGCACATGTCCATTTATTCTTCTTCTTTGGAGCAACAGCCCCAGGGTGGGCCAAGGCCGTCTGCAGGATACATGTTAATTTACATTGTTAAAATGAAACCACATGCAGAGTTAATTGAGCAAATCTCTTTAAAAATTAGTAGCGGCCTGATGGCCAATCGGTGAGCACCGTGGCCTTTGTACCGTCAATGTTGAATGATGCAATAGAAGAAAATGTTTCTTCTAAAGAACTGCTTGAACGTCGAACTGTTATCGGAAGTGCTTCATTCGTGCTGGTGTTCATTTCCAAATTACTTTCAACAAAACAACCTTTTTTGCTTTTTCAAATCAGTAATTTTCCCTGAAACGCTTTCAGTTTGTTAGTGAAGGTAAGAATATTTTCTTTCCTTTGCCTGCTGGTATTTAAACTGCTGAACTATATCGACCGAATATTATAACATTGGCCATCCAACATTTGCACTGAAAGAGGTTACAAAAACTGAATTGTTTCAACTCTTCAAAAAAATCCAAGAACTTCTTGTCTCAGTCCTAGTACACGAATAATTACTTTCTCCCTAGACAGCCTCAGGTTCAGATCCTGGCGGTGGCGTGAATGTTTGTGAGTGGTTCGGAATCCACTTTAAACTGTAGTTACCGGTCTGTTTAGCCCTCGTGTGCACAAAATGACCGTAGAGCAACAAACCACTCCATGTTTTTGTGCACTGCATTCATTACTAATGGATTGAGAAGTATGTGTGAGATAGATTCTAATAGCTTTTGTTGAATTCGTATGTCTGCAAAAATAGTTGTCGCATTAATAAAGTACTTACAACTTTAAATGTGTAGCATTTGCACTCAATTAAAAGAGATTGTTATACTCTAAAAGTGTTCACAAAAGTGTATATATATGTACTGTAAAAATAATGGTACCAATTATCATGCAACAAAATATTATAGAATAGCTTCAAACAAGCCAAAGAAAGTAGTGCATTTTAAGCGAAGCTATATTTGTGTCAAATGAAATCTTACTAAAGAATAACTTATTACTTAAAATGAATGTTGTTCAGAGCTTGCCGAGAAGGTTTTGTTTCTCCCCATAAAACAGAAGCCGGAATTCAGGTGAAAATTCTGATTGAAAAAAAACAATTTGAAGCTCAAAAATATAACAATTTTTAGGTTTGGTTTGTCGCTCTACGGTCATCTTGCGCACACTTTAGGCTAAACAGACCGGGACCTACAGTTTAAAAGGGATTCCGAACTACTCACAAACATCCATGCCCCCGCCGGGATTCGAACCTGAAGCCTGGGATACCAAAGGCTTAACATTTTTTAGGAGAAATATATATATATATTAAATGAAAACTATTGATCGAATAAAAATACAGATTATTCTAAAATAAGATAAATTCGTGTAAGGCACACATATCAGATACTTATCTGAAATGTGTTTTTCAATGAAACTTTTTTCTTTCAATTTAACCTCTTTAATTATAATTATTATTATTATTATTTATTTTTAATTTTAATTTTAATAAGTGAGCTTTTAGTTGAAATAATTCAGTTTGGATGTATTTTGCGATTCGTTACATGGAGAAAAATGCTCTCGCGTCAAAGAAAGAATCTGCATAATCCACTAAGGTCGCTCACGCAATTCACTTTGGTTTCATAAACAAGTCTATTTAAATGTCCGACTCAAGAAAACAAATGGAGTCTGCGGGCTCCACCCTCCATTCGACCAGAACTACCCTCGGAACAGTTAAAGGCAGGCTCCCATCTAAATCTCCCCTCAAATATAATTGGCCCAAGTGGTGGTCAGAGCTGCGCGTGCTAATCCATCATTGTTTTGTTTGTTTTTTCCCACTAGGGTTTCTCCTTCGGTAGATAATTAAAGCCACTCGCGATGGAGAGTAAGAGATTTAAGGAGGTGGGGCACTCACCAATCGTCTGATAAAAAGAAAAGAAAATTGCAGGATTCAACGAGTTATAACAAACATTGCGCTCGGAAAGAAGTCAATTAGTTTCCATTTGAAACTAGCGGCAATGATCATAAATGTGAGTATGCATATATATTTTGTTTTAATGCAGCTGGCAAACATTTAGACAATTGTTTTTGATGCCTTAAAGCAAGCGCTGCACCGGCGTGACTCACTTAGCACTCCCTAGGAGGTGAGTGTAGCTTGAAGATAAGCTTACGGACGCGGAGTAACAATGCCCCCGCAATGCTCTACGATCCTGTTACACCGGGACCTACGGTTTAAAGTGGATTTAGAACCACTACTAATATCCATGGCACTGCTGGGACTCGAACCCGAAATCTGCGGCACCGAGCGCCAGCCACTCGGCCATCAGCAACATTAAATTTAATGAATGCTCAGTGCATGAATTTTGATTTCGCAATTGCAAGAATGACGGAATAATCAGTCAGATAATAATAGTAATAATAATAAATTAATGCAATTGAATACCTATATCAGTTCATGTATTCAAGTAAAAGAGACATGAATTGGGTGTGATAATTTTTTTCCCCTGGTTAAGTGCTGTTTTGTTAAGGATATTCCGCCCCTCCTCTTATTTTTCTTTAGCTTGTTAAGCGATTAAATTGCACATGTCAATCCAGTTTTGTAGTATCTTATTCATTTACTTTTTGTATCTCAGAACAAAATGCTTTTCTTTTTGAACAGTAGATCCAGATGATCAACTCTAAATATTACTACCTACAGCGGCGGAATCTGAAAGGCTGCAATGGATTTTTTTTTATTTTAACATTGAAAATCTTATAGACGCTAGTGGCCAATTGTGGAAGTGACCGCTCCTAGTTTTTTGGAAGTTGTCGGCAAGTTAGTTCTAATATTCTAACCATTCCAATTTTTCTAACCTTTTGTTTACATCCGAGTCCGACGACATATGCTGAAAGCATATGATTGCCTGTGACATCAGAGAAAAGTATTTATAAAAAGCATGGTTTGGTTTGTCGCTCTGGGGTCATTTTGTACTCACTTTACACTGATTAGACTGCGACCTGTTTTTTATGGTAATGTGGATCCGAGCTATCACATCAATGCCACCACCAGGATAAAGAACATGAAGTTGGTGTGATTTACTGTGGGGTTGCCAGGCTGGTTGCAGGCAACATGATTTAATTAAACCACTAATACGATTTAATTAATACTACATTTCTTAAATTAATTAAATGTAGTGATTATTGCTGCTTTCCATACTCTACACCATGGCATTCTGCTAAATTTTCTGACAGAAACTTTCTTTGGCACTTTATTCATGTTTGGCGATTTTTTGCGTGAAAAAGGAAGAGAAATAGTAACCAGAATGAAAGCTATCTTAGAATGGGAAAAGCGACAATGAAAAGAGTAACTCTATTTATTGGGCATATATTTCTCCGGAATACCACCCTTTGAGAACCACTGCCCTAAACATTTTCACAAATAACAACAAACTGTGAAATGTTCAACGAAATCGACTCGTTTTCGTGTCTATAGGGCACACACATGCAAACAATGTCTATTATTTATATAGATGACTTTCTCGACGATTTTTTTTAACTAGTTGTGACTTGTCTATCCAATTTGGGACAGATTCAACAAGATGCAATATTTATTAAATAGAAATCCGTCAGTATTTTAGTCTAGTTCAGGGGTGGCCCGCCTTGAACGTTTATTCGGCCCGTGAGATGCATCCCACTTTTACGAAATATTTTATAATGGCCAAAATAGTGGAATCCAATGCATTAAAAAACACATTATGCGTGCATCCCTATATTTAAAAATTAACTGCCGAAAGGATGAGAAAAAAATAACTTTGTTTGAAGTTTTGTAATATTCGACACTATTCGCAGTTTTGTATATGTATATATATATTCTTGGCGCAAACAAATATCGCACTAGTAAAATAAATATTTTTTAAAGATTTCATTTATATCTATATATGTTTTATATTTCATTTTGAGTGTTATATATTCCTTTACAATGTGCGTTGAATATCATTATTATATTATCTATGTTTACATGTCATTATTATATTATCTATATTTACATGTAAGAATAATAGTAAACAAAAAATAACTCATTAATCAATTCCCAACGATTCTCAACTCATCTGTTTCAATTATTCACTCCAAAAAAATGTCTGTAGTGGGTCTCAATCTAATATTAATTTTAGAGGGGATACATAATTTTTCATGCGGCCAGCGGAGTTACGATGCATTTCCTAAGTGGCCCACAGATCATTTGGGTTGGCCACCCCTGATCTAGTCAGTTATTTATTTAGTCTAGTCTAATTATTTATTTATTAAGAGTTTATCTTTATATGTAACAGCCATTGTTATAAAACGAAAGCACTTCTCAAAACGAATAGAATGAAACAATCTTATCAAATGATCGTCGTGAAACCCAAAGCGAAACTCTTAGAGCAATCACTTCATTGAAATCGAACAGTTATTTACAAAACTAAAACGGAAAAAATGCTTTGAGGAAGTGAATGCGTCCTGTTCAATGAAAAAACATCCGATTGATGATTGATCCTGGTTCCCCAAAAGCTATAACTACCTTTTATCCATCCGCCATTGAAGCAAATATTTCTGAAAAATGTCTTTTCATGAATGAACAAGTAATACAAAAACGAATTTTTTAAAGTCAATTCCTACTTCTTTTTCACTCTATTACAGAAAGTCCTTCATAAATAATTTTCATTCATTTTTTTTAAGTTTATCTGGCGCCCACTATTGGTAGATATATGCAACTTAACTCTAAATAAAACTGAAATTAATGAATTAAATTTAATGAATGAATTTATATTTGAAAAAAAAAACTGTATTAACATCCAGTGTCATCCACTACAAGTTCAAAAAAAAAAATGTATTTGAACTTGAGTGGAGGAATAAAAAGTATTTCATGAACGATTGAAAATTTGAACAAGATATATAGGGAGGGTGTTAACTAATAGTAGGAATTGAAAACCAAAGAATAAGAGAACCGTTACTAGAAATATAGATGACCTAGTCGAAAATAATACGCCGCATTTAAATGACCGCAAAAATCTTTTTCAATAATTGAGCACGACAACTCGGGAGAGCTTTGACCGATTCACAGACCCATCATCATTAAGAGGCATCCAAAAGTAACAGAGTATCCGAAGAATTTGGCTTTTATTATTCAAGCAAAGTGAAGTCACTGCAACCCATCACTTAAAGTCGCCTAATTGCACACCATTAGTACAGTATAATTAAATGAGTGTGTGTTTTTCTAATGATGAAGTGTAACAGAGGTTTCTAAACTGCTGTCGAATGCTAAATGACTTGGTTTTGGTTTATCGCTCTACGATCTTCTTGTAACACACGAGGGCTAAACAGTTTAACGTGGATTCCGAACCACTCACAAACATCCCTGGCACCGTTAGAATTCGAACCTGAAGCCTGTGATACCAAACGTCAGAGCGCTAGCCACTTGGCCACCAGGCCGCTTATTTACAAAAACAAAACATAAATCTTTGAGGAAGCTTATTAATCCTGTTCAGTGAAAAAACATCCGATTGCTGATCGATCCTGGTTGCCCAAAAGTGGGAACACCGCATCCATCCGCCACCGCAGCAAATATTTTTGAAAAAAGTCTTTTTATGAATGAATAATATGGATGACCTAGTCGAAAATAATACGCTACATTTAAATGACCGCAAAAATCCTCTCCGATAATTGAGCCTGACAACCAAAGAGAGCTTTGACCGAATCACAGATCCATCTTCATTAAGAGGCATTCAAAAGTAACATAGAATAATAAAAGAAAAATTCTTCGGATACTATCACTGCAACCCGTCATTTAAAGTCGCCTAATTGCACACCATTAGTGCAGTAGAATTAAATGAGTGTGGTTTTTTTCAAATGATGAAGTGCAACAGAGAGGTTTCTCAACTGCAGTCGAATGCTAAGTGAATTGTGGAGTATTTCACACACCGGGAAGAGCACAATGGATAGGGATTATCGTTTCACAATGAATAGAGATTATCTATTTGCGGAAACCTGAGAATTTTTTTTTTTTTTAAATTTCCAAAGAAGTACTCATTTTCGCCTTGTCGAACGGAACATTATGATTATTTACATCAACATATTAAAACCTATGAAATTCCGCAGGTTTTAGACACACATTACGATACGTAACATGCGTAAAAGCCAGCAGATACGAACCTAGGTCCATCTGCACAATCTGTCTTGGTGAGGACGAAAGTTGAAAATAGGATTGCCGTGAGTGGAAAGGGAGGTAATTAAAAGAGAACAAGTGACAGTTGAACTTGGGGTCAGGAAGCTAATGGAAAAGATTGTCAATGAGCGTCGAGACAATCTCGTGTTCGTTGCTTCGCGGAGTGACCTCTACCGTGAGGGTCCATTAGCACTCCAAACAGATGGAGACTTCGCGGTCGCCACATCTGACGGTATCTAACTTAATGGATGGGCAGCGCATGCGTCGTCCTTTAAAGCGAATCCAGGTGAAGGAGGAAAACTGGCTCTAGAGACTGGTTTGCAGCTCGGATGACACCAGAAGAGGTCTCCACAATTCCTTATGCCTCAGAGCGGGGGGTATGATTTTCTGATTTTATTATTAGAGTTGCTTATAAACAAAATTGTATCACGTGAAATGTTTCTGCCCTCTTTCATACTACTGTACCCAAAAAGTAGTCGGTTTTTTTTTTTTTTTCTTTTTTAAGTTGTTGAGCACTTTCCTTGACATCTGCGTGAAATTTCACGTCAATAGTGTTTGAGTTACGCTTGGCTTTGTGAGACACTCAAACTGAATCTGGGGATTTTTGAAATGTCTTAATTTCAAAAGGATCGGTCGATTCCATAATGGGCCTGAATCGCGTCAAATCTTGATAGGTACCGAAAACATTGAACGCGCCAGCTCACACTGCAATGATTCTTCGTGACTTTTTCGCCAAAAATGAAACCATATCGTTCCACAACCATCGTATTCACACCGTGCGACTTCTGGCTATTCCCTAAACTCAAAAGACTGCTCCGGGAACACCGTTTTGAGTCGACTGAAGAGATTCAACATGAATTGCTGCGCGCTTTGAAAGGATTAACTGTGTTCTCTGTATTGCCAGCTGCATTAGAACAACAAATTTCCAGTTTATCTAAATTTTTGTCATTTAACTTTAACTTAAAATAATGAATAAGGTCTCTTTTTAGTTTGATTGAAAAGACGATTTCTTCTTAATAAGTTGTCTAAATCATTTTTTTTTTTTTAATGGTAGTAAGATTCTGTGAGGTAATTTAATGACGTATTAAAAAATGCGAAGCGGAAATAAACAGTAGGAGCATTTATTTCACTTCTAAGAATTCAGTATTAATAAATCCTATTTCAAATCTTACTTTCAAAGCACATGGTGTCAAACTCCGACATGATTGGAAGTTAAAAACCCGCGCGGTTTTTTTTTATGATTACCTATTAAAATATTAGAAAACTGAGCTCTTCAATCTTCTTAAATCAAGCTAAGATGAAGTTTTCCTCAAATGAATCTCGAATGCGGATGAACGGCTTTTCATAAATAATTCAGGTACTCACCACACTTCGAAAAGATTACAGTTTTGGGTTCAAAGATTACAGTTCAAAATTATTAAAAAAAAAAAAAAAAAAAAAACATCCAAAACTATGCACCAAAACATTGATAAGTGTGATACATGTATCTACAAGATTAAACGAATTTCGGACTTGACTTGAATAAGAGCTTTGAGATTTATATGACTTACAGAGGAATGGAATGCTTATTAAGGAGACCCAGTTCATAAATGATTCACAAGCACGATTCTGGTGGATGAAGATAAGAGTGATTGATGAAATATGCCTGTTGAAATATGTTGTTGAGATGACATCAACAACGAGGCATAGAATACCATCATCGTACTGACTTCAGATTCTCTCTTGGTCAACCATCTCGACGCTGAGTTCTGTCATCATGATGACCCGTCCAAGTGACCCAATGTAATACAATTTGAATGACTCTAGAATTAGAATTTTTAATCCTTTTTCCTACACACCTACAGAAGGATCAGTTGAGGTGGCTCCATCGGCCATCCAAATGGAATCATGTTGTTCTAATGCAGCTGGCAATACAGAGACAGTTCTTCTTTATGCCACAAGCAAAAGTTGCACCGCTGTTACTCTACCCATGAGGTGCGTGCAGATTGGAGATATGCTACGGATGCGAGTAACATCATCCCCACAAAGCTCTACGATCCTATTAGATCGGGATCTACGGTTTAAAGTGGAATCCACTTTAAACCGTAGATACCGAACCACTAGAAACATCAATGGCACCGCCGGGACTCAGGTAGTGGTAGGTCCCGGTCTGTGATACCGAGCGCCAGAGCACTAGCCACTCGGCCATCAGGCTCCTCGAAATGGAATCATTTGCATGTTGGATCGAAAGGTATTATTGACATAGGAAATTTCGTTAGAAATACCTCTCCACGAATCATCTTTTTTTTCACAGCTATCCATAAAATTGTGAACAATTTCATTTGTAAATAATTGTCATTTTATAGCGGTGAAGAGTAGTGTTAATTAACATTCAGTTATGCTACCAGACAAGTTCACTTCTTAGTTTGAATGAAGAGGCTCAGTATATAGTCTAGGATTCTTTCTGTCTATTAGTTTATGACAGATATAGAATGAAATTAGCATCCTTTCATACGCCCCAGAAAAAGTATTTCATTACGTTTTCATGTATTTAAAATGATATTCTATCGCTTAATAATTAAGTAATCCCTTCTTTGATACGCCAGTAGCAATGATTTCATATATCAATTAGTACACCCCCTCGGATGACCTCTTGTAGAATGAAAAAAGGATAGTTCATTCATGAGGGAATTTTTCATTCAACCAAAATAGCATTTTATGACAGTAAAGAAAATTGCCACTTCTTCGGCAGCCTGATGGCCAATTGGCTAGCGCTCTGACCATTGGTACAACAGGCTCCTGGTTCGAATCCTGGCGATGTCATGAATGGTCCCGGTCTGTTTAACCCAAAGTGTGCACAAGATGACCGTAGAGAGACAAACCAAACCTACTTCTTCGTTCAGTTTCAACATCAATGTTTCACAGCGATTAGAGCAATTATTGAGTTGTTTCGTAATAAAATATTCAAAATGGAAAATTTACCTTCTACAAAAATCTTTCAACTTTAGTTTTTTTTAGATTTCAGTACACATAAATAAAAAGCCAAAAGATGAATTATCTACATCAAAAAATGGCTCTATTCAAATGCGCATTTCCTGTAAGACTGAAAAACTATTTATCCGGTTGCGCTTAAAACATCCTAATGTGTTTTTGTTAGTGATAGCGTTTAGAGCAGGGGTGGTCAACCCAAATGGCGGGGATCTTGCGGGTCAATTTGAAAATGCATCCTAACTCCCGGGGCTGCATGTAAAATTATATATCACCCTATTAGATTCAGGCCCACTATAGATATTTTTTTTGGAGTGAAAAATTGAAACATAATGAGTTGTTATTGCTGTGTTTACTATTATTCTTGCATGTAAACAAAGATAATATATATAATAATAATGATGATACGAAACGCACATTGTAAAGAAATATAAACGAAATAATTAAAAATTATTTATTGTACTAGTGCGATATTCGTTTCTCCACTCTTTCCCTTGGCATTTCATTTTCGAAATAAATGACTCGCAGGTGTAAGTGGAACCAAATGAGCTAACAGCTTAAACTAAGAGTCTGGTTTACTCTGTTATCAACAATCAACTGTGCGTGTCGAGGGACGGTCACTGCATCACTTCTCGCCTGTTATATGATGAGAGATGAAATGAGATGTTCCAAGATGAGCGCTATCATGAGTTCGCAGAATATAATTTAATTATTCTGAGAACTCATAACTGTAAACTCATGCATGAAACAGGCACTATCTGTCCTATATTCCAAGAATATTATTTTAACATCAAAGTTCATTTTTTCTCATCATTTCGACAATTCATTTTTGAATATAGGGATGCACACAGAATGCATTTTTTGAATACATTGATCTTCACTACTTTGGCCATTCTAAAATAAATATATTTTGTAAAAGTATGATGCATCTCACGAGCTGGAAAAATGTTCAGGGCGGGCCAGCAGGTTGGCCATCCCTGTACTGGAAGATATTAAATAATTTAAATTACTTGTTATACACTGTTATACATTAAATATCATCATAAACTTCCTACTATACCACAAACACGAAATAATTTTTAGTAGTTTTAACGAAAACTGATAGGTAGCGATGTTTTTTACAGTGTTGAATGAAGATTGGAGATTTTTTCACCTTTCAAACTGCTGTTCAAAAAGAACCATTTTGCGCCGAGGTATAGGATACAAAAAAAAAAATTTTTATTTATTTTTTATTTATTTATTATTATTATTTTTTATTTTTATTTTTATTTTTATTTATTTTTTTTTTTTTTTTTTAATTAACGAAACATTACACGATTGGATATCCATTCCCATTTAACAAGCAGAAACAGAAAAACAGACCTTTCATTGAGTTTATTGAATACTGAGATTGAGCAATGAACCGTCGGCTCATTTTTAATAAAACACTCATTTTTTTTTTCTTCTTTTACACATTTAAATGAATCTATTTCTGTTACATAAGAGGAAAAAAATAAAATTCCTTAAAAGAAATTCGTAATAATCCTTTTATAAGCACTGGGGAATAAAAATAAAAAAAATTCCTTTTGTTCGAATGACTTTCTCTACTTTTCGACACCCTCCTTTTGCCTTGAGAAAAGCAGAGGACAAAGCTCATCCTGAAAAAAACCATCCATCCCCATTTAAGATAACTTAACGGGACTTTCCGCAATTCCGACTGCTAGCTATGAAGAGGGGAGGAGGGGGAATCCGCAATGTGTGGTAGGAGTCAAAAAACTGAAAACGGTCGCCACATTTGAAGGTCAGCTCTACGTGACCGACTGTCCTAAAGCGAAATTAGTGCAACAGCTGGCGAGTCTAGCCAAGAATGTTTATGGCCATCTCTCGGTCTTGAATTTTGCCATGCACTCGAGATATTTGCTTTTGTGGGATTTTTTCTGTTGCGTAACAGATATCTTCTCACTGGTTTATGTTAAAGAAAGAAAAAAAAAATGGTTTTTTTTTTCAATTCCTTCTATTAGCTCACACTCTCCCTATACATATATCTTGTTAAAATTCATGATAAAATCATTTACTATAGGGACAAGTAACCATTTACGGAATCCCTTTCGAGCAAGCGTTTTCATTCATATTATGCACTTAACTTTTCATGCATGATATTTCGGCAAGCGATTTTCTTTTTCAATTCCTTCCGTTAGCTCACGCTCTCCCTATCTATATCTTGTTCACATTTTCAATCGTCAATAAAATACTTTTCATTCATCCACTCAAATTCAAGTACATTTTTTTTTTTTTAACTTGTAGTGGATGACACTGGATGTGAATGCAGTTTTTTCAAATATTAATTCATTCATTCAATTTAATTCATTCATTTTAGTCTTAAATTTAAGCTGCATATATCTACCCATAGATGGCGCCAGATATACTTAAAAAATGAATGAAAATGATTTATAAAGGACTTTTTGCAATAGAGTGAAAAAAAAGTGGAAATTGACTTCAAAATTTTTTTTTATATATAACTTGTTTAGCTTATGGCCATCTCTCGGTCTTGAATTTTGCCAAGCACTCGAGACATTTGCTTTATGCGGACGTGTGGGATTTCTTCTGTTGCATAACGCAGAATATCTTCACTCTGTTTTATGTTAAAGAAAGATAAAAATAAATATTTCTTTTTTTGGTAAAGTTACTTTGTAAAGGATTAAAAGTCCTTGAGAGTCTATGAAGTTTAAGTCAGAAAAAAAAAAAGAGTGGTGATTCTCGAGTGTGAAAAACCGCGAGTCTTCCAAAAGTCAAGAGAGTTCAAATATTTGTTTCATTTAGGCCACGTGGGAGTTTACTTTATTATTTTTCTGTCAAGGTTAACTTAGTTTCAACATATTTATTTTATTTTATTTTTTGAAATATGGGATATGGTTTTCTATGAATTTTTTAAATATAAATCAACACAATATAATTCATTTCTACACATGAGCATGAAAGGTGATCTGTATAATATTAATGGGCATATTACCATTGATGTGTTAGCCCATTTATACTAAAAAGATAATATGTAATAATGATAGATAAATATATACATAATTGCAACTATCCTTCCTGTGAAACAATGGCAAGAGTGTCCCCATGTGTCATTCAGGAGAAACGGTCAGTGGATCTACAAACTGTTACCCGATTTTCATGAAGAAAATCAACCAAAAGTGATGTATTCATAAAAAATATATATGAAATATGTATGAATGTATCACAAAAATATAAATGCATTAAAAAAACTTTTATGTATCATTTTTTATTGCCTGACATATTTGTCTAAAAATAGCACTACTACTATTGCAGTAGGAAAAACAATTATTTTTATTTCTGGTATTTAAATGTATCTTACTAACACATTGAGAGGCACAATGGTGAAAGTTCGATTCCCGCCGATAACATTCACTTGGGGAAAAAAAAAAAAAGACGCACTTCAGACTAACTCTTCTATCAGAAGTCGACAAAGTAGCGTGGTTTGCGTTCACAAAGTTCATTACGATATAATAAGCAAATGCAAAATGAAAAGCATTCGTTCTTCCATTTGTTTGACCTAGGTGACATTGAAATTGCCATCATTCTACTGCCTGGTAGCTATCATAGGAAGAAAAAAAAATTTAAATAGCAGCGCATATTTTCAATGGAAAGCAACTGAAAAGCTTTTTTGAAATGAAACACTAGAGAAATTTTGTAACAAATTTTTTTTTATTATTTGTTGCAAAATATCTAGTGTTTGAGTTTAAGTTATGAAAAGACTTCAATTTTCAATTAAAGTCTTTTCATAACTTTGTCATAAACACTTCCTCTTGAGTAGCAGACATCCATTATAAAATAATGAATGAATGAAAGAAAAGAAAATGAACGAAGAGGAGGATACTAAAATAATGACAAATAATTGAGAAAGTAAAGAAAGCGAATCGCATCCATCTTTGCTTTTTTAGTACTCAAGGATTAAAACTCTTCAAATGTTAGTTAGCACCGGTTTCGAAAAAAATGCATTAATATATATTTTTTTTTATTGAAATGTAAATTGGAAAGTTTTGAGTTTGAATATATACACTATGTATAAAAAAATAGATTGAAGCTATATAAAGAAATAGAAATATGGAGAAAAGTTCAATTGAGAAATGCTTCAGAGACAGATGACTTAACATTTTCAGAGATTTTATCGTGTTTTATTTTAAAATGATAAACCTAAACACAATTTTACTTTTAATAAAAGAAGAAATGGGTGCAATTTTTTTTAAATGAAGCCAATGTGTCTTAGATTCCACAAACATTCTAGTAGTGGATGTGCATTTGTCAAAAACGTAAAGTAGAACTTCGAGGGAGTAAGTAGTAAGTCAAATGTCAATGGAGACGCCAAATAATTCGAGTTAGAGTTTTCGACTTATGGAGAATTTCGACTTTCGCGGATTTTGAAGGAAATATTCGACTTGTAGAGGTTTAGATTCTTCCTGACTTATTTTGAGAATTATAAGAATAAGAATATTTCATAGAATTGGTTATTCTATTTACTGTATACTCATATAATGTTTTATAAGAAACAATGACGTGCATTGTGGGCAAATCCTTAAAGTCTGTAACTTATTTTTCTTCGAGCTATAGAGGTAATTACTTACAAATGATCGAGTTGTATAATCAAACATTGCTAATGTTCGAGATACAGAGGTCCAATTTTTTTTTCGAGTTACGGAGGGAAAATATATACCAAATGGCTTGTGGGGATTGACTCATTATTTCGACTTATCGAGGGTTGAAATTTGGAGTCATGGTGGTTTAGGGGCTTGAAGGGAAGGGAACAAATTTTTTTTTTCAAGTTGAAGGTTTTCGACTTATTGAGGTTCGACTTAAAGAGGTTCTACTGCATATATAGTGCGCCTACAGTTATTTGTAGGTTATGAAATGCTCCCTGAATTTAAAAAAATTTTTCAGAACCACTGCACTGATCTATAAAAACAAACATTTCAAACCAAAGCAAAAGTACATTCAATTCGTTTCAATCAGCACACACATTTGAATACCGCAGTAACATGTCGCGATGACTAATGAACGAATCCAATCCAATTTATTAGTCAAATGCGTCTCAATGAAAAGAACTTTTATTGACATCGATGTAGTCATTAATGAAGTGGCGCGTTTTAAATGAAACGCGTAACCCATTCACTTGCATTGAAAAACTAACGGATTCTTTATCTGTGCATCCCCTCCCCCATTCGAGTGCTTTTAATCGCCATCATTAACTGCAATTTCCGGACTCGAGTGAAACGGACGCAGGAAGTGATTCGAACGGTTCAAAAAAAAGAAACGAAAGCCATCTCCTCCTGCATCGGATCTCTTTCCGGTGCTGGTTCCAAAAGGCTTTGGTTTACTCAGTGAATTAGGGCTACCCCCATCTATAATGGGGAGGAAGGGGAACTCCAAACTATTTCCAACTCATGACTCAGACTCAGACTCTAGGGGGAAATAATTAAATTGAATGACTTTTATTGAACTCACACATCCGTTTGTAATCACTTCAAAAAAAATAATAATATATGTATATCTTTTTTCTAAGTGATTGCAAACGGATATAAGCAAGACAAGGATATCTTATAAAAATAACAGACGGCCCGATGGCCAATTGGCTAGCGTTCTGGCCATTGGTATCACAGGTTTCAGGTTTGAATACTGGCGGTGGCATGGATGTTTGTGAGTAGTTCAGAATCCAAGTTAAGCTATAGGTCCTTAATTAGCCCAATGTGTGCACAAAAGGACAGAGCGACAAACCAAACCAATATAAAAACAGTCTCCAATGATAGGAGGCCAAACTAGTTTGTAGTGGTTCGGAATCCACTTTAAGCCGTAGGTTCCGATCTCATAGGACAATAGAACGTTACATAGTCTAATCAGACTTCTTCTGCCCCACACCATTTCCAAACTGTAAAGGGGCAACTCAGCTCTAGTCACAGTGATGTGGTGGTGGTGTGGAGTAAAAGTTAGAATAGTTATAAAGGTATGCGGTTCCGAATGATAACTTTAGAAGTTATTCAATAAAGCCTCTTAATATGAGTTGTAGACGTGATAGTTCTGTAGGGCCTCCACGCTTCTAAAAAAAAAATGCAATCTAATAAGCCTCTAACACTTGATGAAATTGCAGATATGTTGGCTGAGCTTTAGCACTAGTACCCGAATCATGCAAGTCTAACATAAATATGAAGAATTCATTCCTCGCCAAGTTTTCCCCTCGACCTGCGCGCGTTGTCACTGAGACACGAATCAGACACCTCAAGTATTTGGATAACATGATTTTTTTTTTTTTTTTTTTTTTTTTGTAGATTTTTAGTAATGGATTGATCATGATGTCGTTGATCGTCGTATTCCATGATTTAGCATGTCCAGCGCTCTTTCGAAAGAAAAAAAAAAGATCCATAAAAGACCTATACAATTTTTAATCACTGTTCTTTCTTATTACGGGCCTGATCGCCGAGTAAAGGGCCACTTTCACTCCGATGCTCAGTGCCACAGATATCGGTTTCGAGTCCCATGTATATTTGTAGGGGTTCGGAATCCACTTTAAACCGCAGGTCCCGGTCCAATATGTCTGCAGAGCGTTGGGCATAGGTAGCAGGGATGACAACCTTACCACGTAAGAAAGAAAACGCTTCCCGTCTCGAAATCTGCCAGTAGGCAGACTGCCTAGGTCCACCATAGGGCTGTTGCACCACTGATAATGATGGTGATTCTTAGTTATTAAAGACAGCACCTTTCGGGCAGAAGTGGTGTTTTTCTCGAGAATATTTCATTTGTAATATTCAATGCATGAGTCTATTACAAATTTATCTCAAATTTGCACTAATAGTCATTTGTATACTCCAAGATTTTTTAATCCAACATATTCCTAATAGTCTCCAAAATGACCATGAATCGAACTAATCTAAGTGAATTATTTTTTATTCCTTCATACACAAAAATGAATCATTTCAAGAATTTCACAGGAATAAAACTGAAACACTTGTGAAAGATCGCAGCGTGCCCAAGAAGAATTCGAGAAGTTGTGTCTCCGCTGTGGAAACTGTCAACAGGAAGTGTTCTTGTGTTCACGAGCCTTGAACGAAACGCCGGAAACAAATCGAAAATAGTTTTGAAACATCGAACGAATGGCTTGCTTCATAAACACCATTGAGATTGTAAGCTTCACAAAGCATATTGCGAAACAGAAAATATTAATATTTAAATGAATTCCATAGAATTGAATTATTTTATTTATTTCTCTGAAGTGGCTACAAGTGATCAAAATACGCCGGGGGGACTTTATTTTCAGTTATAGAGTATTTTAATTTATACATCTACAGCTTTATTCAATATGTGAAGGATAACAGGACTAAGTAATGAAATAAAAAAAATTTAGGAAACTCTTTATTCCATCGTTATTTATAATGGACAGATTTTAATGTATTGCATTCAATGTTGAAAGGATTATTTTTAAACCAACTTTTAATGAATTCACTTTAACAGGACCAATATTTTTTTACTTTTTTTTTTTGAAAAAAATATTTAATTTTTTATATAGACAAATTCTGTTAAACTAGGCGGCCTAGCGGCTTGCGCTCTGGCCTTTGGTAACACGGTCTTCAGGTTGGAATCCTGGCGGTGGCATGGATGTTTGCAAGTGGTTCAGAATCCATTTTAAACTGCAGTTCTTGGTCTGTTTAGCGCTCGTGTGCACAAGATGACCGTAGAGCGACAAACCGAACTTTCTTTTTAATAAAAGAGTCATTCTCTTTCCGTGAAATAAATCTTATTTTTTAGGAAGAATTGAAGATAAACACTTTATAAATATGTAAGGAAAATCATAATGATAAATAAATAATTTTTATATTTACTTCAGGAATCACACATTTATTATGCGACAAACAAAACCAATCTGTTCAACAAGATAACTTTTTAAAACTCTCGACAATTTAATATACATTTTTTTTGTAACAAAATTTGATTTTTTTTCAATGAATTTGAATAACTTATTTAGAAATGTTTTTAAAAAAAATTTTAATTACTATAAAATTAAAAAAAAGGTTAAACTAACTAACTATTTATTTACATAAAATATATATTCCAAGCTCTTTTAAAGTAAAAAGAAAAAATTATAAGTATAATTGATAATATATATATATAGGATCGAAAGCGAGAATAGTAAAGAGCAGCTATTCCATGATCCAGAATTACATATTGTGCGCCATGTGTTGAAAACACCCCAAAATCGCAAATGCATGCCCATTAAAAGGGATTCTTTAAAAATAATAAATAAAACAAGACTACAAAATAAACATCTTTGAATAGTAAAGTACACAATACTTTTTTTTTATTCGTTCGCTTCTTTGATCTCCTATTGAGGAAAAAAAGAACGATTTCGGGTGGTTCGTCCGGACGAGTTTAGCACCGACCTTGAAAAAAGAGCCACATGAGAACGATTGTTCTTTTTAAAAGGGGGCGGTTGCGTTCCAGTTGTTTTTCGCTGGTTGTGTTTGGCTTTCGGTTCGGTTTCTATCCAGGGAGATGCGCAATGTTTTGTAACACGAAAAAACTTTTAGCGAGACGAGTCCGTAGGTTTGGTTTGAACTTCTCCTTCGATGTACTCAAGCTGCAATAAACTGGAAACCGTGGAACCTATTTTATTTCAAAGGATTCAATATGCAATAAAAAGAGAACAACTGAAAAAGGCTTTTAAGGTACAAAGTTCTACCTTATTGGATATGACGCTTATTACAAAACTATAGCGGCCTGATGGCCAAATGGCTGCTTTGGCCTTTGGTAGCCCAGGCTTCAGGTTCGAATCCTGACGGTGGCATGAATATTTGTGAGGGGTTCGGAATCCACGTTCAACTGTAGCCCAAAGTGTGCACCGGATGACCTTAGAGCGACAAATCGAATCAAATATTACAAAACTATTTTAATAAATAGTTTTGGACGGAAAGGCAAGGAGTGTTTTTGTGCTATCCTTTCGGGCGCAACACCGCCTTCTTTTTTCCTTCTTTTTTTGACCAATTGGACGAATTGAGATAAAACAGCATGCATACATCTCAAAGCACTTGATTCAGTCAAGTCTGTGCATTTATCCTTTTTTAAAAGGTTTGGTTTGTCGCTCTACTGTCATCTTGTGCACACGAGGCCTAAATAGACCGGGACCTACATTTTAAAGTGGATACAAAACTACTAACAAACATCCAAGTCACCGCCAGGATTAGATCCTGAAGCCTGTGGTACGCCAAAGACCTTGGCCACCAAGTCGCCTTCCTTTAAAAAAGGAATTGCTTTTAAACTCAACACGGAGTTCCAAATCACTCAGAGTGCCACAGGAGAAGTTTTTGTAGAAAATTGAATTCAATAAGTATTAAAAAAAGAATGATCATCCGAGAGATCATCATTAATGTTACTCATTTCGAGGTAATCAGTGAAGAATACGAGTTAAAACTCAATGAAGAATCCGGAATTTCTTCTACTGAAAATCCGTAAAGTATGCAAATATCAATTAGAATTTATTAAAATCTATTCTTCACAACAAATAATAAAAAAAAAACCTTCAAATAAATTTCTGGGGTGGCTAAATCAATAACTAAAAATGCACGCTTATTATTCAACCCAACTTTACAGACAGCAGAAATCTGTTCCCTTTGTATTTAATCTTGAAAAGATGTGCATCCCCGAAACTTACCATCCATGAATATTTCTCACCCGTTCAGCTACAGTGTAGAAAGCAAGACGAAAGAAGCCTCCCACAGAAATGAAGACTCCTTTTTTTTGTTACGAAAAGGCGTTTATTAAAACAAACGCAACTTCCCTTTCATTTGTTCGTCCTGCTAGAATCGAAATCTAATAAGCAAAAAGTAGTTCAATAGGAGGGGGAATTCGAATTTGGTGCGAATATGAAATCAATTTTATTCTAGAATAAAATTCAGTTTTGTTCTTTTTTCCCACCTTTCGTTTTCCTTTGTGTTCCTTAGAACTCTCTCATTCTCCTTTTTCCAATGTATTGGTTGGAATATTTAATATGAACATAAGAAATAAATTACATTTATTATAATGCATAACTCTTCTAAGGAGTATTTTTTTTTTAAACATAAAGTTGGTTAGAATTGAAGGAAAAAAAATACTAAAGTATATGCATAATTATTTGGTTTAGGATTGAATACTTTTTATTTAAAAAATTTAATTGTTTTTTCTTTTTTTTTTCTACTATTGCCACTAGAAAAATGCCAAAAAAAAAAATATGTTTTAAATATTTTAATATATAACATTTTTTTAATTAAAAATTAAATGTTATATATGAGTAAAATAGCTATTTGTGCAAACAGACTTAAAAATGACGTGACGCATCAAAATAAAAATTATTATTTTACTTATAGATTAATAAAATTATAATTTTACCTAGCTAGAGGAAGTTTTGAGGCCTGATGGCCGAGTGACTGGCGCACTAGCGCTTGGTGCTACAGGTTTCGGTTTCGAGTCCCGGCGGTGCCATAGATGTTTGTAGTCTTTCGAAATCCACTTTAAACTGTGTAGGTCCCGGTCTAATATAGCCGTTGAGCGTTGGGTTGACAGCCCTCCTCTCCTTTTTTTCCCGTAAAAAAATTAAAACATCTCTCGTCTCGTAATCTGCCAGTAGGCAGACGGCCTTGGCCCATCATTGCACCGATGATGATGATAAGAGGAAATTTTAAAGTAAAATTCGACAACAGGCTAATCACACATTTTACAAATAACCTTTTTTCTTAGCTTGAAGTAAAAAGGACAGGAATGGGAAATTCATTGAAAATAGTATTCTAGAAAATGATCCAATTATTGGTTTAAAAAATATTATCTTCATATTGTAGTACAATTTTCAAATTCAATAATCAAATGACAAAGTACACCAAAGTTGTTAAATCAATTCCTGTAATTGCATTTTTAGTCAAGTTGACAGAATCGCCAAGAAGTTAGTAATTTATCAGAAAATATTTTTTTATAAATTGAATGTACGAAAAAGAAGAAAAAAAAAATTAAAGTAAAATGGTGCAATTAGTACAACGTGGTGATGAATATCTATAACGTATCTGGTGATCATTAAGGCCTGGCGGCTGTCTCAGTATCCAGTTGCGCGCTCGTGCGGCGAACTGAGCCTCAACATTTAAGTGTGGGTGCTGGCATTGGCGTGGATTCTACAGGTAAGCGGTTTCGAATGTATAGCTTCATTCATTATTCAAGAAAACTCTTGCAATATGAGTTGGAGAGACGATCGTTTTGCAGCCCCCAAAAAAGGGAAAACTTTCATCATCCTGTAACAGAAGATGATGAAATTGAAAATGTGTTGGCCGACCCTTCGGACGAGTGATGTGACTTAGTGATAAAAAAAATTATCCTCAAGATTTGAAGTTAATAATATCTTTGCAACCCACTTGTAATCATTTATTTATATTCAATATTTGTGAGTGATGCTACTGCTATTACTACTACATCACACCACACCGCATCACTGTGCTTAGAGCTGAGTTGCCCCTATACAGTTTAGGAATGATGTGAGTGAGAAGTCTGATTGGGCTCTTTTAGACACTACAGTCATAGGAGATCAGGACACGAAATATTTTTTATTTTTCAAAAACTCTAAAAAATAATCTTAAAATAAAATGTTAAGGATGCCATTGAACTGTATCTTTCCATCATGCAATCTGTAGCAAAGACATCGATTGCTTCACCCCCAAACCCAGTCAGTGTCTTCTCTCAGCACTGAGACTTATCAAAAGCTAACTTGAATCCACAATGAAAAAAGAAAACGCTCCCGTAGAAGCTATTCTGCCTTCAAGAATAAAAATGATGTATTGTATCACAAATAGAGCATCTTTGTGCCCAAAATGTATCATTTCCTGTTGCTTGACTTCGGCTATGCTACTTCTTTGATGCTTGTTCATTGAGTTCTGTTGTTTTTAAGGGACATGTGTATATGTATATTTTTCTTTCGTATGAAAATTGAAAGTCCCAAGCATGTAAATGCTCCTCCTTTGAAATTAAACAAAAAACACCTTCAACACTGTGCTTATAAATATACAGATTCAATTAATGTCCTTGAATTTATGGTAGGCCAAGTTCGTCTGAAGACTGGTAGATTTCGAGACAGGAGATGTAATCTTTTTACAGGGTAGGGTAGTCAGCCCAACGCTATACGGTCACAACCATCCATGGCATCCAAACCCGAAACCTGCGACACCGAGCGAATGAGTGCCAGACACTCGGCCATTCAGGCCCCATTTGTGAGTGGCAAAGTACCATACCACACTAAGTGCATTTTATTATTTATTTTCATTGTTGTATGAAATTGCTTCATTTTCATTTTCACTTTCACATCGCGCGCCATCCCATAATGTGGCGAAAATAATTGCATCTCTAACACTTGTCACGCTCTGGAGCGTAATAAAAGTATCAGGGAAACCCTAAATATTACTTAGTAATCAATAAGATACACACCATCCTGTTTTATGACCATTTTTGAATCCAATTCGTTCTAAAAAAAATAATTCGCCTTCTGAGAAAAATAGCTGTCACGTGACTAGTAGCGAAAGTGTAAAGTAGAGGTAGGTGAGTATTTCTATATTTCTCGTGAACTACTTATAATTAGTAATGCGCCGGAGGTAATGCTGTGGAGCAGTATTCATTTGGAGCTTCCACGCACCGGAGCGTAATTGACTGTTTAACGTTGATGCCACATCAAGCACAGGCGCGGGAATGCTTTGGTTTGTCGCTCTACGGCCATTTTGAGCACACTTTAAGTTAAGTAGACAGGAACCTACAGCTTAACGTGGATTCCGAACCACCCACAAACATCCATGTCCCAGCCAGGATTCGAACCTGAAGCCTGTGGTACCAAAGGCCAGAGCACTGCCAGTTGGCCATCAGATCATTCTGGCGCGAGGATGAGCAACGAAAGTGTTAACTTAACTTGAACAGTTATTTTCGTTTCTTTTTTTCGAACTAAATGCTAAAGAGCTTATTCAATTCGCTTCTCTCCAACTCTTTATTTGCTTTTATACCATATTTATTTTATGCATAAAAAATAAAATGCTTAAATATATCTATGATGGTATACTAGATGATTTTTTCAATGCGTGCCAAGTGACCCTGCGTCTAAAAACAGAAGAGGCTCATTTTTAATATGAACGCATAAACAAGCTCGCAGCTGGCTTCCCACGCCATCCCATTAGCCTAATGGATCTCAATACCAACACTTGAGAGGCAGATTTTCCAAGTGAGATGAGCCTCACCTCGCCCTTAATTCGCTTAACGAAAAGCCTTCTTCTCAGCATTCCATCTTTTTTTTTTTTACAAACAGCGCATAATTGATTATGAATTTGAACAGTGCATTCAATACAGCAAAATTAAAAATTTAATTCACAATTATTTGTGTTCTGGTGTGATGTAAAAATAATGTTAAGACACGATTTTAGAAGTGTGTGTCACTTTCTGTATTTTTACATGGACATTGTAATGAATGGCCGAGCGACAAGCGCTCGATACCACAGGTCTTGGATTCGACTCCCGGCGATGCCATGGATGTTTGTGAGTGGTTCGGAATCCACTTTAAACTGTAGGTCCCGATCTAATAGGATCGTACAGCGTTGTAGTGTTACTCCGCGTCCGTAGCTTATCGTCAAGCTACACGCACCTCCTGGGTAGTGCTAAATGAGCAACGTTAGAGCAGGGCTTGCCTTAAGGCATCCAAGACAATTGTCTAAGTGTTTGCCAGTTGTATTAGAAGGAAAAAAACATGGACATAATTATTTTTAATGTCTAATTATGCCTAACAACGCATAATTGATTATGAATTAGAGCAACTTGCAAGAAAGTGCATTCAATAAAACGAAATTAAAAATTTAATTCAATTATTTGTATTCTAGAAAAATAATGTTAAAACACAATTTGAGAATTGTGTATCACTTTCCTTTTTTCTGTATTTTTACATGGACATTTATAAGTTTGGTTTGTCGCTCTACGGTCATCTTGTGCACACGTGGGCTAAACAGACCGGGACCTGCAGTTTAATGTGGATTCCGAACCACAAACCTCCATACCACCGACGGGATTCGAACCTGAGGCATTTATAGGAGACAAATGGTTTTTAATGAAATAAATGAATGAATGAATGTTCAGTGTAAAGAAAAATACATTTTCACAAACTTTCAGCAACTGAAACGCGACGACCTAAACTAGAGGAACTGTTTCGTAATTATTTAACTAATTGTTTATTATTATTATTTAATTTCCTTATTTCTCAGAATAAAGTATAGTGACATATCAACAATTTTGGTTACAATATATATATATATATGTCTATGATTGTAGATAAACTTACAATAGTTGTTCTCTTCTTGACCTCCTTTTAAGAATACTTGTTGGATTAAAAGTTAAAAAATGTTAAATTTTGCAAACTGTCCACTCTCCTTTATGGACATGCGAAATAAAAACGTCTCATGAGGGAAAATATTGAAACAGCGATTCTTTATAGTGAAACACATTAACATGATACCGCAAAATAATAATAATAAATAAATAATTAAATAAATAAAAGAAAAAAAGCAATTAGGGAAAAAATATATTAAAAAATTATTCCAGATTTTTAATCCGACAACAGCATGAATTTCTTCCAAAAAGAAAAAAAAAAAAAAAAAAAAAAAAGAAAACCCCGGGGTGGTCTACTTGGAACTGACCCGATAGAGTTAATCAAGTTTTCAACAATGAGCACGTGAGATATGAGCGCGGGAAATAAAGAGATTCGCGAAAAAAAAAAAAATAAATAGTTTCGCTCGATTTTTTCTGAGGCAAACTACACACTTTCTTTTTGAGGCAAACTACACACTTAGATACCATCGTTCACCCATTTCAGAAACAGTGCGTGCTATAAACTTGAAATCTGGTCGATTAAAATCAATCTAACTAAATGGGCGTGACTCACTTTTAACCGACGTTCAAATTTGGACCAGCAGTCTATCCACATTTTTGGCCCTTGTTAATGGAACACAAGTATCTAGGGTTGGTTCTTGATGCAAAATTGCATTTCAGCCTTCAGTTGTCTGACGCAAAATGCTCCGCTGCCTAATTTCCCGTAGGAGTTAACTTGCTAAGATCTGATGGCCGAGTGACTAGCGCTCGGTGTCACAGATTTCGAGTTCGAATCAGGCGGTGCCATGCATGTTTGTAAAGGTTCGGAATCCACTTTAAACAGTAGGTCCAAACTTCTGCCGTCTCGAAATCTGCCAGTAGGCAGATGGCCTTCGCCCACTATGGGGCTGTTGCACCACTGATGATGATGATGATGAGTTGATTTGTTATCAGACACAAAATTCTGTTGTACTAAGCTAGACTGAGACCCACTCTTCTGTATGCTTGTCCTATTTGAGCGGCAACTCTTTCACCCATTGGAGAAAGCTGCAAATTTTTCAAAACAAATTCCGCGACACTACCGTTAATGTACCATGGTTTGTCAGAACAAAATATTACAGAATTGAATTATCTTGTGCAAATCAACCATTTAACAAGCTGAATAAAAAGAATATATATCCAAAACAAAACAACAATGAAACAAATAAAAAAATGATATATTATCACACCCATTTGAACTCAGGTCACTAATTGTATACATGAATTGATATAAAACTTCAATTGTATTTATCATCATGTGTGAACATGATGTTGTCCTGGTTAGAGGTTCGTGGCGCAATCCAAAAAGTGCAGCAAGTAAATGAAGGTTCCAAATTTGATATTCCAAATTTGCAAATTTTGGCTGAAAAATGGTAGCTTGGGCCCCTTAACTCTTTAAATGCTTCACGAATAACGTCAATCCTCAGGAATTTTCTGGAGAATTTATCTTTTGCTTGCTTGCGTTTTGTAGTATGGCTTTTTTTAATTCATAGTGTACCGAGATTTAGGTAATTACAAAACAATGCTGGGAACCTCTAGTATAATATATTAAGTTGAATACTCGCCTTCACCTGTGTAACATAGCCTATAGGTTAATGGTCTTACGGTTTAAAACGCAGTTTCTAATCTTTGAAATTGGTCATTTTGTTTAATAATTTTAGTGCTGGACTTCAACACCGATGTTTAGCAGGACTTGGAGCACGGACTTATTAAAACCACTCAGACATGTAGAAATGGACATTATATATGTACCCATGCTTACATTATATATGTACACAATGCAATCTATAATAATTGTGGGTTTGATTTGGTTTGTCACTCTACGATCCCACGAGGGCTAAATAAATTGGAACCTACAATTTAAGGTGGATTCCGAACCCCTCACAAACATCCAAACCACCGCCAAGATTCGAACCTTAAGCCTGTGGTACCAATAGTCAGAGTGCTATCCATTTTTCCACCAGGCCGCATAATACTTATGGAAGCCAACCAGTCTCGAGTCGTTCTTTAGTGAAATTTTTTTTTTTTTTTTTTTTTTTTTTTTTTTAATGTAAATATTATAAAAAGGCAAAAATATTGATTTGGAGGACAATTAAAAAAACAGGGTGATAATAAAGCGGGATTAAACAAAAAAAATCCTACAAATAAAAACTAAATCCATCACGTATTTGCAGTTTATAACAATAATGATAAGCAAGGATGGCTTGCAATTATTTTAATAATTTTACATTCTCATGAATAAAATAAAATTATAAAAGTAATTTCCCATTATCCGATATTCATATTCTTTTAAGGTTACGTCAGAATGAGTTCATTGTACTTAGATTTTTAAAAAGTAGAATCAATAAATCAAGAGAATCAATAAATGTGGAAAATATACTGCACAGAGAGATTCTTGAAGTTATTTATAAATGTTTCTATCCGACTTTGAGTCAATAATTGTTACAATTGTACCCGCGCCATATTCACTACAAAAGTCATCCAACAAACACATATTTCAATGGGAATCAATATCTTCTAAATATTATATCTACAACTGCATCTCATTGTTGTCCAAATGGTATTCGTCGATAGTCGATTGTTTATCGACTGATGACAACACAAAAATTTATTTTTACTAAAATGTTATTTAAAGTAAAAATATTCAAAAATAAGCAAAGTAAATATATTCCATAAAATTGGTTTGGCATTCATGTTCGGGTGACGGTATTTCAAGAGTCGATTAAGGAAAAAAAATTAACTAACTGCACACTCAATTAAAAAATATCTGCAATCTCATAATAGCTAGTGATAATAGAATCCGAAAATATTAAACATTTTTAAATATCTTCGAAGCGTGTAAAAAAAATACTATAATATACATATATATCAACAGTACTTATTTAAGTCTTGGTTTGCAAATAATGAGTGAATTGATGAACCTATCTTCCTCTACTAGTTTTGAAACAATCCGTTCTTTTTGGTTTGATTTGTAGCTCTACGGTCGTTTTTTGCACACTTTAGGCTAATTAGACCGGGATCTACACTTTAAAGGGGATTGTATTTAAATAAAACGCATTGTGTTTTATATCTTATAAGCACTTGACTATAAAATAAACAATCTAATAGCTGTCTTATGCTCTGGTTTTTTTTTTTTTTTAATTATTTAGTTATCTTATTATTATTATTATTTTGTAAAAAAAATTGTCCTCAGAGAAATACGATAAAAATATTCGAAGGATTAAATAAAAAATAAATAAGAACAAAGGCATTTGATATACCAATTCTAATTCAATAAAAAAAAAAAAAAAAAAAAAAAAAGAACAGGGAGATTATATATACCAATTCTTGAAGGTATGGTTTGTCGCTCTACAGTCATTTTGTGCACACTTTAGGCTCATTAGACCGGGGACCTATAGTTTAACATGGATTCTGTACCACCCACAAACATGCCACTCCAGGATCCGAACCTGAAGCATGGGATATCAAAATATTTATTTTGGAGGCAACTGAAAGATCGGTGTGCCGATGATAATAAACCGGGATTTAACAAAAAATCTACAAAATAACCAAAGACCAATAACCAAAATAATAAAGGCCAGAGCGCTAGCTAATAGGCCATCAGGCTGCATCCGTTCCTTTAAGATTGTAGCATCCCTTCACGTTATTTGGCAAAGAACTTTGCCGCTCGAAAAGTCATCATCCCACTAAATGGTGACAAAAAACAGGATGAGTCCTTTCTTAACACATGAGGATCTTTTTCATAGTTATCATTCTCATAATAAAATGCCAAAGATTCACAAAAAGCAATGAAATGCATGCGATTTTTGAGGGGCGGTGGAACAAATTCCTACTTCATTTTTTTCACCATACGATACTTTTTTTTTTCCTACAAAATCTACCCGCCAAATCTCGGCGCATGGCGTGGCCCCCTTTTAGAGCAAGGAATGGCCAACCCGCGGGCCGCTTTGAATATTTTTCCGGCCCGTGAGATGTATCACACTCTTACAAAATATATTTATTTCAGAATGGCCAAAGCAGTGAAAACCAACGTATTGAAAAAATACATCATGCGTGCATCTATATATTAAAAAATGAACTGTCGAAATGACGAAAACAAATTAACTTTGATTTTAAAATAATAGTCTTGTGAATGTATGAGCGGCTAGTATTGATTGTATGAGTGTACAAAATATTGCCTGTTTTATTTATGAGTTCGCAGAAAAATTAAATTATTTTTCATTTTTTTTTATTTCGTTTATATTTATGTATTTTTTATATTTCATTTTGAGTGTTATATATTTCTTTACAATGTGCGTTTAGTATCGCTATTAATATATTATCTCTGTTTACATGTAAGAATGATAGTAAATACAAAAATAATGACTCATTATGTTTCAACTTTTCACTCCAAAAAATGTCTATAGTGGGCCTAAATCTAATAGGGGGATATACAATTTTATACGCGGCCTGCGGAGTTAGGATGCATTTCCAAAGTGGCCCGCAAGATCATTCGGGTTGGTCACCCGTGGTTCAGAAAAACACGTTCAAAGAGTTTATTAAGCAAGAATTACGCTATTTCTAGCATTGTTTATATTTTATTCCATTTGTGAATGGAATAAAAATCTTATTTTAAAATCATTGTTAAATTAATGATTTTTACAAACAGTGAAATTTGCAATTCCATACTTTTTGCTAGCGCCACAAGTTGTCTTAAAATAGCAACTTGACAATGTCTCTAAAATACTTCAACTTTCCTGTGTCAATGACGCACTTTACTTTTCATGATCAATGTTTTCAAAAAAAACGACGAATTAAAACGCCACGAGTCTGGTAATATATTCTAAATGAAACCACAATCACACGCGTGGAAAAACGTGCGTTCACCGAAGTTTACAGACATTAAAAATCTGTCAAAAAGCAATCATTAAAAAAAAAAGTCGAACTTTAATTTTCGTCCGAACCTCTACAGCAACTGGATCAAATAGCAACAGGCTTAAAAACAGGTTATGCACTATTCCGAAGCATTGTAGTGTGTTGTTTTTAAAACGTGTTCCCGGCACCACACCGTTCTGGTCGTACGGCATAAAACGAAATGCAAATTTAATTTATTAGTTTCATTTGATGCAATCCTCCCTTTAAGGAAAAGAACACTCTTCCAAGACGCATGCTGTCAGACTCGAAAGACAAATAACAAATTCAAAGGGAAAAAAAATCTAAAATATTTTATTATGCATTATCCTATACGTCATATTATACGTATAATGTTTAATTTTACCTTATCGAAATACGTGTGTTATGCATTATATATATATATATATATATATAAAACGAATACTTATTGTAGTATACGCAGGGCCGGATTTTCCTATAGGCTAACTAGGCTTCAGCCTATTACCTCAAGATTAAAAGGGGCATACAATTCACAATTATTAGCAAAATTAGAATGACATTATTCTAAAAACAGTAAACACTTAATCAAAAATAAGGAGAAATTCTTCACATATGAATAATAAACAAGCATAATAAGTAATTTACAAACTTAAAAATGGGAGGTGAAAGGGCCTCCTAAGTGGAATAGCCTAGGGTCTCTTTTCATCTAAATCCGGCCCTGATTATATATATATATAAGTTATGTTATAAGTAATAAAAACAAAACGAATACGTATTGTCGTATACGTTATATTAAATATGTATTATCATTCCTGTATTTTGTATGCTATAGATTTCAATTGAATCATATTCTACGTTAACTTATATGCACGCTAACATTTTTTAGAGAAATACATCGAAAGAGTTTGTTAAACAAGAATGACTCTACTTCTAACATTGTTTAGAGGCGGGTTCTCATTTGTTAATGCAATAAAATCTTATTATTTTAAAGTCATTGTTAGATTAATGATTTTTACAAACAGTCAAATTTGCAATGACATGCGTTTTTCTAGCGCGACGAGTTGTCTTAAAAATATCAACTTGACAATGTCTCTGAAAATCCTTCAACCCTCTCCTTGTATCGATGATTCTATCGATAGCATTATATGATTATTATATCGATGACATCCGCACCGCTCGACAACCTGCGTTATTATTTTTTTTTTTTCTTCTTCTCATGAAATAATTTTTAAACCTCTTGTACACGTATCTAGAAAAGACAAGCAAAATGATCTTTCTCTTATTGACTCAGTTAGGTTTTTCTAAAGATATAATTTGAAGCAAACCGCAGTCTTTTAGTCCATGGCAAAATTTAGCACAAACAAAATGAAGAAAGAACACAAAATATATATAAAATAACAACGCACAAAAGCATATTATCAGGGCCAGATTTTCCTATAGGCCAACTAGGCTTCCGCCTAGGGCCTTAATTGTTAGCAAAATTAAAATGACACTATTCTAAAAACAGTAAACACTGAATCGAAAATAAGAAGAAATTCTACACATATGACTCATAAACAAACATAAAAATGTATTTGAATTTTGTTTCTTTGTAAATGTTGTATGTTATGTTTGATGAGTTATTGTTACAAGTACTATGCGCTAAAAATAAACGTCCAAATAAATGTTCTCGACTTTTTTTTTTTTTTTATTCATTATCCGTGCCACATTTTTTATAAAGATGAGTACCCATCACAACATGCTTTCATTTAACATACTGATATATATCACAGTAATGATGTATTTATTATTATCTCTCATGCAGTTTACAAACTTAATGGGAGGTGAAAGGGCCTCCTGAGTGGAATAGCCTAGGGCCTCTTTTCATCTAAATCCGGCACTGCATATTATAAACAAAACACGAGCATTCCTTCAAGTGAATACAGCATTTGACAAGTATAAAAAAATAAAAAAAAGATGCCGCTTTATAAAAAACGAACTCACCTCTGAAAGCATGCGGTCGGCGGCATGTTCGGCGGAATGACGGGTCAAGCCGCTAAGGAGGAAAAAGGCCCGGCGAAGAAAAGTTTCCCTTCCCTTCTTGGACCAAGGTCACGAACTGAGAGGGAAACGTCTTTTCGCCTCCCGGCGCCTTCTTCTCTTGTTGGCGCGCTCTCACTCTCAGCCAACACACGCGCTTGGCGACGCTTTCCCACTTTCTCGCATTTGTCTTAACTTCGTTAGATCGGATTGGATTGACTACAGAGAAACAAGTGAGTGGGAAGTCGGCTAAAACATTTCCCATGTACTACGATTTCTTAACTAATTGGATTTAAAAATATGTGTGACATAAATTAAATGACTTTTTAGTAAAGTCATTTAATTCACTCGAATATCTATAAAGAGAGTTTTTGCATTGGGGCTTGATTGGCCGAGTGGCTAGCGTTTGGTACCCCAGGTTTCGTGTTCGAGTCCTGGCGGTGCCATGGATGTGTGCAGTGGTTCGGAACCCATTTTAAGCCGTAGGTACCGGTCTAACAGGATCGTAGAGTGTTGCGGGGGAAGTGTTACTCCGTGTCCGTAGCTTATCTTCGAGCTGCACGCACCTCCTGGGTAGTGCTAAGTGAGTAACGTCGGTGCGGCTCTTGCCTTAAGGCATCGAATACAATTGCCTAAGTGTTTGCCAGCTGCCTTATCACAAAAAAGAGCTTTTGCATTAACCATACATCTTTCACAACGTCACTTAAAAGACATTCGTGTCATCTAAATTGGCTTACGAGAGATACCTATTTATCCCATCAAAATAACAGTGCCGAAATAGTATAGAATTTAAATGAACGGGCACCGAAGAGTTATAGAAGGGCTTAAAACAGAGCTCTCCAAGCTTTTTAGTCAAAAGGCCGCACTGACTCCTTCCTTAAGGAGAGGCCTGAGGGCCAATTGGTTAGAGCTCTGGCCTTTGGTATCACAGGCTCCATGTTCGAATCCTGGCAGTGGCATGATTGTTTATGAGTGATTCGAAATCCACTTTCCCGGTCTAATGAGCACAAAGTGACAGTAAAGCGACAAACCAAACCTCCCTCAATGGCGGAATGACGTAAAACCCTCAATTATGCATGCTGCATCTAAATGCACAGTGCCATTTTGTAGGAGCAGCAGAACATCTTCTGAAAATTTCTGCTGCTTGTCTGGAAAATGAGAGCAATTTCGGAATGTTTTCGGATATGTTCCGGAGGACATGTGGCATAAATAAGGGAGACGATGTTTTCCCAAAAAATTCAGTGTTCTTGCCCAAAACATCTTTTAAAATGGATTGGACCGATCCTTTTGAAATTCCAACATCATTAGCAAGGTCTCTAATTGTAAATCGACGGTTTGCAAGCACGAAATCTTTAATTTTTTGGACGTGAGCTTCGTCGGTTGAGGGTCGACCAGAGGGCTCTCTCCTTTCTTTGAACTGTTTATACCACTTGTGAACATTTCTTTCCGATATCGGAATGCCCACCGAATGCTTTCTGTAATATTTTATACGTTCCCGCAAAGAAAATTGAAAGCAGTTCTTTGCTCAATGAATTTAGACATTTCAAAAATCGCCGGAATCAATTTTAGCGTCTCACAAAGACAAGCATAACTCAAACAGCGAATATTTTCACGTGAAATTTCACACAGATGTCAAGGACAGTGCCAGCAACCTAAAAAAGAAGAAGAAAAAAAACAATTGAAATTCCGTAAGCCCTGGGAATTTTAAATTGGTCTTACCTTTTTGACAAAGTAGTATATACAGAAACAGAGAGTGAGAGAGCACAGCACATACATATCTACTAAACCATACTATACTACACCACATCACTGGGCCTAGAGCTAAGTTGCCCCTTTACAGTTTGGGAAGGATGTGGGTGAAAAGAAGTCTGATTGGGCTCTGTGACGCTCTACGGTCCTATGAGACCGGGAACTACGGGCTTAAAGTGGATTCCGAACCATTAGAAACGTCCATGACACCTGGATTTGAACCCGAAACCTATGTTACTCAGCGACAGCCACTCGGCCATCAAGTCCCGGCACATGCATATCCGATATGAGAATAAAATTCAATTTTAAAAATTAAGTTTTTAGCATTATTTCCGGGAAAGTGTGTTTTACAAGGATCCAATCCACGGCCCCAGAATTCTAAAAGCAGGATAAAATCAAAATAACGAAACGAAATAACCTTGAAAACGAATAGCCAAACAAACAACCGAAACTCCATGAGATAAACCAAAGCCAGCAGGAACAAAATCTCAACCCTTGATGAAATGATGGGTTGAGATTTAGGGAACTTAATAAACTCACATTTCTTTTTTTTTTTCCCTTAACTGACAGCGAGAGTTGAAGAGCCGCTCTGAGCGTAAAGGACTGATAATTGAAATTTGTTCCCGAGACGTGAAGTTAATGATCGAGATAAATCAGCCCCAGCGCTCATTTGAAGGAGCACCGAACAAACATCGATTGTGGGAAAAGGAAGAGGGTTTCTTTCTCTCTCTCTCTCTCTGAGATATCTCTCATTTGCTTTTCAGCACTCTATTACTAATGAGTATCGATTTTTATTGCTTTCCGAAAATCGATTTTCATATCTCGTTTTATCTTGTTAGATCACCTTCTACTTCAAAATACTTTTTAAAACAGAAAGGAAAGAAAGTTTTTTGCTAGTTTCTAGAAATAAAAAAAAATCTCCAAGTGAAAATTGATTGATTCTTCTATTGGTTGTCCACTGTCACAAAATATTTAAATTAGACAGAATAATCAAGCATCCAAGGCACCGCCGAGATACAAATTATTAGACCTAATAGCCTAATAAAAATGAGCGAATTTTTTTATTTCCTTCTTTGCAATGACTTGAATAAGAGTATTAACAGGATCTGGGAGTCAGCCAAAAACTCCTGAGTGGAATTTTTTATTTCGACTCTAGATTCCAACTAAGTCATTTTACGTACGAAAGAAATAACGTGAGAAATAAATATGTTGTTGTTCTAATGCAGCTGGCAAATACTCAGACAGTTATCTTTATGCCATAAGGAAGGGCTGCACCGACGTTACCCACTTAGCTCTACCCAGGAGACACGTGTAACTTGACGATAGGGTACAGACCCGAGTCACACTACCCCGCAACGCTCTACGGTCTTATGAGATCAGGACCTATGGTTTCAAGTGGACTCCGAACCACTGCAAACATACATGGCACCACCAGGACTGGAACCCGAAACCTGTGGTACCGAACGCCAGAGGCGTAGCTACTCTGCCATCAGACCTCTGTAAAACAAGTATAAATGAGTATAAAAGCAGTTTTTTCATAACGAAGGTTTTTTTTTACTGCTTTAAAGGTGTTGCTTTAGCATTCACTTAAAAGAGATCAAAATGTGCTTACAAATAAATGTGCTGATGGCCAATTGGCTAGCCATCTATCCTTTGGTGCTCCAGGTCCAAATCCTGGTGGTGACATGGATGTTTGTGTGTGGTTCGGAATCCACGTTAAATTGTAGATCCCGGTCTATTTAGCCTCGTACACAAAATGACCGTAGATTGACAAGTGAAACCAATCTACATTGCTCCCATTTCGCATAATGTATTTTAAAGTTACCCGTGAGATAAATGATTTTTAAAAAGTTTCTTCTTTATTGTCGCAATAGTTCCATGGTGGGCCAAGGCCGTTGGCCTGCTGGACAATTTCGAGATAGGATATATATATTATGGGATAGGGTTATTAGCCCTACTACCACGCTCTACAGTCCTATTAGACCGGCACCCACTGTTTAAGGTGGATTTCGAACCATTACAAACATCCATGGCACCAAGCGGCAGAGCGCTGGTCACTTGGCCATCATGCTCCTTTAAAAAGCTTATAAAATCATTTTTAGCCTTATTATTATTATTGACTATTTTTCAAATATGACTAGTGTGTAAAAATAAAGTATCATAAACTACAAAACCCCATGTACAAAGTTGTAAGAAATATAAGAAAATTTTTTGTTAAATAGTGAATTTTAAAAAGTGTTTAATTCTTTTTTAAATAAGTTTTGTCTTTGAAAAGTGCTTTACTTTTGCAAACCCCTTTGCATCTTAAATCACCTCCTTTCGGGTCTTTTTCAAGGACAATACATTTTTGAAGGTGTTGCGCAAATAGCTATTAAGAATGCGCCATTTTTTTGTGTGTGTGTGGGGGGGATGTATTATACGAATAAGATACATGTAAAAATATTGCTTTCAATAGGAAACGAATGAATTATGTTAAAGAGAGTTTCAAAACTGGAATGATGGGATTGACAAGAAAGAAAGTTGTAGCAGATTAATGGATTATTGTGGGCGCTGCTTTTCTCAGAAAAGAGGCAAGTGGTATCACAGTCTTCAGGTTCGAATCCTGGCGGTGTCATGAATGTGTGTGAGTGGTTCAGAATCCACTTTAAACTGTAGGTCCCGGTTTGTTTAGCCCTCGTGTGCACAAGATGACCGTAGAGCGACAAACCAAATTTCAAAAAAGGAAATCGAATTGTCTTTCTAGAATACTTGTCAGGTTTCCTGTTGTTGATTAATAATTGATTCATTAATAATGTTAACTTGTTAATCCTATTATTTAAAAATTATTTTGAAGAGATTTTTTTTTGCTAGGAAATTAATTCAAAATTAAATTAATAGATAAATTTTAAACTTCTTTATAAATAGATAAAAAAATAGTTAATTTTAAGATTTACATTTCTTCGAATGGACATTGTGTTGGGGGATGATAGGGGGCTGAAATTCCATTTATCCTGTTCACAGAGGAGGATGCGTTTTAATTTTCCGAGTTTAAAATAAAACTGGACGAGGCGGACATAAACAACGACATGGAGTGACGCAACCCTCTCCGAAATCTTTCTTTTTTCGGGGAGGCCTCTAATTTACAGGGCGGGAAATTTTCTCTCCTTTCTCTTCTGACTTTACAGAGAGCTTTTTTTCAGTCTCTCATTTACAGGAGGGCACCCTTTCTCGGCCCCCCTCGAATCGTCGCGTGATTACGAAAGCGAGTACCACGTGCGAGGAAATGGCTGGTCTCAACACTTCATGAGCCGGAAGCAAAATCGTCTGGATTAGAAGTTTTTTGAATTAGACGGAAGAAAAGAGATTTTCGGTTTTCACATTGTTTTCTGTTCGACCACTGTTTTTTTAGGAGAGGCTGAAGAACTTTTTTTTTCTCCTATAGAATAATTAGTTTCTCCACAATTTTTTCCTTTCTTTAGTGACTCTGTACCCCAGGTTTCGGGTTCGAGGCCCTGAATGTTTGTGAGTGGTTCGGAATCCTCTTTAAACTGTAGGTCCCGGTCTGTTTAGCCCAAAGTGCGCACAAGATGACCGTAGAGCGACAAACCAAACCAAACCTTTCTTTAGTGCAGTAGCTGAAGATGTCCCTGAGGTATTACTTTCATTCGAGTGTCTCGATTTTTTTTTTCACTTTGCAGCTGATGTAGAAAACAGATAATAGCCAAGAAGTAATAAGTAATGGATATTAACACAAGTTAAAAACATTCACAATTTAATTTTAGGTTAAACAGAATTACCTAAAAATGAAAATTCCTTTTTAGTAATAGCATCGATTTTCCCCCCGAAACCTTGGAAAAATCGAAGGGGAAAAAACCCTAATGCCTTGGCCATGATTGGAAACTGAGTTATCGCTGACGTAATGCACTACACTAACGCAATGTGTTGACTGCTTTGCACATTAATTGTTGTTGTTGTTGTTCTAATGCAGTTGGTATTGCAGAGATAATCTGTATGGCATAAGCAAGGGCTGCACCGCTGTTACTCATTTAGCACTACTCAGGGAGCACGTGTAACTTGAACACGTGTAGCGTGTAGCTACGGACGCGAGTAACACTACCCCCCACAACGCTCTACGATTCTATATGGACTGAGACCTACGGTTTAAAGTGGATTCCGAAATACTACAAAAATCCATGGCACCGCTGAGACTCGAACCCGAAACCTGTGGTACAGAGACCCAGTTGCCACTAATTATTTTGTAGCATTAATAGTAACAACAATAATTCAATAAAATCATTTAAACATTTCATCAAAATATGCATGTACAATTTTTGTAAAACATTAAAATGTTACTTCTGTTTTATTTTTAAAACACATCATTTAAATCACAAAGGGGGTGAAAAAAACAATAACTAGATTGCTGTGAGAAGCTTAGTATTATTATAAATTTTATTGATAGATGGCGCTACCAGAGAAGGGAAGCATTTTTCAGAGTATGAAGATGCAAAAGGCCTCTTATGTATTTTTTCCCTATTTGTTTCAATTATGAGTAAAATTAATTCATTTGTTACTTCAACTTGTTTTTAATTTCGTTTCATCTTACGAGGAATATGTTCGATTCAGGGAATTAACCGGCTTGAAGCCATAACACATTAATTGCGGGACAGTTCTAAATGCTGTGTTGTTGTAAATGGTATCTTAAAAACCTGTTTGATTTTATGTATGATTCCTCTCTGAAAATTGTGTAAAATTATGTTCTCTTGAGACTCCATTCTATTGGAAATTTTAATTTTGTATGTAGAAAGAACAGAAATTATAGTTTAAGGTCTTCAAATCCTGCAGTCCGTTCCAGTCTAGTGCTGCCATCTAGGTAGCAAAATGAGAACTTATTTTAACGCGCCCAGTTAGAGAACAATAATTCAGCTGTATCAATATGTCAGCTGATACAGCAGCAATATGTTGTAATTTAGTTTTCTTTTACTTAAGCATAGTTTTTTTTTGGCACAAAAATAGCCACTTTGAAACTTTAAATATTTTATTAATAAAATTAAGGTGTTTTTTTTTTGGGGGGCGGTAGTATGTGTATTTTTTAGTATCTTCGCCACTGGACAGTGGTACTGCATGCTGGGAAATGTTTGTTTTGAACAGAAAGCTCACGCAATGCAACGCTGAAAAATGAATCCTACCGGACATTAGACTGTCAAAGTCTATCCAACTGGACATGCCCAAAAGTTTGCCGTTCTTAATTGTTTTTAAAAATAACTTACTATACTGCTTTGTAGAAACGTTTAACTACAATGAGGGAAAATAAACAAAAAATTATCTCTCTCCAAATGTTCTACGAATTTTTTTTTAAGTAACCTCTTTATCGGATTATTAAAAGTCTTATTGTTTTTTATCTGTTTGCCTTTTAACTGGAATCAGTGGTTCTAATACAGCTGGCAATACAGAGACAGTTATCTTTATGCTATAAGCAAGGGCTGCAGCGCTGTCACTCATTGAGCACTACCCAGGGGGCACGTGTAGCTTGAAGATAGGCTACGGAAGAGAGTAACACTACCCCTTACTGGAATTATATTTGAATGATTGTTTAGCAAACTTCTTATTTCTTTCATTTTACTAATTTAATATAAAAATGTAACCCCCACCAACAGAACAAATAAACTAATACATAACTGAAGAACAAAATTTGTCGAATAAGAACAATTAAGTTCCATAGAAATCTTTCAACTGGTTGTTAAATAATTTTAAATTTTTGGATTGAGTACCCACGAGCTTATTATCTGTTATGTCGGTCACAGTTTTAATCCATTAAAATAATCCATTCTTTAGTACTCGTGGAAAAAAAAATACTCATCACACTTTCAGAAATATATATAAATATGTGAATAAATGGGAACATCAGAGAGCGAGTGTTCATCTGCCATTCAATTTACGTAAATACTAGAAGAAAAATTAAATCAAACAATGAAATAAAAACCATGAAAAGATTTCAAGTGCAAATTTTGAGGAATGAAACACAATAATTAAATCAATTTTAGTTTAATTTATTAATTTTCACTGTTTGAATTTGCCATTAATTTCAGTCATGAATACAGAAAACTATTACTATTATTGAAAGTTATAAGGAGGAGGAGGTGGGGGGGGGGTAGTTAATCTAGAAGAATTTTGATTTTTCAGAATGTGCAACTCATTTCTCGTAAGACTACACAGATCACTAATCTTGTGTGTCATTAATAGAGTGCCAAGTATTTAAAATATTTATTTACATAAAATGCAAAATTAAACAATTAAAAAATTATACACATTTCCATAAAAATGGGACATACATTTTGAAAAACATTTTATTCAAATATAGTACATATTTATACAGAATATATACATATAAATATAAATGGACATTTCATTTTCAGTAATTAAACTAAATGAAATCCTTATTATTCATTACATTAACCATCTAAACCCCTATTGAAAAAAAAGTTAAAAGTTAATCATAAATCTTCCCAAAATTTAATTTCAGATTCATCCTTTTAAGTACTGCATAAAAATTCTTTCAAATACCCCGTAGAGAAGGTTTAACGAATGCGTCACGAAAGAAATGAATGAAAAATATCTCATGCAGAAATTTCCTCTCTAATAACGAGAGCGAGCGAGAAAATTCAAACTCACTGTGCAATTAGAATGAAAACTGAAAAACTAATTCAAGTTCTTAATTTATATAAAAAAAATGTAAGTTAATTCCTACTTAGGTCAACAAAGAAAAAAAATTATTTTAGTTAAAAGTATTTTATTAACGATTGAAAATTTGACCAAGAAAATTTGAACCATCTATAGGTAGATATATGCAACTTAAATCTAAAAAAAAAACTAAATTAATGAATTAAATTTAATGAATGAATTAATATTTGAAAAACTGTATTAACATCCAGTGTCATCCCTTACAAGTTTAAAAAAATGTATTTGAACTTGAGTGGAGGAATAAAAAGTACTTCATTAACGATTGAAAATGTGAACAAGATATATATAGGGAGAGTGTGAACTAATACAGTAGAACCTCTTTAAGTCGAAAAAAAAATTTGTTTCCTTCCCTTCAAGGCCCAAAACCTCCATTACCCTCTATATGTCGAAATAATGAGTCAATCCCCACAAGCCATTTTGGTATATATTTTTCTCCATAACTAGAAAAAAAAAATTGGACCTCTGTATCTCGAACATTAGCAATGTTCGATTTTACAACCTTTACAACTCGATCATTTCAAACTAATTACCTCTATAGCTCGTAGAAAAATAAGTTACCGACTTTAAGGATTTGTCGGCAATGCACGTCATTGTTTCTTAGAAAACAATGTATGAGTATACAGTAAATAGAATAACCCATTCTATGAAATAGCAACTCGGAAGAAAAAGAATTTTCCGCTCTTTATAGCTTAGATAATGCTTCGATCAATCTCTATCTAGAGAACGATCGAATTGTCTAAAGCGAAAAATAAAAAATAAATAAATAACAATAACTGACTTTTTTAATACATAATATTTTTTATTGCAGTACATACTATAACTTTCAAGTTGCAAATAAACATGTTTATTATCTCAGTAACTTGAATTATTTATTTATTTTACCTCTCTAACTCGAAATAAGTTAGAAAGAACGTAAGTGGAATATTTCCTTACGAAATCCTCCATAAGTCGAAAAGTCTATAACTCGCATTATTTCCCTTGAAGTTCGACTCACAGAGGTTCCACTGTATATACAGGGAGAGTGTGAACTAATAGTAGAAATAATAATTCTGCTTGAAGTACTGTAAAAATGCATCTGTCCAATGGACGGCCAGTCTAGAGCTCTTGGGACGCGTGCGAACGTTTGTAATGCACATTCAAACTCTTTTTCTGTTTAAATGCCTTGCTGCATACATCACAAGTGTAGGGCTTTTCATCCGTATGAGTACTGTAGTGCCGCTTTAAACTAGCTTCGACTGAGAAAGCTTTGCCGCACGTTTCACAAACGTAGGGTTTGTTTGCCGTATGAATATTATAATGGACTTTTAAATACATTCTCTGAGAAAAATCTTTGTTGCACACTTCGCAATTGTAGGGTTTTTCTTCCGTATGAGTACGGTAGTGCCGCTTTAAACTACTTTCGATTGAGAAACCTTTACCGCAGATTTCACAAACGTAAGATTTCTCTCCCGTATGAGTACGGTAATGCAGCTTTAAGCTACTTTTCATCCCAAATCCTTTACCACACATTTCACAAATATAAGGTCTTTCTTTCGTATGAGTACGGTAATGTCGACGTAAATTACCTTTGTCAAAAAAAACTTTATCACAGGTTACACAAATGTAGCGTTTCTCTTCAGTATGAGTAGGGTCATGTTTTAAAATAATTTCCTGTGAATCGCCTTCTTTAGCGTCCGTTTCCACAGAAATGTAAGATTTTTTTTCACTATGAAGACGGTAATGTCTTCTTAAATTAGCTTTTCGCGAAAATGCCCTTCTGCACATTTCGCAAACGTAGGGCTTCTCTTCTGTATGAGTAAGGTAATGATTCTTTAAATTACGTTTTTCTGAAAAACCTCTACTACATATTTCACAAAAATAGTCTTCCTCTTCAATATGAGTACGGCAATGTTGTTTTAAAAGATGTTTCAATGGAAAACTTTTGCCGCATGTTTGACAAATGTAGGGCTTTTCTTCCGTATGAAAGCGATAATGGAGTTTTAAGCTATTTTTATGTGAAAAGCCTTTTCCACACGTTTTACAAACGTAGGGTTTTTCTTTCGTATGAATACGGTAGTGGGATTTTAACTGTATTCTTTGTGAAAAACTTTTACCACATGTTTCACATATGTAAGGCTTCTCTTCCGTATGAACACGATAATGGAGTTTTAAAGTATCTTTACGTGCAAACGTTTTATTACACATTTCACAACAATAAGGTTTCTCCTTCGTATGAACTCGATAGTGTACCTTCAATTTATGCTGACCCACAAAAGCTTTACCACATACATCACATATGTGATCCTTTTGAAGGGTGTGAGTGTAAGAAGGCTTACTAAGAAGATGTGCTGTCGAAAGCACTTTGTCACAAACATCGTACACTTCCATGACCATTTCAGTATAGCAAAGTCCTTTGTTTGTTCACCAACTCACTGATGGCGCCATCTGTCGGCGAACCAGTCAAATAGCAACTGAAGACTTTTATTTGTATATTGTTTACGTTTTACTATGTTTTCTTGTAAATTCTAAGTTCATTTACTCATTTTCTTAATTCCTTTGTTTTATTTTTATTTGTAACTTAAAATTTATTATTTTTGACTTTAATCTTGTATTTTTTTGGGCATCGTCAACGGACTCCTAATTGTACCGAGAGCTTAGCTTTTTCGGTCTCTTGCTTTCATTGTTCTCAAGCAAGGGATGTTTTTCTTAAATTTTCATTGTTTTATTTTATTTATTAATATTCTATAATTTTAGCAACTACATTTAATGCTAATTTTCTAACTATTTTAAGATGTGGAGGTTTTGTGGTTCTTAAAACCACCAAGGAACTCCGTAACCGGTACGCCCGTTGCCCCAAAGTCCTTTGCAAAAACAACTTGAGCTAAGTATAATTCTCGATATCCGCAAATTATACTTAGGACGAATATTTTAATTGTATAAGAAGAAAGTATTTTGAAGCGCTTGTTGTGGTCCTAGAATAAAACACAGCACAAAAAAGTGAACTATAAAAACACAACTATAAACATATTATGTGCATAATTTTTTTTACTATAAGCCTGAACTTTTAACTTATGAACTTTTAAGTATGACAAGAATATTATTTATAATTTTTTGACAAGATTTTGCTTTTAGTTTTCTTGATTTCTTTAAAAAGAAAAAGAAAAAACAATTAAAATTTTATAGTTTCAGATAAAAATGACAATGCTTTATTCGAAAACCAAACGCACACTGCTGGTGTTACATTTCTTTCTCCCTCCAGCCAGCTTAAGCCAACGCAGACGACGCCAAAGAGCTATTAGCTCACGCCCGCGATGTTTACGTTATCGGGCGCTGACTTCCACTCAGATTTTATTTATTATATATATTTTTTTCCTTTTTTTTATTATTCAGGTGGAGCTATTTATCCATGAGGCAACAGTGCTATTTAAATGAAAATTTTCAGATTACCTCCTTTATAAAAAAAAAATGAAGATTGATAATAAGGAAAAACTCCAGTTAATCAATTCGTAGATGATATCGAATATTGTTTCTTCATCTTGAATCCAGAACAGGAATAATGTATAAAGATTGATTTTTTTGTACAAAAAATTATCATTAACCTCTGCCAAAGAGCTATTAGCTAAAAAAAAAACTTATGAAGTAATAAAAAAAAATCATTACAGATTTCAATAAGGTCTTGCACTTGGTAAGTTGCAGTTGAATTCGGATTCCTTCTATACTCACAGGATTACTTGATCTGGAAGAAAAAAATATTTCTTCTCATTTAAGGCATCAAAAACCAAACATAGAATATTTTAACACAATTATGAAAAGAAAAAAGAAAAAAAAGAAATTTTTTTATCCTGTGAAAACACATCACTCAATAAGTCTCCGGTCTGACGCATATACGGAAACATTGTGGACATACTCATATGATTTCTGGACAGTAGCATCCTTCAAACGATACGTGTCAAAATTTCATGATATTCTGATAATTAGTATACAGGTTACAGTGGTTTTAGTGACCCCAGTTTTGCGATTTTCAAAACAATGGATAAAAAAGAATTTCGTCGTATGTTGATTAAACATTGGTTTTTTTTTTTTTTTTTTTTTTTTTTTTTTTTTTTTTTTTTTGAGAAAAAATACTGTTGAAGCCAAACAGTGGCTAGATAAGCGTTATGGAGACTCTGCACCAGGGAAATCAATTATTATTGATTGTTATGCTGAATTTAAACGCGGTCGTACAAACACCAATGATGATGAACACTCTGCTCACCTAAAATCAGCAGTTGTTCCGGAAAACATAAAAAAAAATTTACAAAATAATTTTAAAAGACCGTAAAGTGAAGTAGCTGAAACCTTAAGGATATCAGAAGCTAGTGTATTTACAATTTTACACAAAAATGTGAGCACGCTTAAGTTGCTTTCGAAGTGGGTGCCACGTTTGCTCACACAGGACCGAAAACAGCACTTCGTCAACAATTGAGAGGGCTGTTTGGAGCTGTTCAAGCGAGATAAAAAGGATTTCTTGTATCGGTATGTGACAATGGATGAAACATGGATCCACTACCACACACCTGAATCAAAAAGATCATCAGCCGAATAGACAGCAGCCGGTGAAAGTCGTTCAAAACTCAAAAGTCAGCTGATAAAGTTATGGCATTTTTTTTTTTTTTTTTTTTTGGCACACATGGTATTTTGTTCATCGACTATCTTGAGAAAGATTTTTTTTTAATTTCCAATGGCAGATTATGAACAGTTACAGCAAAAAAAAACATACAACAACATCAAAATAATACAACAAAACATGCTGAAACAGAGTTCATTAATCTAACAATAATGCCAAGTAGCAGATCTTTTAGCCACTAAAAAGTGTTACCAGGTGCACCACGGGGAGGAAGATCTTCTGCGCACCCTCTTGAGAAAGATAAAACTATCAATAACAAATATTACATATCATTATTGGATCGATTGAGTGTAGAAAGTAAAAAAAAAAAGTATTTCACCAAGACAATACCCCGTGTGTAACAAGTCGATGAAAACGATGGTTCAATTGAATTAATTACGCTTCGAATTGCTTCCCCGCCCACCGTACTCTCCAGATCTGGCCCCCAGCGACTATTGCCTTTTTGCAGACATCAAAAAAATGCTCCAGGGAAAGAAATTTGGCCCAAATGAGAAGTGATTGCCGAAACTGAGGCCTGTTTTGAGAGCAAAGACAAATCGTTCTACAAAAAAGACATCGAAAAGTTAGAGGAGAGTTGGAATGGATGTAGCACTCTTGAAGGAGAGTATGTTGAAGCATAAAGTCAAATTTCTAAAAAAAAAATTGTTTTTCTTAGCAGGACCGGAGACTTATTGAGTGATGTGTTAAAAATCAAAGTTTTTAATCGTCTTCAGTGAGCTTCATTTTTCTTTTATACTTAATAAAGTAGTTTTTGTAGCGCTTTTTGAACTTTAAACATAAAGCAAAAATAGAAACATATATATGGACGTTGGATTAAAAAAAAATATTTTAATGCCGCAGGAACTGAAGACTCGTTTTTTATACACTGAAATAAAATTTTCCATAAGATATTTCACCTTTTTATAATACATATAAAAAAATGAACAGATATTAATTACAAATGTACTTGAATGGCTTTGAAAAGACATTTGCATCTTTATCACATCTTTAACATCACTATTAACTGCGAGACTTCAATTATAAGAAGCACAGGCATTGCATCTTTTAAAAATTTTTGAATTCTAGTTACAAAATGGTATTATAATGCTCCATTATATTATATCATATCCTTTTTCATGACATTTATTGATGGCCATGTCTTAGTCATTTATAATTTGCTAAAGTGGTCTGATCTATAACTACACAAAAACATAAAAACGACTCTTTAATAATAAAAGTTTGTGTCTTTCAAAATGGAAGCAAACAACAGAAAATGTAAACAAATTAAACAGTTGTTAAAAATAAAACAGATTTTTTTATTTTATTTTACTATGACACACTTATCAAAATTAATTCAAGGTCTGTCTTCATCTTTTTCAATAATACAGCATCAACTCACAATTGGTCAGTTTTTCATTTAACTTGAGTTAGTTGTATAAAATTAAATTGAATTGAATCAAATATAATTGAGTAAAATGGCACATTTAATGTTTCTATTATTAACATGAATTCGACTTTTTATAACAGAAGAGCAATAAGATCATTTCGTATTTTTGGACTAAAATATTTTATATGACTTTTTGGTTTATTTAAAAATTCGAGTAAAACAGTTTTTTTTCATAATAATACCAATACATTTTTATGTTTGTTATTAGTCATATGTGTAGAATTTCTCCTTATTTTCGATTCAGTGTTTTAGTGTTTTTAGAATAGTGTCATTCTAATTTTGCTAACAATTTGAATGTAGACCCCTCTTGATTTTGAGGCACTAGGCTGAAGCCTAGTTGGCATATAAGAAAATCCGGCCCTGACTCTAGATGCCCCATAGCAATCTGACATTAAACACACAATGCACATCCATTTATGACAGCAATCATAAAAATCAATATCCATTGTATCATTCCCTACACGAGTTTTGGTTCAGTTTGATTGTTACATTTCTTTTATGTGTGCAATCCTGTTGTGCTCTGCCAGCCCACTGTAATTACCTTCACAAAGTTCATGTGAATACTTTCAATACAATATATTTAAATCTTGAAAATTTAATTTGTTTAGTGTTTTGATTATTTCTTAGGTTACCTTTGCCATGACAAATGGAGGTGTATATTACCTAAAGAATTTCCTTACCATGTTAGTCTGTATACTCATTTTTGTGCAAATTTTAATGTCTTCTGATATCAAAACAAGTAATAATAAATAAAAAAAAAAATTTAAGTCAATTCCTACTTTTTAAACTGAAATTTTCCTCTTACATCTGGCGCCATCTATTGGTAGATACATGCAACTTAAATCTAAAAAAAACTAAAATTAGTTCATTATATTTAAAGAATGAATTAATATTTGAAAAACCTGTATTAACATCAGGTGTCATCCACTACAAGTTCTAAAAAACGTATTTAAACTTGAGTGGATGAATGAGAAGTATTTTATGAATGATTGAAAATGTGAACAAGATATATATATAGGGAGAGTGTGAACTAATAGTAGGAATGGAAAACGAAAGTGTCTTTTAAAACGGAAGCAAATAACAGAAAATGTAAAAAAAAAAATTAAGCAGTTGCTAAAAATAAAACAGATTTTTTTTTTATTTTACTATGACACACTTAACAAAATTAATTAATTTACTTTAGTATTTCACAATAACTTTAACCGCATAACCTCTTAAAGTGAGTACATTTTTCATGGATGTAGATGAAAGAGGTGACATTTAACCACTACAAACGACATTGATATATTTTTCACAACTTATAATAACCTAAATTTAAAAATATATTTTTTTTAATTTTAATAAGAACCTCTTTATTTGCCACATGTAAAATGTTTCTGATACTGACAATCTGTTCTTTGTTTTGTTAATAATTAAATACCAAGGAGCAATTGAGGAATTAAATACATGGAGGATTTTGAGAAAAGTGAAACACTTTTGTCATAAAATGTTAATAAATATATTTAATGATTAAACCCAAAAGTAATAGTAACTTTAATTAAATTATTTTTTCATTAGTTTATTTCAATTTTATCAAAATTAGAAAATGTTATATATATTCATATAATGATATTTGTTAATAATTCCATGTGTATAGACTAATTTATTTAAAAAACACAATTTTTTTTAATACAAAACTTTTGACAACCCAATTTTAAGAATTATTTTGATTAATTCAATACAAAAAATTATTATTTCATATAGTATTTATTTCACTTATCATTCACAGTATAACTTTAGTGTGAATCAATTTTCCATCCTATCTCAATATTTATTTATATATATATATTCTGATTGTTAACCAAAGAATTGAATGCTTCTAAAGAAGAAAATTTTATTAAACAAATGGAAATATGACATGGCAACATTTACATATATTTTTTGGGCTTCAAATTTGTTCAAGTAAAAATGTAATTTAAATGTATCTTGATTAATAGCAAATGTTTTTGGATAATTAGATTTTTCTATGAATGTATCAACAATAATTTTGAATATATGTATAAATATTATATTTAATATAATTTTATAACCAATTTGTACACAATTTCTAATAGTTAATATCCTCATATATGTTTTGTCATACTAACAATAAATTTCAATCGGTAATGATAATGAATTTTAATTTGGTAAAATAAAACCTGATAGTTCAGTGTTACATCATTAACCAATCTACTTTATTGCTTTACAATTGATGTTGAAAATCAATTGCAGACTACTTTTAAAAGAGAAAATTTGTTATAATTATTGTATAATTAACAAAAGAAATAAATTAAATAGTAAAAAAAGCAAACAAAATGTTCACTCATTTAATTCACACATTTTTAATTGTGTGAATAAACGGAAAAAATCAATTGACGAAATAATGAATTAATTTTTATGAGAAGCAATATGCTATTCTAACATAAATATAGCAAAATATTTCTTTTTTGCACACGTACAAAAGAATATCAATATTATGATAAATGCAAAATAATGAATAAATTAATGTCAACATTGCTTTTGCAAATCAAATATACTGAATATTGAATTGTTGTTCATATTTCCTTAATTCAATCTGATTAAATCAATTTTTATTTGAAATTAAATTTAGAGTTACAATGTACCTATATTAATGAACTTTCTTAGATTTGATAAATTGACTTACACATATAAGAACATATTTATTATAGGGAAAAAAATGTATTCGAAATATTTTTTTCAACAAAATGAAAATAAAACTATTTATTAAGAAGGTTACTACTTATTTCATTTGTAATGCAAAATAATATTGAAAAAAAAATCTTAAAAAAGAAAGTGTTTAAAATAAATTATATAAGAAAACTTTTAGTTTATTTAAAAAATACTTTTTAAATAAAATATAGTAATGTTTTGATAAAGAAATGAGAATCAAATTACTTTTTCCAAATACAGTTCAAGACTTCCCCAGATAGCTAATTGCAAAGCAGTTTTTAATCTGTATTAATCCACCTTATCATTTCGATCAGATCTAAATCAGGAAATAATAAAAATTTAAAGCTTGAAAATGAACAAGAAAGCAAACATGCAAATTAAAGTATTCAAATAATAATAATGAAATAAATTATACTTTTATTTGAATAAAAATACATTTAAAAGATTGCTGCAAATAAAATCAAAAGGCAAAACTGTGAATTAAGGAAACGAGTTAATTACGATGAACAGAAATTATGTAACAATATTATCTGAAAAGCAGTCATTCTAATATATTTATAAAAATAAATACACTAAAAAAGTGTGTTTAAGTATCATAGTTTTAAGAAATACAAACAAATCTCTTGTATTATTTATTATATCAATATCTGGGATAATTAATTTTTTTTTTCTATTATTGCAATATTTCTAAACACAAAATTTTTATACTTGAAAGGTTTACTATAATTGTATAGCATTGAGAATTCATATTTATTTTATTTTATTACATTAATGGCCAACACATCTTAAGTCTTTCAAAAAACCATAATCTGGAAAGATTCAATTAGTTATCTTGTGACCTTTGCCTGATCTTATATCATTTTTTTCATACCATTAACATTATCTGAATAGTGAAAAGCATTGCTGCCAAAATAAAAATTTATAATTTTACATGTTTTTCTAGATATTTCATTATTTCTTTTATAAATTTCTAACAATAAATATTGCATAACTACTATTTTTTTTAATAAAAATTCATACATTCTAGCAAAGTAAAAGTCATGACTAAAAATTGCTTTATTTTTGTTTATATAATTAATGCACCATTAAAATTTAGAAAGTATTCAATGGAAAATAATGTTTATATGTTCAATTCAATACAAAAATTACTATCCAAGCAATGATGTTATAGTAATTTTGTATAGTAATAATGATATTTTCGACATAGTAAATATCATGTCTTCAATGTGCATGATACTGTGGAATCATTCTAAATGCATTGCAAAAAAAAAAAAAAAATTCTTATTCATTTAAAATATTTAGAGCTTTTATTCATATGATATACAAAACATAAAGCACTTTCTCCAGTGTATTAATCTATTGGTAAATTTGGTTCCAAGTTTAATTACTATAATATTTATAATGATACTGTATTAACATCATGAACATATTGATTTAAGTTCATAATAATCAAATTTGATTTATTAAATGTATTTGTAAAATAAATAATTATTCATGCATGATTTAATTTTTTTAACATAATAAAAATTTATTATGTTAAAAAAAAAACTGTCAACTTAAAACTGTAAAACCTTTTTTTAAAAAAACTGTCAACTTTTTAAAACTGTTTAATTACATACTAATTAATAATCCATAATAATTTCCATACCTAAACCAATCTGCATTCAAACCCTATAGATAGAGGTACTAAATTTCTTGCTTATCACTTTTTTGTGTTACTAAACGTAAAATTTTAGCAAAATTTATTTTTATGGTAGAGTTGCACTCCTGTAAATAAAGGTACAAAACGCTGTGTCAAATGTAAACAAACTTAATGTTTACAAATCGAATTTACTGATTGAATGTTTTGAGATTTATGCTCGCTGACGCTGCTTTATCTCAATTTATCCAAATACTTTTTTTTAAAAAACAACAGACAAAACAATTTGGCAGAAGTGAAAACGAAACCTTTATAAAGGAATTACTCGAAATTCTAGAAATCATTGTCTATGACGGTTTAAAAATTCCTTTTAAAATACAAGAAACGTTGCTTGTACTTTCTAGCAAACGAACAGAATATAAACAGGAAGAGTAAATTTGAAAACGAAAGAAATAGATAAAACTACAGATTAAATAGATCATAACATTTTAACAGTTAAACGATGATTAGAATATCTGAAGTACAACTAGTACTTGAAATAAAAAGTGAAAAAAAAATAACCCCAGAAAGAATATGTGGGGTGCCCCATAGCATACAGGGTTATGAGACTTTTTGCAGAAATTGAGGTATCGTTGTCTTATAATAGGCCTCCTCTGACATATCAAATATCCAAGAGTAAGACAAAACTCTATATCCAAAAGCGCTTTCCATTTTATTTCATGTTGCTACATATTTTATGCATTGAAACAAATTGTGTTCAACTATTTCCGAGCTTTGCAGATTGGACATAATGCAGATGAAGTCAGGACAAATCTAGGGAGTTTAGAATTGCTAGGATATGGAAATAAGAATGTCTTCTTTTCGATTACTAGGCAAAAGTCAATGAGAAGGTTTAATACTATTCAAATGACTGAATTCTTGAGCATATTCGCCACCCATCCACTGCTCTGTTGCTTTTAGCTGTGCTTTCTTATCTTTTTGTTGAAATATGAGATCTTCTGGTGATATCCAATGAAATATTAGAGAGTTTTTGCATACCGTACGTTAATTACCGTAAGATGTCCGTTAGCTTTTTCTCCCTAGCGCGCATGCTCAGTTTCCTTATGAGCATGCGCGCTAGGGAGAAAAAGCTAACGGACGTCCTACGGTGACTAACGTACGGTATGCAAAAACTCTCTATTGTATCTGCTGCAAATTTTGCGAGAGAATCGGCTAGTTCATTTTATGTAATACCAACATGTCCTGGGGACCAGAGGAATTCGATGGATAATATACTATTGCAAATATTTTGAAGTTGATTGCCAAGGAACTGGACGACAGGATTGGAATGGATGTTGCACTTTTGTGATGCTGAAGAACAGAAAGACTGTTTGTAAGGATAATAAATTTATGAGAACATAAACTGGCAGGATTAAAAGGAGTGCAAGAGCTTTTCCTGTGAAAATACTGTAGTCATTTGAAATCTGTCCTGATGAGGACTCTTGTGAAAAGGAACTGAGGACTGCTATTGAATGTTTAAGATCTTCTTAGATGTAGCAGAAGCTAAAATGATTCTATCTTTACAATGTTCGCTTTTGTAGTGTTCAAAAAGATGTTTGATGATTTAATGAGGTAACTTTTTGTTTGAAAAAGTAAATCATGAGTATAATATGACTTTAGAGTTCAAATTAACAGGAGGAAAATTGGGTATTAAATTGGAGAGTTGAATATTTAAATTGTCCACAAGATTTTCAAAAAAAACATTGAAGTGAAATTGGACGTTTCAACCTTGGATTTTATTTCTCGAGCGAAGATAGATGGCGAGTGGAGAAGAGGAATCAAAAGAAATATGTTTGATAAAATAGCTCTCTGCCAGCATATACAACCTCTGAAACAAAGAAATTTGTCTTGCTTCTTTAAATAAAATTAGTATCGGTGTCCACCTTGGAAGACCTGTTGCAAAGCGTAAAACCAGATGATGTACGTAAAGTGTTTGGAAATCACTATGTCTAAATGAGATAAAGAAAGCAGCTCCATATTCTAATAAACTACGAATAGTGGTATTTGAATTAAATAAAAGGACTGACAATCCCAGGAATAAGCAGCAATTGCTTTAAGAGCATTCCATATTTTAATAACTTTCCTTTTAAAATACAGGAAATGTTGTTTGAAAGAGAGATTTTGAGAGAAAATGATGACTCAAATACGTGTATGTTGTTTCCAAGGGATATGGATATTATAAATTTACAAATGTTGAACTGGTTGTTGTTTTTTATTAGAAAAATTTACAGCTTCGCACTTTTCAGGTTGAAAGGTGAATTTCCAAGTTTCACACCGTTGGGTGATTTTATGAAGGGTTATTTGAAGATTATTAAGTACTTTTCCCAGAGTTTTATCACCGCTAAAAAGAAAAATATAATCTGCATATAATAAGTCTTCCGAATGATCAGGGAAAATATCTCTCACATAGTCACTGACAACAGTGCCCTGCTGTACGCCAGTCGAAAATAATTTCATTGACTCAGGGTTTAACATGAAAATTCCTGTCTTAAATGAAACTATTAATCAGTCTTGCAGCGGTGCCCTGTAGAATTTTATAAGAAAATCTCTACATATTGAGTTATAAGCAGATTAAATGTCTAATTTAAGAAAAATAAAAAACATTTTTTGCTTCAACTATTTTGTAATACAGGAGTGATAATGAATACATGCAATCCTTGAAAGGAAAAAAACCAGAATGATTAGAATGGAATTTGTCATGAACTGTAAAATGAATTATTTTTTTGAGTACGATACGTTCATAGATTTTACTAAGCATTGAAGTCAAAGTTATTGGGCGATATGAGGTAAGGGAAGTTCTATCTTTACCAGGTTTAAGGATGCGAATGATTTTGCGGTTCACCAGTCGAAACAACTACAGATTGAATATAAACTATACCTTGAGTTGTTCCATTGTGATTGGTGTTAGACCATAAGCTGAGAAATGTCTACCCCAATGAGAAGTGAGAGAGGAGACATACTCGAGAATTCTGAACATCTACGACTTTGGGGTGCACTTCTGACAAAATTATATTAATAATTTTCTTTGTATAATAATCCAGATTTCATTACTTTACTCCAGATTACATTCAAATTAAACTGTTCCCATAAAACTGAAAGTGGCCCTCTTCTTGAAGGCGTTATAGGTCTAGTATAGGCCGAAACTTTACAAGGGCTAATCTTTTGTTTACGTTTTAGTAGTTACGCAACCACATCATTATTTTTAATAGTATTGACTACTTAGTTTTCTGTTGCAATAATTAGTTTAGAGGTAGGAAATTTGGCAGATCACGGATCGTGAGCAATGGTAAAAAAAACAGCCAGTTTAACAGCAGAAAGGGTCAAATCAATTATTTTTTAAGGGTGCTAGTTAGATATATGTGATGCAAAGCTGGTTTGAAAAAAAAAAAAATGTATAATAATGGGTGTGCAATTTTTTTTTAAATATCATGTAATTTACAATGTTTATTAAAAATTATTTTTATTGCAATTAAAATTTCTCTTAAATGATATTTCTTCCCTTTTAATGACATTCTTTATTGATTCTGCCCCAACAAATATTTTCTAAAATCAAAAAAGTTAAATAATGTGGAATGATCTCAATTTAAGGTGCACCCTATTTGGAATCAACATTAACACAATCTTATTTCATTATGATGAATTATTTTTTTAGCGTGTAGTTTAGAAAATCACAAGAATTCCTGGATTCTGAAGATACATTTTTCACCAAAAGGGAGATTGAAACCAATAAGATAAGAAGTAACTAAGATAAAAAGAAACCTTTTTTTTCTTCTGCTGTTTACTCATCTTATCATATATACTAACCAAACCAATCTTAAGTTGTGAATATTTTATGAATATTCGATTATAAAGTGAATAAAGTTTGTGATCTAATTTTAGCTGAGATTCTTCAAAATAAAACTATTTAATACAAATACTGCAATAAAATCGGTACTGTTGCAATGAACAATGGAAAAACTAAATGAAAATGCTTCACATTTTCTGTTATACACAGTATATTTTTATGAAGGCCACTCAATCTAATAATATAAAATAAAACTATAAACTACTACTCTAAAACTATTCAATATAAGTATTGCAATTGCTGTTATACATTATATATTGCTATAAAGCTTGTTATGGATGTCATGATTTCCTTTCAAAATTGAAACTCAGAGAATTGATATTTTGGAATGAACATTGCATCTCGTTCTTATATTTGTGAAATATTATATGTAAATGCACAGAGATTGAAAGAGGTTAAACTAGCCTCAAATAGAAGCTTCAAAATGAGATAGATAAAAAAGTTTAAACAGCACAACAATAGAATAAATAAAGATAAATATTTCCTGCTACATAATGTGTGATTTAGCAGTAATGCTGAATGAAAATGAACAGTAATTCAATTAACTTTAGTTTTAATTCATGATTTTTAAATTTGAATTTATATCATTAATAAAACAATTAGTATTGTTAAGAATTATATTAAGTGGTGTACATTAAACTTTTATTTATTTTTTTTTTTAATTTTCTGAAATATTTTATGAACTTTATATTCCAAGAACATTTAATGAAATCTTTAAACTATTTCATTTAAACTCATCCAATTCAACTTATCAATCATCTATCAGCATTTTGCAGAAATTTACCAACAGAGTAAATGATCCTCAAATGATTTTGTAAAATATCAATTAATAAATTATGGATGCATGATAAACATGAAAATGTCTTCCAACATTTTAGAGTGTTAAATTGATTTATTGTGAAACTTCACAGATCACTAATGTTGTTATGGATGTAATAAAACAGCAGATGACAATGCCAAGAATATAAACAATTCAGTTACATTAAACATAGAATTAAACAATAAAAAAATATACATTTCTATAAAAATGGAAGATACAATTTAAAAAAGCTTTTATGCATATACCATACACATATATAGAATGCATATATACAAGCTTAAATCGATATTCCGTTAAGGATTCACACCATTCACATTTAATCATTAACACCAAATACATCAAATGAAATACAAAAACCTTTAATATTCATTACATTACACAACTGAAAAAAATGATAAAATTGTTATAATTAATCATTAACAATATTTGTCCTAAAATTTAATTTTAGATTCATTATGCGATTTCCAGCAACTGATGAAATGATCTACAGTACAATATAGTAGTTCTTTTAAATATCGCATGTCAGTGCACCATGAAAAACGAAATGAATGAAAGATGTTCTATACAGAAATGTCCTATTTAATTATGACATAAATAAGAAAATGCAATCAAAATTAAGATAAATCTTAAGAATACAGTACGGAACATCTATACAAAAGTTTATTTATTCATGCTCTTAATCTTAAAATGTCATACTGCTTGCATAAAACACATTATCATAGAAGCACATCTATCCAATTCAAGACGAGTCTTGGGATGAATGCAAATGACTACAATGCGTATCGAAAACCTGTTTATGTCTAAATGCCTTATTGCATATATCACAAACGTAAAGCGTTTCTTTCTTATGAGTACGGGAATGTCGTTTCAAATTCTTTTTTTGTGAAAATCTTTTACTGCATATTTCACAATGGTAGGATTTTTCATCCATATGAATATAGTAGTGGTCTTTTAAATTACTTTTCTGTGAAAAGCCTTTACCGCACTTTTCACAAATGTAAGGTTTCACTTCTGTATGAATAAAATAATGAGTTTTCAAATCACATTGTTTTGAAAAGCCGCTGTGACACATTTCACAAACGTAGGGCTTTTCTTTTGCATGAATACGAATAAAATGGTTTTTTAAATCATATTTTCTTGAAAAGCTTCTATTGCACGTTTCACAGATGTAGGGTTTTTCTTCCGTATGAATACGATAATGGATTTGCAAACTACTTTTTCGTGAAAATTTTTTATCACACATCACACAAGAATAAGTTTTGTCCTTTGTATGAACTTGATGGTGTAGCTGTAATTCACTTTCATACTCAAACAACCTACCACATACATGGCATGTATGATGCTCTTTGTGGGTGTGAACGACAAAATGCTTCCTAAGAAGCTGTGGTGTTGAAAATATTTCGCTACAAACATTGCACACTTCCATGGCAGTTTCTGTACAGGAAAGTTCTTTCCAAAAATAACTTGAGTGAAGGATATGTTTCAGTAAATAAAACTTAGGATGTTTTAATTGTACAAGAGGAAAATATTTCTATGAGGAAAATATGTTTGATTCTGTTTGGTTGAATAATATAAACAAACTTATACAAGTAAACAGATAATCACTGAAAAATATTAGGAAAACATATATCCTTAAACATTTTTGAAATAAGAATGCAATAAAACACAATAAAAAAATTTTTTTGTTGATTGTGCAACAATTTTTGTTTTTTTTATCATTTAACAAGCATGATACAAATAACGAACATCATGTGTAAAAATGCTATTGCATTTAAAAAGGAATGAAAAAAAATCCCTACAAATTTTAATCAATTCATGAACTTGAGAGTATGTTTTGCAGTTTGCATTACTGGACACTTGCAAATGAATTCCTTCTATATTCACAGGATGGCTCAATCTGTAAGAAAAAAATTAATTTGAGTAACTTTAAAAAAAACATTGGTTCTTACTTAAGGAGGACAAAAACACAGAATACTTTAGCACAATTATCTAAGGATAACAATATATATATATATATCCTGAGATAATTTTACTTTAAATATTTAAAGTAAAATTATCTCAGGAAAAAAACTTGTAGGTCTTCATTCCTTTCAAGCCTCTTTCATCGACAGCAAAAATGCATATTACGAGTGAATAGAATGACATTTCTTAAAATTGCAATTTAAGAAATCCTGGGATTGGCAACTTTTCCTTTCTGAAGTTGGCACCAAACAATGATCCTCATCTCCAATTGAAATGCAACTCTACAATGTCGTTTCTATTCATTATGGTGCAACAAGATTTTAAGAAAAAAAGGAACGATTTTGTGAAAGGAAATGTTGAAATGGGCAGGGGAAAACAAATTGATGAACATATTCACTGTATATGAACCCAGATTGTTATACAGAATTTTGAAATAAATGGAAAAAGAGGTTTTATTAAACAAAATCTGAAAAGCTATAAGAAAATAGAAGTAATAAAAAACTGAATAAATTTCCTTCGCCAGAAATCCTCTTATTATTTCTGACTGTCAAAAATCTTTTCTTGAAAAATTCTTGTTGCTGCACCTCATATGCATGGATTTCTTATCCCAGAAATTAAAATATGTCCCGACAACTTGTGAAAGATCTTAGTAAATACACACAAGTACACAAAATGAAAAATTAAATATAAAGAAACCATAAACTGCTACTTGGACAAATATTTGCCCAATTTTTCGTATTTCCATATACAAAATTCAAGATTTTTTTTTTTTTTTTTTTTTAATATTATCATGTGTCTCACTTTATTTTTTGTTTCTAAAACATACAATGTCTAAAATAAAATAATTATTCAAATAACTATTGAAGCCACATGTACACAAAACATCTTTTAAATTTAGAGTTATGAGAAAAATTATATTTATTATGTATTATTGCATTTGATTTTATCACTCACTTTTCCTAGATATTGAAAAAGAATTGGAAATAATGAAATGAAAGAGTAAAATTGCTTTTGCAAACAAATTTAGTCCTCAGCACATTTCTAATAACAGGCATTATAATTCAACCTATTGATTCGAAGAAGGATAATGGATGAATAACGGATAACAATAGATTTGAAAAATTATGAAAGTGGATTCCATCACCTATAATATTCGACATTTTAATGAAATCATCCATAACAAATGAGAAAAAAAAAAGTGGAAATTATTCAATTTAGCTATAAATAAAAAAAATTTAAAGTACTAAAATCAAAGAAACAGAATTTTCATTCAGAATAAATATCTCAACATTAGAAGAAAAATTATTGTCTTTCTCTTATATTTTACAATCAATTTATTATTTTTTTCCCCCCCAGAACATAATTTAGCAGGTAAAAAAGCAAAAATAATAAAAACAGAACAATAAAACAAAATAATTTTATTAACATACAGCAATGTATGCATATTAATGAAATTCAAAAGCATCATGATAAAAATTATATATTTGAAATATAGGAATTTGATTCTTGAATTAAAAGTTTCAATTATACACAAAAATTAATTTATTGTTAACACTAAAAATATTACCCACTTTAAAATCAAAATTTAAAAAAAATCATTATTATAATTATGGAGCAATACCATTTGTTCACTGTAAAATTTTTTTTTAAGAATACAATCGTTTAGAAATTAAATTTAAATCATTTAAACCTTCTAAATAAAATTACAAATTAGATTTTTTTTTTTTAAATTATATCATTGTATTAATTTATACTATTAATATTTATTATTGTAAAACAATCACATTTTATTTATTAAATTTAATATAAAACTTTTTTATAATTAGATGATAATATATACATATGTAAAATTGATAGATATATTAATTAATGACAAATGAATCCTTACATCTAAAAATTTAAAAAAAATTATTCAGTATATTTTTTTTTTGAAAACTTATCTGAAATACCTTTTGCAAATAATCAGATTATATATAAATACAGTATATTTTTTGGCAATGTTATAAAAAAATTCAGTTTTACATTTAATTTAAATTTTTTTCCCCTTTCTTAATAATTTCATACAATAAAGATAAATCATTTTTCAATTCATACTGCAAAACTGTAGCATTTTGAAAAATTCTACAGGAATATTGTTTTCCATGTATAGGATTTGAAATTAATTTAAAATTATACAAGAGAGAATCATTTTAATGAACTTCCAGTTAATTGTTAAAAATTTCATGTTTCAGAGAAAGCTTTCAAGTTTACATTGATAAGAAATTAACTTTGAAAAAAAAAAAAAAAATTTATTTGTTTACTTTTTTATTATCAATCGCCTTATTAGAACCATAATGCATAATGAGAATTTTATAAATGAGTAAATATTCAAAATTGTAATATAATTCAAAACTTACAAATAATAGCAATAAAATTTAAATAACACAATGTAACATTTAATAATAGATAAATATATTACCTGGAAGTAAATTAAACTGACGTAAAACAGTGTTGAATGATGTGGCAACCTCTATGCACTTTTTTTACCTATTAAACAAATTTACAATATTAAATATACTTGAAAACTTGTATTGATAATGTTTTTAACATACTCAAATGCATACATTAATTTTAAAAAGTCACTTCTTTACTTCTATGGATATTGCCCAATATTGATTTAATATTTCTGAATGAAGATTGAAAAATATGAATTTTGTTCAGTAGGTATAACATGTCAATTGATATGCAATATATAGTATTTCAAAATTAACTTGCAAATATTTTAGGAACATTACTTTTAACAACATATGATGTAAAGAATGCATAGAAGAATGCAATTTTTAAATATTATTAGAAGTTCTAAATAATATTTAAAAACAAGCAAATACAGTTGGCAACTACAAATATTACATGGAAAAGTATTTAAATGAAATAATTTCTTTTTATTGTAACATGATTTATTTATTTTAAGAAAAGAATGAAATTAACGAAAAAAAATCTTCAATTGCTTCAAGGCTAACTAGAAGTTAATAATTAATTGAGTTAAAATAACATTTCACTCTGTTAAAAATTGTGCATTGAACTTATTTTCAAGAAAAAAAATTGCATTTGTTTTAAATTTTAAGAAATAATTTTTTAAAAAAACATATTGATCAGTTCAAGATTGCATATTGATCGGGTTTCAAGTACACATAAAAAATAAAATTTTATTATTTTATTAACTTATAATTTTTAGATTAAAATTCATAATTTACTTTAAATTTCCACAATATGTAACAAAAAATACTTAGAAAATTTAAATAAACTACTAACTCTGGAATAGGGTCTTCAAACAAAAAAGCAAAATATTATAATTTTTAGTTAATTTACAATGCTTTTTGAAATATGAAGTCTTGTCTTTGTATTAATGATCACATTGCAAGATGGATTCTCAAACATTCAAAGAAATATTCATTTAAAAAAATTTGAAAACAAAAAAGTAATTACAGATATTTAAAGAAAATTTTTTCGAAAGTTTATTTTCAGAGCATTTAAAAATAAATTTTTTCAGCTTAAATATGAAGAATAACATTTGCAAGCAAAATCATTCAATAATTACGTATTACAGGGATCAACGATAATTAATTTCTAATCTATCTGCTTTAATCATGGTAGATTTAATAAATTCACTAACAATTTTGGTGCAATTTTTTAGAAGAAATTAATTTATTTTTTAAATTTGTTGCAAATAAATCTACTACAACAAAACATGCAAAATATTTATCTATTTTGATAACTTGCTAGCACAGCTGTACTATATTTAATGTACAATTGTAAAATAAATTATCAACAAAATTAACATTTGGTTGCTCTACGAAATTTATCAAGAATAAATAAATTTCTTGGCAATCATTATAATTTTTTAATGAAATCACATTTCTAAAATTCATTGTTATAATGATTAATGTATACTATAATGTCAGTTTTAATGTTGTTGTAAATCATGTAATGTTGTTATAACATAAGTGAAACATTTTAATATTATTAAGAGAAGATATTGAGAATATACGTAAAATATCAAAAGAAAAATGGCAATAAAGAGATTTTATGATAATTAAAAATAAATTAACTCTTTTTTTCTTACCTAAATCTCACTGCATTCAGATTATACAAATTCGGTAGCAATAATTTTAATCAATGTTTCTAAAAGAGAAATAAATAAAAAAATTTAAAATTTTTGTGTATCATTTAACAAAATATAAAGTAAACAAATCAAATAATAAATTAATATATCTATAATAATCAAGTCAAAAAAAATTTTAAGAAAATTATGCAACGAAGTTTAAGTAATTACTTAAAAAGAAATAAGTAAAAAGTACGATTAAATAAAAGTAATTAAGTAAAAATTTCAAAAAAAAGGGCAAATTTAATTGTTAAAACAATTTGAATTAATTTCATTCATTGCATACTTTCATGAATGGCTCACATAGAATTGTGTTATTTATAAGTAAAATTCTTATACCAAAAATTTTAGATATATTTTCTTAATGTATATAACGCTTTGCCTGAAGAACGTCACAGACTTTTAAAAGAAGAGATAGTAATGAAAATGCTAAAAAAAAATCTAATTGTTGTAGAAGCTTTAAATGTATTAAATTGATAAATAAAAACCACATAACTTGAATGCATCATGACTTTGATGATAAAAATAATTTAATTTTAATTAAGAATTATATGCAAACAAAAGCAGTAGATAAAATACATTTGTTAAATCAGAAAATAAGAATTTATGAAGAATAAATTATTATAGTTTTTAATGAAATCACATTTTATAATTCATTGTTTTCAAGATGTTTTAAATTCAAAACATGTTAAACATTCTAACCTGGATTATATTACTGAACTATAAAAAAAGTTAAATAAATTTGCCTAAGAATTCACAAAAACAGCATTTGTTCGAGGTAAAGATTTCATCCTTTTTGTTTCACTTGATTGATGCACTAGAATTATAAACCAATTTATCTTATTTATATATGACAATGTGACAGGTAAATTAATGCAAAATATATTATTCAAATTAGAATAATAACTGTTCAAAATAAAAAATTTAGTTTGCCCATATTGGGCTAGCAAAAGAGTAATTTTCGTTTTCATCATTTAAGCACATGGTAAAAATTGAATGTAGTCTTGTTAACCTAAAACATATTGAAATAGATAAAATATTTTTTTGTAAACAAAATACTCCTTAATTAGTTATTTATTGATCAGTAGTAAAAAAACATATTGAGTATACATCATTTGATTAAATTTTTTTTTATAATTTAAGAAATATTAAGAATACAGAAATAAGAATAAATTTTATTTACAAAAAAAGTGTTATTTGTGTGTGTTATAGTGTTAGTGTGTTTATTTTTAAATGAAAACTTTACATCAACTTGCAAAATTTTATTGCATGAAATTTTAAATTTAGAGAAAGTTATTATGAATAAAACTGCATAATCTAGAAAGAAAAAAAACTTTCTTGAAAATTAATTTTAGTAATTTTATATAAAAAGTAAACTTATGTATCAGCATGAATTATAGTACAAGATATGCAAGGTCTTTAAAATATTAATACAGATTACATTATGTTTTTCAATTAAAAAATAAGCAAAATGATGAAAAATGATTATTTTGTTTGTGACGTAATTTTTTATTAAAATAAAAATAATAATGAACAGCCAAGAAAATTATAATCATTATAAACAAATTTGACCATCATTCCGTTTAGTTCTGTGTAAAGAAATAAATATGCATACACAATGAACAAAGATGTAAAAAAATTTTAATTTCTAAATAACTATATATTCAAAATTAATAATACATTTCAAAATTCATAAATAATACAAGCAATAAAATTTCTAATAATACAAAGCAATAAATTACCTGGAAGTAAATTAGATCAACAGATGTAAAACACTGTCAAAAATTGTATGTATTGTTGAATTTTTGTTAGTGAAAAGAGACAAAAATAAATCTTTGTATTGACTAAGTGCTTAAATCATCAGCCATTCAGTATAAACTATAAAATAAGAATAAATGATTAATGAACAGATCATTAAAAGCAAATAAATATTTATGTATTAATTATTAAAATATAAAAACAAAAATTAATTGCAAAGAAAATGTTAATATACTTACACTATTATGTTTTTTAGCATTAATGTAGGATATAATAAATAATTTTTTGGTTAAAAATTCATTTACGATAACAAAAACATGAATTTAGAACGGTTTCATACGTAATACAGCAAACGATAAAAGAATCAAAGAAAATTATTTGGCAATCTGACAAAATTTACTAGCAAAACTTAAACAATAAAATTTCATTTATTTCTATCTAGTTTCATCTGACAATTCAATGGATTAATATATAAAAAGTATTTTCATAGATAATTTTGATTGACTAAAATTTTTTCTGATGAATTTTATAAAGAAAACTTATAGCTTTACATTTCCTATCCGAAAAATTATTGATAATGACGAATGGTTACTATTAGTAAGAGGCCGGCAAAATTTTCTGTCAGAAAAATTATCATTATTTTTGTTGACTGAAAAAAAGATATTGATTTTAAACGAAAAATATTTCTGTTATATATATATATATATAAGATATTATAGATATATGCCTTTGTAAGCAAAGACTTTTCCCCATACAGTATATTTATCGAGTTCTTCTTTTGAATGAGTAAGTATGTGAATTTTCAGATAGCATTTCTTGATGAAAGATTTTTTTTTCTTCTTCTAATGCAGCTGGCAGTTAGACAGCTGTCTTCGATGCCTTAAGGCAAGCGCTGCACAGATGTTACTCACTTTGTGTCACCCAGGGGGCGCGTGTAAAACTACTCAATAAAACATCCCATAAAAAGGCCATAAACCATAACTGTAACCGGTGCAATCCATTTGGACATCTCCGCCAAATTTTTGCTATTGGAAGAAAATAATTTTTGCTTTTGAACTCTTGGAATAATCATATTCAACTAAAAAATTTAGTTTTTCTCCATAGCATACGCCTGTTCCATTTTAGTCATCTTATTATACTTTTGCTTAACTTTTCTCAATTATAATTTTTAGTTTAGAAATTACTAAGCCGGAGGAAAAGGGATTGAGTTCTCAGGTACTTCGTTAAGACTACTATCTTTGTCTTTGTCATGGAACAAAATATGTTCTGCGGTTTCTGACATTTCACAGAATGGATAAAAAGGAGATGGGGTTAGACCAAATCTATGGAGTTTGGCGTTTGATGGGTCTGATTCTGTGCGAAATCTAGAAAATAGGGCATCTTCCTTTCGATTTGCAAGGAGAAATCGCTGAGAAGGCAGTGCCGGATTTTCCTATAGGCTATCTATGTTTCAGCCTAGGGCCTCAAGATCAAGAGGGGCCTACATTCAAATTGTTAACAAAATTAAAATTACGCTATTCTAAAAACAGTAAACACTAAAACACTGAATCGAAAATAAGGAGAAATTCTACACACATGACTAATAAACAAACACGTTCGGCTCATCGGTCTGTTCGTTTGTATATACTAGATTGCACCAATATGGAGGAAAATATGATAATTTTTATTGCAAATTTTATTTTCGTGGGCAAAGATTTTTATTATTGAATTTTCCTCCTTTGTAAATGTTGTGTTTTATGTTTGATTAGTTATTGTTACAAGTACTATATAGGGTGCTGAGAATAAATGTTCAAATGGTGTTCTCGACTTTTTATTTATTTATTTATTATCCGTGCACCCATTTTTTTATAAAGATCTCCATCACCCATCACAACATGTTTCATTTAACGTATTGATATATATCACAGTAATGATATAGTTTATTACCTCTCATGTCATTTACAAACTTAAAAATGGGAGGTGAAAGGGCCTCATACGTGGAATAGCCTAGGACCTCTTTTCATCTAAATCCGGCCCTGTGAGAAGGTTTAAGGCTATTTAAATGCATAAAATCCTGAGCATATTTTCCGTTTACCCACTGATCTATTGATTATAGTAATGTTTTATTTACTTATTTATTTATTTATTTTTGTTGTATCAGGAGATATGCAATGAAAAATGAAGTTGTCTGCTGATGATTTTGCTAGAGTTTGCTAATTCATCTTCTATAATGCCCTGGAGTCTAGATGAACTCAATTGATAAAATGCTGTTTAAGATGGTTTGTAATTGTCTTCGAGTATTTTGATGACACGATTGGAGTGAAAGCGGCAATTTTCAAAAGCTTGAAGGACAGAAAGACTGTTAGGATGACATAGTGGACATATGACGAAATGCTTAAAATCAGTGCAAGGGCTTCAAAGAGAGATGTGGGCTTAGACCAAATCTTTGGAGTTTAGCGTCTCATGGGTATGTTTCTGTGCGAAATCTTGAAAATAGGACATCTTCCTTTCTATTTGAAAGGAGAAATCGCTGAGAAGGTTTAAGGCTATTTAAATGCATAAAATCTTGAGCCTATTTTACGCTTACCTACCGATCTATTGATTATTGTAGTGTTTTATTTACTTTTTCTTTCGTAGTATCCGATCCTCAGAGGATATGCAATGAAAAATGATGGTGTTGAAAATGATGTCGATCTAGAACTTTTGATTTGTTTGTCACGTGAACACTTTGTCTCTCTTAACTGTGACCAACCGCACTTCGGTTTAAGAACTTTTTTTCGCGCTCTGAACTTTGGAACTTTTTTGTTAGTATTTAGCCGTGTTAGATGCGGTTTTTGTGTCTGTATGTCTATTATTTTTTGTGTCATCTCGTCATTATAACATGTTTAATAAATAATAAATAAATAAAATTGTAAATCGATATTTGAATTGACTCACTACTCCCGGACAATTTGGATATCTCACTCTTAATATTCCGGCGAACTGGAAAGGTAAGATAAATTTTGTATGAAACTTTCTAGTTTTTTGACGGATTGTTTTGGTGAGGTAAAAGATGATGTCTGCTGGTGATTTTGTTGGAGTTTGCTAATTCGTCTTCTGTAATGCCCTGGAGTCTAGATGAACTCAATTGATAAAATGCCTTATTGATAAATTGATCAATTGTAATTGTGTTCGAGTATTTTGATGATAAGATTAGAGTGAAAGCTGCAATTTTTAAAAACTTGACGAACAGAAAGATTGTTAGGATGACAAAGTGGCGAGATGAGTGAACAGATGACGATATGCTTAAAAACAGTGCAAGGGCTTCACTTGTGAAAATGCTGCTGTCATTGGAAATCTGACCTTTGGAAAATTTTTGTGAAAAGGTATTGATGACACCTACAGAATGTTTACGTCTTTGATGAGTCTTGAACTCCACAAATAGAAAACTATTTCATCAAAGCTCGAAACAAGTTCTCTCTTTTACATAAAAATTCCTGGTAATACAATTTTTAAAAGAAATAAATCCGGAATGATAATGATTGAATTTATGGGTAAAGGAAAATGAAGGATTTTCTCAAGTACCATTCTTTCAAAAATTTTGCATAAAATAGAAATTGAGGCAATTAGTAGGTAAGAGGAATTTGAAGCGCTATCTTTATTTGACTTATGAACTGGGATGATTTGTGTATTGAACCACTCTTGCAAGAATATTGCCGATGAGCCAATTGCTATTAAAAATAAGCATTCTGATCCAGTGGAAAAGAAAATATTAATTCTAATTTATATCCGTATTTCATGTGCTTTTTCATTACACATTTAATTTAATAAAAACAAGTAATATAAAAAAAAAATTTCTTAAAGTCAATTCCTACTTTTTTTTTCACTATACTGCATAAAGTCCTTTATAAATAATTTTCATACATTTTTTAAGTTTATCCAGCGCCATCTATTGGTGGATATATGCAACTTAAATCTAAACAAATTAAAATTAATTAATTAAATTGAATGAATGGATTAATATTTGAAAAAAACTGTATTAACATCAAGTGTCATCCACTACAAGTTTAAAAAAATGTATTTGAGCTTCAGTGGATGAATAAAAAGTATTTTATGAACGATTGAAAATTTGAACAAGATATATATAGGAAGAGTGTGAGCTAATAGAAGGAATTGAAAAAAAAATTTTTTTTTTTGCAATTTAGATTTTTTATTTATATGCTGTTACTAAGTGTAAATTTTATTTTTAAATCAAACTCCTTTATATTGACAGCTCTGCACTTACATTGTATTTCCAGCTTTTTCCTGATTTTTTTATCGTCATCTTAAACTGTCATTTCCCTTAGATTTATCCCATGTAGCATATGAAAAAAATTGTCAAGAATGGTACTTTAAAGAACAGTTGGTAAAGTTATTGATTAGCATATTATATTTAAATTGCAAAAAAATATGTCAATCTGTGTTCTGCATTTTCTCTGTATAATTTTTATCAACTTGACTCAGGGGCAGCTAGTTAACTTGGCGCATTATTTAGTGGTTTTTTTTTAATGACGACCCTTGATTTCTTGCTTAGTAGTTGTTACCTGAAGTGCTCTTACTTTGTAAGAATGCAAAAATGCAATTTTTTCCTGTGACAAAATAAAAATTTTATTTAAAATTTAACTTTTTTTTCAATTCCTTCTATTAGCTCACACTCTCCCTATATATATCTTGTTCACATTTTCAATCGTTCATAAAATACTTTTTATTCATCCACTCGAGTTCAGACACATTTTTTTTAACTTGTACTGGATTACACTGGATGCTAATACAGTTTTTTCCAAATATTAATTCAGTAATTCAATTTAATTCATTCATTTTAGTTTTTTTTAGATTTAAGTTGCATCTATCTACCAATAGATGGCGCCAGATAAACTTCAAAAAATGAATGAAAATTATTTATAAAGGAGTTTCTGCAATAGAGTAAAAAAAAATGTAGGAATTGACTTTAAATTTTTTTTTTTTTATATTACTTGTTTTTCGTTATTTCGTATCATTTTGAAATTGATTTATTCAAATGCATCATATTTCTAAGTACTTAAATGTTATAGTATTTATGTAATTTTTATTTGTGCTTTTACTTTCTCGTATATATAATGCAAAATGCACAAATATATTGTAAATGAAATGAGAAGTTCTAGGACTGATCTTATTTAAAAAGGTAATTTCTAATTTAAGTCAAAAAGGTGAAAAATTTGAAACTAATAAAAATGTAAGCAAAAGGTCTTCTGTTCAACATTTTTAATCAACTTATAATTTTTTTTTGCGTTTAGTAATTAAAAGGGATTTTCTTTACCTCATCAAGCCCAAGGAAAAATCATTAAAACATTAATTAGATTTTACTCAGCCTCATGTGTCTGAGTACAAATCATTTGTTTGTTTTACAGAAATATAAATTTGTATTTTAGAAATTTGTAATTTATATTGACATCTCAACCAAAATGATGTTTTTACTTGGTAAGTTTGAATACACAGCTGAATATTTCTTAATGTTTTATAGTGGTTTATGTGTATTGTTTTTCACATTGAATACTTCCTAATATTTTACAATCCATCAAATTTCAAAGCATTAAAAAAAGGGGGGTTAAATACAGAGAACTTTAATTTATCTTTTTCATTCCCTAAATTCATGAATAATTTTCTATATATATATATATATATATATATATATATATATTATTACTTATTCATTGTGCTACATAAAGATGGTTCTCCACTTTGAAGTTGTCTGGGGAAAACTAAACAGATGTATCTAATTATTTGGCATTAATTGAAGTCTAAGTTTTAAATTTTGCAACGAAATATTCATAGCATGGCTTGGTTTTGTCTCTCTACAATCATTTTGTGCACATTTTAGTTTCATTAGACCAGGACCTTAGTTTAACGTGGATTCCGAACCAGTCACAAACATCCATGCCACAGCCAGGATTTGAACTTGAAGCCTGGGGTACTAAAGGCCAGAGCTAGCCAATGGCTATCGAAATATTCATAATCAAATGAAGACACAGGAGATTATTTATTTTGAAAAATAAAATAATTTTGAGTTGAAGACAACAAAATGTAAGGTCAGGAAAAACAAAAATTAATATAATTTATCCTAGAAAATAATCAGTAAAACAGATTTTTAAAAGTTTTGGTTTCAGGAGTTGTCAGAGATTACCATTTTATTGTTTGCGATTCAAAAACAAGTTAAATATTCGAAGTTTTAAATTTATATGAAATCGATAATCGCGATATTTTTTGGGTGATATATCGATTTAAGAAATTTCGACATCGTCCAGATCTGGCAGTTACCCGTAAAAGACCTCTCCTCGTCATCCATGGGTGAGCTGTTAGAGATATACATGGATGGGGGCTCAAGCCTGCCAGCCCCCTCTCGGGAGGGGGGGGGATACGGCTGGTTAATTGTATGTACAGTGCAATGCATACACTCTCAAATCCCAGCAAGAGTCCTTAATAAAAAGAATTCCCTTAAGAATTTTTAATAAAAATGAAGGTAAGTTTAATAAAAGAATGTAAGAATTCTACAAGAATTCTCAAAAATTTCTCTGCATAAAATACAAGAATAAATAAATATACTAGAACAAATCGTATTAGAATATAATTATATATATTTACACATAGAATTTCAAAAATATAGTAGAACACAAAATATGGATAAAAACTAAATTTTTATTTTGATAAAAGACGATCAATCGCACAGTGAGCAGAAAGTCGTTTTTAATTTCCATGCTGTTCAGATTCTGAGCAGAGAGCACAGCAAAAAGAAAACAGCTGCAAATTAATAATATTAATTTTAAAGAAATGTTTTTGAAGTAAAATAAAATAATTTTTACTTTCTGTTCGCTTCATATTTTTAGGTGATGCCACAGAAACGTCTTATGTTAACGCAGGACGAAAAAGAACTACAGTTCATACAAAAACAGAAAATAACGTGGACAATCACTGCTCATATGTGTGGAACCTTCATTTGCCAGCTTTGGTGTGATGACCCTCTTCCCCGCCAGCGCCGGATTTAGATGAAAAGAGGCCCCAGGCTATTCCACTTATTTCACCTCCCATTTTTAAGTTTGTAAATGACACGAGAGATAATAAAATATATTCATTACTGTGATATATATCAATATGTTCAATGAAACATGTTGTGATGGGTACTAATCTTTATAAAAAAAAAGTGCCACGGATAATAAGTAAGAAAAAGTCGGGAACACTTATAAAACAGAACGTTGGGATATCAATAGGTGTGTTCGTTTAAAACGAAATAGTAGATTAGAAGAATTTCTTTCTAAACTTTTTCATACAGAATTCTTCTATGAGTGTTGATCTTAACCAATACATTTTTATGTTTGCTTATGTAGAACTTTGGCGTTTGCAAAAGACGCATCCCAGCCCCAATTTATGTAGATTTACCCCGGTTTCAACTGATGCATTCCGGCTGAACCTACAGTTTTGTTAGACTGCTCTACCAGTCTAACAGTGGCTGTACTTTTGCAGTGGGTGTCTAGGGGTGTATTTCCAAACACATCAACGAGACGTTGGTTTTCTCTCAACAACACATATTTAATGAATATATGTACATCAATATTTACATTAACAATTAATCATTCACAGCCATTTTCTACCGCTGCTTGACGCAGCGCGTTGCAGTTTCGCCATCTCCCCGCGTTCTTCTCTCGCGCCCATCTACGGGGTTTTTTCCCTTCTTCCAGGGCCAGAGTTCAAGGTCCAATACTGCCACTACATGGCAAAAGGTTGGTGTGAAAGCACATAGTCCGTGATGTGTTTCCATCTGGTGCTTAGCATACAAGCAAATCCTACACTTAGTCATATGTGTAGAATTTCTCCTTATTTTCGATTCAGTGTTTTAGTGTTTTTAGAATAGCGTCTTTCTAATTTTGCTAACAATTTAAATGCGGGCCCCTCTTGATCTTGAGGCCCTAGGCTGCAGCCTAGTTAGCCTATAGGAAAATCAGGCCCTGGCTGTTCGCAATATACTTGGATGGGGGTTCTAGTCTGTCCCCCTCCTTTCGGGGGACCCGTCTGATTAATTGTATGTACAGTACACTGTATACACTCTCGAATCTCAGCAAGTGTTAACAAACCTCATAAGCGTAAGCAAATGATTCTCAGTATAAAGCAGAATATAGATGTTTCAAAACATTTCCAGACAAAACTTCCGCCTAGATCTGGTTTGTCGCTCTACTGTCATTTTGTGCGCACTTTAGGCTAAACAGATCGGAATCTGAAGTTTAACGTGGATTCCGAACCACTCACAAACATCCATGCCACCGCCAGGATTCTAACGTGAAGCCTATGGTACCAATAGCCAGAGAGCTAGCCAATTGGCTATCAGGCTGCTTTTCGCATAGAAGAAGGCGAAAACTGAAACTTCATAATGAATGATTTCAGTATTGGTTCTTCCACAATTTATGATATTAAAAAAGAAGAATTTAATAATTTGTAATTTATTAATTGTAAATTTTTAAACACCCATTAATTACAAATTCTTTATTAAGAAATTAATTTTGTACTATTTGCTAGAATGACGAAATACTGTGTCGAGTATTTTTATTACCTGGACTGTCTTCAGAATCTTCGTAGAATGTTTAATCTTGAATCTCCAGATATTTAATGTGTTATTAAATGTTCACATGTTTCAACCGTTTAAATTCTCATCTTAATCAATCGGTTCGGTTCAATCGTTAAAACTGCAGTAATTTACCAAGGAACTTTTTGTGAATTAATTTTCGAAATGCTTTAATTTCGAGCTAGGAAAAATAAAGTTGCTTGTTTATTTCTTACTATTTAACTGATTAAAAAGTTTTTTGATTTGAAATGGTGGAAAAAGTGCCAGAAATTTCTCTCTCATTAATGTAGGGATGGTTGAAGGTATAAGGAGGGGTGGACATTTTTCCGTCACATTTTTGAACATTTTTATCACACTTTTACAAAATATGTTTATTTTATAATGGCTAAAGTAATGAAAAAAAATGTATTAAAAAAATATATTATTTCTGTTCCCATCTATTCAAAAATGAACTGTCGAAATGATAAGAAAAAAATGAACTTTGATTTTAAAATAATATTCTTCCGAATATATAGGACAGATACTGCCTGTTTTAATTATGAGTTTACAGTTATGAGTTCGCAGAATAATTAAATTATAAACACCAATTACAAAATTGAGATCGAGTTGCAAAAACTAAGGGAATGAGTGGAGAAACAAATATCGCACTAGTAAAATAAATATTTTATTTCATTTATATTTATATATTTTTTACATTTCATTTTTAATGTTCTATATTTCTTTACAATGCGCGTTTAGTATCATTATTATTATAGTGTCTATGTCTATTATTATGTTCACATGTAAGAATAACTCATTCTGTTTCAATTTTTCACTAAAAAAAAACGTCTATAGGGAGTCTAAATCTAATAGGGGGATGTATACTTTTACATGTGGCCCGCGGAGTTAGGATGCTTTCCAAAGTGGCTTTCAAGATTATTTGAGTTGGCCACCCCTGGTCTTGAAGAAGGCGAAAGCTGAAACTTCATAATGAATGATTTCAGTATTGTTATTATTTATGATATGAAAAAGAAGAGTTTAATAATTTGTAATTTATTAATTGTAAATTTTTAAATACTCCTTAATTACAAATTCTTTATTATTAAGAATTTAATTTTGTATTTGCTAGAATGACGAAATACTATGTCGAGTATTTTTATTACATGCGCGGTCTTCAGAATGTTCGTAAACACATTAAATGTGCGCATGTTTCAATCGTTTAAATTCTCATCTTAATCAATCGGTTCGATTCAATCGATAAAACTATAGTAATTTACCAAGGAAAATTTTGTGGATTAAAATTCAAAATGCTTTAATTTCGAGCTAGGAAAAAACAAGTAATATAAAAAACAAATCTTTAAAGTTAATTCCTACTTTTTTTTCCACTCTATTGCAGAAAGTCCTTTATAAATAATTTTCATTCATTTTTTAAAGTTTATCTGAGTTTATCTCTATTTCAGCCATCTATTGGTAGATACATGCAACTTAAATCTAAAAAAAAACTCAAATGAATGAATTAAATTTAATTAACGAATTACTATTTGAAAAAACTGTATTCACATCCAGTGTCATCCACTACAAGTACAAAAAAAAAATGTATTTGAACTGGAGTGGATGAATAAAAAGTATTTTATGAACGATGGAAAATTTGAGCAAGATATATATATAAGGAGAGTGTGAGCTAATAGAAGGAATTGAAAAAAAAGTTGCTTGTTTATCGCTTACTTTTTAAGTGAATAAAAAATTTTGTGTTTTGTGATTGGGGAAAAAGTGCCAGAAATTTCTCTCTCATTAATGTTGTCGAAGTATAAAGCCGGGGTGGCCAACCCGTGGCCGTGATATTTATCACACTTTTACAAAATAGATTTATTTTATAATGTCCAAAGTAGTGAAAACCAATGCATTAAAAAAATACATTAGGTATGCTAAATTAAAATTAACTGTTGAAATGATGAGAAAGAAATTAACTTTGATTTTAAAATAGTATTCTTGCGAATATAGGACAGATAGTGCCTGTTTTATGGATGAGCTTACAGTTATGAATTCGCAGAGTAATTAAATTATATTCTGCGAACTCATGATGAGAGGAGAAACAAATATCTCATAGTAAAATAAATATTTTTTAATGATTTCATATTTAATATTATATAAACTTACAGTGTGCGTTATATTTCTTTACAGTGTGCATTTAGTATCATTATTGTTACATTATCTATATCTACATGTAAGAATAAAAGTAAACCCAATAATAATAACTTAATATGTTTCAATTTTTCCCTCCAAAAAAAAAAAAAAAAAAAAAAAAATGTCTATAGTGGGTCTAAATCAAATATGGAGATATATAATTTTATATGCCGCCCGCGGAGTTAGGATGCATTTCCAAAGTGGCCCGCAAGATCCTTTGGGTTGGCCACCCCTGGCATAAAGTAGGAGAACCACCGTCACTAAAGGCTCCTTCCAACCGAGGCGTGATTCACGCGGCAGGAAAGAAAATTGTTTCGACCCCTTCACAGCGAAACGTCAGAAATAGCATTACTCCGAGTGAAGTTCCGCTTCGAGTTGAAAGTTGATAAACTCGAAGCGGTGGATTTCAAACAGGTTTCAGGCGAGCGCGGTGAGGCTAGTGATGGGTCAACGCTTCACGCTTAAACGCCTCACGCCTCGGTGAGAACGAGCCTTAAAGATAATGTTATAAATCAAGGAATAAGGATGTGTCGCCATCTGTGTGTAAACATGAAAAATAAAGAGTCTAGCAGCACTTGAAAGGTGAGTAAAAGTTTATTTACAGAGTGCATTGAAAAAAATACAAAAAAAATTACACAATTCTGACAAATTCCTGTTCTTGAACTATGTACAACGAAAGATGAAGAAGGGATCTCTCGCAGAATCATGAGGGGATGACATCGAAAAAGTATGTACATGCACGTGCAAAATTAGATAATAGCAAAGGGTAGGATACAATTGAACACATTTTCTCCTTAAGCTATTTACATAGGAATGAATGTAATGTGGGTAAGGTTATGTTAGGAGTAATTACAATAAATTACAATTCTTTTAATTAATTAAAATTATGTGAAAGGGCTAAAAAATAACGATATTCAAAGTACGAATATAAATTTGTTTTTAAAAAATAACCTTTTTCTTGTTTGCGAAACTAAGGAATATAGAAGCAGTATTTAAATTATTATAAAAATTTTGGAGAGTTAGTTGAAGAGAAGTATTCGGTATATTTCATCAGCTAAATATCCATCATTTTTGGGGGGAAGCCATTCAGAATTTATTGTAACTTGAAAAGTATATTATAATTTTATATATTTTAATCCGGAGAGTTGTTTACCGAAACGAAGTTTTATATTTTCTCTTTTTTGTTCTTATGAAATCAAAGTAATATAAGTGTCAACGCAAGTTCAAAGCATGGACGGGTGATATTCTTCCTTTCGTAAAACGAGTCTTATAAATCTAAAAAGTGCGGGCAGATTGGATTGTATTCGGCATGTAAATAATTCAATGGAAGAGATTAGATTATTTTTGAATACGGCATCGTGCTTCCAATCTTTAAATATCGGATTTAATTTTTTATTTTTGTAAGAAGAAAGAAGTTTGATTCTTTTTTCCCTCTAACTTATCTTGTGATTACAAAAGTTGAATCTTTGGGCGGATATATTCACATGTATTCACATATTTAGGAAAAATTTTAAAGCGGATTAAATTATATATTTGACAGAAACTTTACTTGTTTTACTCAAACAAGTAAAGTAGCAACTTTACTCAAGTTTTTTTTTACTTGTATTTACATATTTAGAAAAAAATTTTAAAACGGATAATATGATATATTTTTCTTTTCTGAAATTTTGTTTAGACATTTTGGATGAAGCTCCAACATGACAATCTAGCCATTGTGCTTTCGACCTTGATTTGACCTTTGCAGTCCAACTGCACACCCATTTTTTTGCTAATGATGTTCTTTTAACCTGATGGTGGAATATAAAGAATGAAGATTTACTTGTTATGGAATTTTATAAAGAAGAAGAAGATGATGAGAGAGAGAGGAAGGGGGGTGTTTAGAACTTGGGGCACTGCGAGGGGTCGTTGAAGTAGCAGATGAACTGGTTGATGGGGTAGAAGGCGCGCCCCATCATCTCATTGACGAGCTTGGCTGCGCCCCGGCCGCAGTCCTTGTGCACCTTCTCCACGATGCACTCCTCCGTGCGGTCGATGGAGCTGGGGGAAGAAAACAAGCAATATAAATATATATATATATAATATAGTAATATAATAGTCATATAAAACAAGTAATATAATATATCCTAATCAATTCCAAATTTTTTTTCACTCTATAGCAGAAAAGTCCCTTTACAAATAAAGTTGAAATTTTCCTCTTGCATGGGGCGCCATCTATTATTAGACACATGCAACTTAAATCTAAAAAGCAACTAAAATGAATTAATTAAATTTAATTACTGAATTAATTTATGTAAATTAATTAAATGTAATGAATGAATTAATTTTTGAAAAAAAAACTGTATTCACATCCAGTGTCATATACACCACGAGTTAAAAAAAAAAATGTATATTGAACTCGAGTGGAATGAATCAAAAGTGTTTTATGAACGATTGAAAATGTGAACAAGATATAGATAGGGAGAATGTGAGCTAATAGAAGGAATTGAAAAAAAGACATGAGTTCACTCGAGCACACCACACACGCAAAAAAAAGTCCCTATAGAGTTATGGATCAAAAAAATATAATTGCACGAATTTCGCAAGGCTTATATCTGCAATGATTTGTAATGTTTCATTATTATTAGATAGCCGCGTGAGGTCGCGACTGTGACCAGTAACTGGGACCTTAACTGTATGAACTAGTAAGGGCTAAGCGCATGCAGTTAGATCGACGTGGAGAACGCTAGGAGCGTCTGAGCGATTAAGACGATCAGGGACCGTACGTGATGTGTTCAGGGTTTTCAACTATGAATGCTCTTGTAGCAGAGTGCCATATGTATGTGGTATTGTTAATAGAGTGCATGTTAATGTTGTAATATAATAAATTAATAGAAAGAAAGGGATGGGTCTTACAACAAGACAACAGGTGGACCGTCATTATGAATTTACGAATTTTTCAAATATAATTAGAGTGATGGACAGAAATTATAAATTTACGGATCTTCAATAGAGTAATTTTTTTTTCATTTACTTTTTCTAGACCTGTAGACATCTTTGACGTTTTATACCAGTACAATTCTCACATTAATAAGATGTATCAGTTGTAACAAAAGTTCTGTCCTTTATTCCGAATTGAAATAAATAAAAAGCTTAGCTAAAAAATGTATTTATTTCATCATGATAACCATCATTTTCAATGGCTTCTTACAGTCAGTTTTTCAATGCCTTTTTTTATATATATATATAAAATTCATTTGGTTTATGCTCTGAAAAAGGATTTCTCTTCTTTTCAAGTCCAGCAAAATGAATCTTTCAAATGAGAATCATCTGTTGGAAAATGTCGCGAAAAAAGGTTGGGTGAATCATTCTTCCACAACCAAAATTCATCTACGAATCTCTCAGTTCCCTCTTGCAGTGTGAATCTCGGCATTACCATCCCGTAGGATCACTTATTTTCTATCGATTTACAGAAGACGATTTTCCAGCAAAAGTATTTTTCTGTATCTTAGATGCTGATAATTAATTTGAGCAGTTTGTGTTGGAGGGTCACCTAGAAACTCATAATGACTCACTCCTTTTCCTTTCTCTAAGGACTCATTCCTTTTGTTGTTGTTGTCGTCGTGCCCCTCATGGAAGGAGGGAAGAGGGGTGCAGCTTCTGTTCGGATGGAGCACCCGTAGGTAGAAGTCTGACTTTGGCTCCGTGACGCTCTTACAGTCATAGGAGACCGGGGCCTACGGCTTAAAGTGGATTCCGAACCACTACAAACATTCACTTCCCCGCCGGGACTCGAACCCGAAACCTGTTGCACCGACCCTCAGAGCGCTAGACACTCGGCCATTCAGGCCCCCTCATTCTTTTTTTTACGCGCAAAAGAATCTTCTTTGTATGTAGGCTGCATTCTAAACTGTCTTAGATCTCGAATGTCGGTTAAAATACTATCTCTTGCGTTTAACATTAATTTTTTTAGGTTCCATTGATATATTATAGATAATGAAAAATTGAAACGGTAAATAATCGAAAATAAGAAGCAGAACTTCCGTTTCAACCTGAAATATTTTCCCTAGATCTGATAATGTTTGCTGTTTTGTAAGGAAATACAAATGAAATTTTCTTATTGATAAAGAATATATTGCTCAAAATTATAATAAAAAACAACTGTAATTTGACTCCTCTGAATGTTTGAAGGGACCTTGAGTTTCAAACAATGCATGTTGTAAAAAGATGAAAAACTGAAAGAACCGTAGTTCATGAATATGACAGTCGTATGAGTTGAGCTTTCGGTTCGATTCCATTAGCATTAACCTTTCCATGTGTAGGCAAGTTTAGCTAAAAAAATAATCGTTTAAAAGCAAAAGATAGCGTGAATACAGAAATTGTGGAACGTGAAAAGGAAAGAACTTTTAAATTGAAAAAATTAAAACTGCTAAACGAAAATAAAGTTGTGTTCCAAACACCAACTGAATAGGATACTAATGCTCCGGAAGTAAACAAATCGGTTGATTTTAGAAATCTCAAGCAGAGATTTAATCCGAAGGAAGGAGACATGTAATTCCATGACATGGCCATTTGTAATTCTATTTGAATGGCAGGCAAAGCGAGTGGGTATAGAGGAAAACGATTTTGTATTCCATTTATTAGGATGCTACCCTATGAAATTACCCAATTAATCGCTAGAGAATCTGAATAACAATGTTGAACGTAAGCAACGAAGGTGGGCGAGGGCTCCAAAACGTATTGAAATGTTTATTAAATATATATATTCTATTTAAATAACGCAGTTGCCAAAAGCCGACTCATTCCTCATCACTTTAAGAAGCCACTCATCACGGACTTCAACTGCCCTAGGAAGTTGACATCAGTTATTAGCAGAACTGATCCTTACAGAGGGATGAAGGTACTTCCAGACAAGACCAGGGAATACATCCCCTGCAGAAATTGCCGCAACGCTTTCCTAACACCTAAGCACATTCTAGCACTCACTCCCCATGTATTGCAATTGGGTAGGGTGCCAATCCAGGCCAACTTAAGAGAAGTCCTGTGTAGTGTTGGCGGCCGCTATCGTGAAGACTTTTGACTTGGTCTAACTTTGATAATAATATTTTAAATCCATGGACACGATAACAACAACAGCAACACTAAAAAATAATCGTTTAGGTTTAGCTGGAAAATAAAATCGTTTGAAAGACGAAAGAGACCACGTGACTACTGACCAGCAGAAGACCTTGATGATGGACTCCGGGTCTGGTCTCTGGATGAGGGCGGGGTACCGCTCGATCATGGAGGTGGCACAATCCATCACTGTGGTGTTCTGGTGGTTAAGACACTTGGACTCTTGGATGTAACCTGCAAAACACGCACCTATTAGGCTCCTTCTTCTCTCTTTCATTTTGTATTTTTTCTTAATAATTTTGTATAAATAATAATTTATTTTTTAATAATTTAATTGTTTTAATATTTTTTAATATTTTAATAAATAATATTTTTAGTAATTAATATTTTTATTAAATTAATATTTTTTTAATATTTGTTAATATTTTAATAATTAATATTTTTAATAATTTAATTTAGAAAAATTCAATTCTTCGAAGAAAAAAAGAATTTTTTTTCGTGGATTTGAAAGAATATTGTGCTCACAGGAAATAAATTGATGAAGGATGCAGTTTGTTGCTGCCATCTAGTAGAAAATTTAATAACTAACCACTTTCCTCCAAGGAATTTATAAAAGTTTATTCTTATTTCAAATTTTTTTTCTTGGATAAATATTAAAAGTTTAATAGTTTTCTTACACAAATAAAATTCTGTTAAATTTTTTTTTAAGGTTTTGATATGATTTTTTAAAATTTTAAATATTTGAAAACAAAGCTACACAGCATTCCTATAAAATTAACAATCTATATTTTCTTAAGGTAATTTTAGCGAGATACATGAGGTAGCATTCATCTCAGTGGTTATGAAGAAGTGATGCAAAACTATTAATATTTTTCCATCTTTCATCATCAATCGTGTTTTAGTGAGATCAACTATTTAAAATCTAACAAAAAAAAAAAAAAAAAAAAATTGCTAAGAAATTTTCGCTATATTTGTTTTTCAATTGGTTTTATTCATTCATTTATTTTATTTTTTCAGTGTAGTGTTTTTAGTAACTTATTTTAATTATTTTTGTACGCTAATTCTTTACATGAATTTTTTTTTTTTTTTCTTTTAGTTACTTTTATTATTAATCGCTGTGATTGTTTAAAAATTTGCATTGAGAAGCAGATCTTCAAAAATGAGGGAGGTTTCAATTTCTAATCGGCCTCCGTCGACCGTTGCAGTCACTACCTTCAGAAATGAAGAGAATTTATGGCGATTGTGACAAAGTGTGTATAGTAAGTCACAACGCCGGTCATACTGCCTGGTGGTTTACAGGTTTTACCCCATTCTACGAGCCAATGCGAGGCAGTTGCCCCTAAAAGTCCTCCCGACGGTGGCAAGCATTAGTGGAAATTTTTTTTTGTGAATTTGATAGAATATATTCGGGCTCATAAAAAAAATGCAATTTTGTGTTGTCGTCTATTAGGAGTTCTAATAACTATTTTTCCTTGTTTCCTTTTTGAAGAAATTTTTTTTCTAATGCAGCTGGCAAACACTTAGGCACTTGTCTTCGGTGCCTTAAGGCAAGCGCTGCATCGACGTCACTCACTGAGCTACCCAGGAGATGCGAGTAGCTTGAAGATATGCCATGGACGCAGAGTAACACTACCTCCGCAACGCTCTACGATCATATGAGACCAGGACTTACGGCTTAAAGTGGATTCCGAACCACTACATGGCACTGTTAGGATTCGAACCACTGCCAGGAAAGCCAGAACGCTAGCCACTTAGTCACCAGGCCTGTCCTGCCTGTGATCCGAGATATGTTACAGCAATCGCAATCGAACTCGAACCCGAAACCTGTGATACCGAGCGCTAGCCACTCGACCATTTAGGCCCAATTTTAAAAAGTTGATTTTTATTTTATTATTTTATTTATTTATTGAATACATTTTAAAATGTTGTACTTTAATAAAATCTTGATGTTCAAATAATAATAATAATAATAATGAGTAGTAGTTTTGAATTTGAATTATTTCAGCGTTGGTTTAAATAAAGCTCTTAATAAAGGAATAACGCCCCAAAAGACTTACGCTTTCCGAGGCTGGATCCCGGGGCGCAGATCTCCGAGAGCAGCTGCTTGACACCCCCCATGACGATGGGGCTGGTGGCCTGGTAGATGGGCGAGTCCAGGCACCGGTCCAGGCAGGCGAGGCCCTCCACCGTGCGCCTGCGCAGAACACACACACTTGTACTCACAATAGATACTTCACATTTGGTTAAAAATCTTAAATCTTATTAAACTTATTAAAAAAAACTTTCGAAAAGTTACTTCGAAATTAAAAATTCCGCGTCTTGAATCTTTTAGGGTTCTCCAATTCAATTGATTGTCAGAATTGGACACTTTATATCAATCAATAAAACATAAATTGAATAATCGATAAATATATCGATTAGTATTTAACGATTAGCATGTATCGATGAAATTTATATATAGGATAATCGATAAATATATCCATTATTATTAAACGATTAGCATTTATCGAGGAAATTGATATATGGGGTAATCGATAAATATATATCGATTATTATTAAACGATTAGTATTTATCGATCAAATTGATATATGAGATCATCCATAAATATATTGATTATTATTAAACGATTAGCATTTATCGATGAAATTAATATATTGGATAGTCGATAAATCTTATATAGATTAGTACAATTATCAATGATTGGTACTTGCCGATAAAACTGATATGATAAAAAAAATCGAACGATCGATTAGCATTTATCGATAAAACTAATAATCGATTAATTGTATATCAATTTATATACTGATCAAAGATTAGTATTTATGATATATAAATATAACTCCCGTCATGTCGACCGCCGTATAAATCATATATCTCGTCATTTTTATGGATAATAGATTTATCGATAAAATTGATAAATACTAATAATAGAGGAATCGTATTTCGATTAGTATAATGATCAAAGATTAGTACTTGTAGATAAAACTGAAAAATATGTCATATGACTCATTGTTGTTGTTCTAATGTAGCCGGTAAATACAGAGACAGTTAATCTTTATGCCATAAGCAAGGGCTGCACTGCTGTTACTCACTTAGCACTGCCCAGAAAGCACGTGTAGCTTTGAAGATAGGTTACGGACGCGAGTAACACTATCACCACAACGCTCCCATTAGACTGGGACATACGGTTAAAAGGGGATTTCGAACCACTAAAGACATCCATGGCACCACCGGGATTCGAACCCGAAAGCTGTGGTACCGCGCGCCATAGTGCTAGCCATTCGGCCATCAGGCCCCGTTGTTGAAGGTAGATGAATTAGAAATCAAATAAGTGATAGTCATTAATGATTTTTATCAGTTTAAATCTTCCTTCACTCAAATTTCACTCGTTAATAGTATTCGAGGAGAATCACTCTGGATCAAAAAATTAATTAATTAATGAAATAAAATAAAAGCATAGAAGGGAAGGATAAGGAATAAAACCAAGACCGTGTGTTGGCGTGTTCTTACGAGCAGAAGATCTTGAGATCTCCTCCTTCCTTGGCAGGGTCGGGGTCCTTCAGCTTGATGAGACACTCCTCGATGTTGCACTGTTGTTGTTGTTGTTGCTGCTGTTGTTGTTGTCCGAGGACAACTCCGATGATACCTGAGAGAGAAAATGCGTTTGGTTAGGAGTTTCAAAAGAAAGTAGACACCTCAGGTCAAAGCAACATTTTGACCTTTCAGATCATTCATCACTCAAACGATACTGTAGCAGACTAAAGGCTCGTTACCCTCGAGGTGTGAGGCGGCGAGGCGTCACGCGGCAGGGAAGAAAATTGTTTCGACTCGTTCACATCGAAGAGGCAGAAATCGCTTCATGCCCAGTGAAGTTCCAGTTACTTTTACTAGATGGCAGATCAACTATTGGCTCAATCCGAGTCACATGGCGCGACGAGCATTCGAGAGTTGAAAGTTGGGCAACTCGAGGCGGTGGATTTCAACCGGTTTCAGGCGAACGTGGTGAGGCTAGTGATGGGTCAACGCTTCAACGCCTCAACGGTGTGAATGAGCCTTTAGCGTGATCCCACAATCACAGCAGCATTATTGTTGTTGTTACTTATCCCACTTGGTAGATATGTAATCTACACCAAGCTCACGAACTCGTTCTTCATGGTTGAAGGGGTAGGAAGTAGCTTCTGTTGTGAAGGAGCACCCGTTGGTAGAAATCTGACTTTGGCTCCGTGACGCTCTTCTACTGTCATATGAGACCGGGACCTACGGCTTAAAGCGGATTCCGAACCACTCACAAACCTCCATGGCACCTCCGGGACTGGAACCCGAAACCTGTGATACCGAGCGGCAGAGCGCTAGCCACTCGACCATTCAGGCCCCAGCAGCATTGTGTCACCGTAATCGAGGGCGGACGCCACCCTAGAGAAGGTATTCGGGAAGGGTCGCACCCACCTTCCCTCCTGGCATTCAAACCCAAAGAAAAAAGACTTTCTACAGTAGTTTCTACTTTCTTATCTATAGATTTCCCCAAAATAAATACGAGAGTGTGTGGTTCAGTTTCGCTTGTTGAGTTACGAGTTTCAACACGTAACTCAACAGACGGCCCACGATTTAAAAATGTTATTATTTGCACAGTTATAATTGTGACGTTCGATGTACAGGCTGCTCATAAAATTATTTAATACTTACTAAGAAAAGAGGAAAAGAGAAGAAAAATAAAAAATAAAAGGAAAAAAAGAAAACTGACATTGTTTAATCCTATAATTATATAATTATTAGCTCATGAAATAAATAAAAAATAAACAATTAGAAACATTGAAAGTCGTCCAGGAAACCTCTTTCTTTTTTCCTCTGTAACGCAAGGGACCAATCCCATACTAATGAAGGACAGAGTGAGCATCAAAGTAACCAACCTCCTGATAGTGACGGCTGTAAAAGTCACATGAGGTGTATGATCACGTGAGAATTGCGTTTACTCCCCCCCCAAAAAACTGGCAACCCCGAGGTGAGCTCTAATTTATTACTACATGCAGCCTTCAGTCTGTGTATCCTTACGAGCAGCATACGAGTGGTGCAGATTTTTCAGAAAAATATGCAAAACTTTACCAGATGTACAAAACTGCATTTCTCAAATGGACAGCATATAAATTTCTCATTTCACAGCACACCCTAATGGCATGGAAATCTCCTATGGAAATTTAGTTGGCCGTTGAGAAGCTACGAAAGTGTAATTTTGCTTGGAGGGGATGTTACTAATGATTCCACTGATTTTGTTTGCTACGATCACACGAGAACTAATTAGAACGGGAATTACAGTTTAGAGTGGATTCCGAGCCCCTCAGAGACATAGAAGCCACCACCAGGATTCGAACATGAAGGCTGTGGTACCCAATGTTCTTCTCTACTTTAGGTGTAGAGAGGAGGACAGATGTTCTTCTCTGCTCTCTGTTTTATTCCTACACTGTAGTTAAAGCGATGCTCAAGACAGCCAGTTTGCACTTTTCCCTATTAAATCTGCCTTTTTCCCCAAATTTCCCCCTATGATAATTCCGTTGATTTTTAATTTTGTTTTCAGCAGATATAATCAAGAAATGGATAATAAAAATTATGGATAAACCCCAAAAAATAAAAAATAAATTTTTTTAATTAAATTTTATTAACTAATATAAATTCAAATTCAAAAATTTATTTCGTGTTAAAGAAGTATTTTAAAAAATGAACTTTTATTCTTAATACTAAAATATTATGCACAGTTACGGTCTCCTTCAAAAACCTTGGAAAAATCAAAAGACAAAAAACTTATAACGCGACCAAAATTCATTATCGTGGCTACATTATCGCTAATCGTAATGCAAAGTAATTATTTTAGCATAGCGTAATAATTATTTGAATATTTCATCAAACTATACAAAAACTTTTTTGTAAAAGATTAAAGCACACGAACTATTGTTCCTGTTTTATTTTTAAAACATTTCATTTAGTTTTTAACAAGTAATATAAAAAAAAAAAAATTTAAATCAATTCCTACTTTTTTTCACTCTATTGCAGAAAGTCCTTTATAAATAATTTTCATTCATTTTTTAAGTTTATCTGGCGCCACCTAATGGTAGATACATGCAACTTAAATCTAAAAAAAAACTAAAATGAATTAATTAAATTTAATGAATGAATTCATATTTGAAAAATAAACCGTATTCACATCCAGTGTCATCCCCTACAAGTTAAAAAAAGATGTATCTGAACTCGAGTGGATTAATAAGAAGTGTTTTATGAACGATTGAAAATTTGAGCAGGATATATAGAGGGAGAATGTGAGCTAATAGAAGGAATCGAAAAGAGGGTTAGAGAACCAATCATTAGATTTTTGTAAGAAGTCTTCGTTTAGAATATTTATAAATTTCATACATAGATGGCGTCACCAGAGAATATACGGAGGAGAAGTGTAAATGAATTGTCTTTAAATAGTTGACACTTCAGATGCTATAGCTTGCTGCTCACTGATTTGTGAGTCATCGGCTGCTCTCTGATTTGTGAGTCATTGTGCAGTCCGGCTGCAAAAAATGCTTCCTCGAGAACAGGTGTTTGTTTTGAACTGCGTCTGGTTTTTTTTTTTTTTTTTTTGTTTACTTTCCATTCATAAGCACACGCGCTCAGACCAGACACATGCTCACTGTATAGGGATGCATGTTATTTATCTCTAAAATTCTGGACATTGTTTCGAAAGAGGGTTTCGTGTCCTGGATGGCTTTCAATAATTCTTATAGGTTAATACTTTTTCTTTATTTCTTTCATGAGCTTTTTTATATATAATATTTATTTGCAAAGTAATCGAGTCATTATCAACTAATTTAGTAAAAAAAACTAATTCAGAAGTAAAATTAATGTAAAATTGTTCTAAAAGATCGTCTGGTGAAACCAAAGACAATTTTATTTTTCAAAATGAAAATGAGATTTTTCGAAAAAAAGAAAATTGTTTGGAATTCTACAATTTTTTTTTTATTTTTTATTTATTTATTTTTTTTTTTAAAGATTGCTGTTAGGTTTTTTACATTAAATTCTAAATTTCTTACATTAAATACATTTTTAATTCTTACAATTTATTCTAAATTTTATGGGTAATCTGTATGTAAACATACACGATAATAATTTATTTTTTCTTCTTCTTTTTCTTTATTTAATTATTTTACTTTTATAATTATTAATTTATTTATTTATTTTCCTTCGTCCTTCTCAAGTCTATGTATTTCTGATCGATATTTACTGATTAAAACTTTTTTGGCAAAAATTCAAGTTATTGAGGGATCAATGGGGATTATTTAACGCCCTTCACACTCTATATTCGTCAATGGGCTACATACAACAGCGACCCTTCCTCCCCCCCTCCAGCTTTCATAAACTTTCCTAACTTTCTATTCTATTTCTTGGAGCTACTTTTCCCATGATGGAACTGCCCTGGAGGGGGGCCACTGAGGAAAAGGCAACGTTCTCCAAAGTGAAAACTGGTTCAATTTTTCACAATATTGAGGCCACAAGCGATTTCGCCATCTTTTTCTTGTTTGTAATCCTCCGGGCTGAGATACCCATAAAATCTAGAATTGAATGCAAGATCAAAATGCATAGCAGCAATCTTAAAAAAAATAAAAATAAAAAAACTGTAGAATTCCAAACGATTTCCTTTCCTGGAGAAATCTCACTTTCACTTTGAAATAAAATTGTTTTCGTTTTCACCTGACAATATTTTGGGACGATTTTATATTATTTAATGATTAACTCGTGAAAGAAGTTTAAAATGATTATTGTGTATTAAAAGGCTCATGAAAGAAATTTTAAAAAAAATAAACCAAACGTTGAACGCCACTTCCATGAATCAAACGTTCATGGAAATGAAAAACTGATCAAGGACATGAAAAAAAAAGACCACAAAAACGAAAACCCTCTACCCATAATATGGGTAAAAAAATATACAACATTTTTATATTGTTTTAATTTAACCTTTAGTTTTCGAAGTTTGTGTCTAGTGTCATTAGAAGTTCCATTTCGTCACGAACTGAATCTGAAAAATGAATATCTGATACGATGGCAGTCATAAGAGTATCGAATCATTTTCAGAACCGAATCACATTTCAACTTTATGTTTTCAGTGATACTATGTATGCACGGAATTGAAAGGTTTTCAACTAAGAGATGTGTTTTTCAAAACATTATTGTTCTCCATGACTCGATCTGCTGTAACGAATCAATATTTTCAAAGAGTATCTTTGACTTAGTTCAATGGATGTACTTGTGTCTCCATGTATGCAAACCGCTGGGATATGTCTTTTAGTGGTTGGTTTGGTTTGTTGCTCTACAGTCATTTTGTGCACGCTTTGGACTCATTAGACCATTACGACCTACAGTTTAACCCGGATTCCGTACCACTTACAAACATCCATGCTAGCGCCAGGATTCGAACCTGGAGCCTGTGGTGCCGAGCGCCACAGCGCTATCCAATTGGCCGTGAGGCCACTATCTTTTTGTGAAGAGTGTCAAAGAATGCCAAAATATTCACAAAAAACATGTTCATGTTTGTCCATGTTTTGTAACCTAATTGAACAATGACATTAAAAAAATATATTCATAAAACATTATTTAAAAATGTTGAGCTAATTGAATAATGGCTTCAAAAAATGCCCGTGAAACACCATTTAAAAATGTTTACTATGAATCTGGTACGTTATCTTCACTATTTCTTGGGTGTCTTAATGAAAGGAAAACTGGACCCTAAGCACTCGCGATTTCTTTTAGGAATGATACATGTAATTACGTTACGTTATACATAGTTAGTTATGAAATACGTTTTTAGTGAATGCTATCTAGAGGGAACCTTTTTGAATTTTGTTTATAGCATATTTATTTCTTTTTTAATTTTGACAGTCCCGAGATTCGTAGTATTCATTCTTTTTTTTAATTATATCTCAGCCACAATACGAGGAAAAAAACTGAATTTAGAAAAGTCTAGCTAATCTATTAAAAAAAAAGTGGAAATGTAAATAATTCTTGGTGCATTGTCCATTATGAAATTAAATTAGACCAAAGTATTGCAACCTACTTGCAGAACAATGGAAAGCTGAATTCTTAGATTAAATAAGCGTTATTTATTCCCCTCATTTTTCAGTGCCAAAGAAACGTTTTTCACAAATAATTTTTATTTAAAAAAAAAAAGAAAAAAAAATCCATTTTCAGTCCTCCTCACAGTTTAAGTGATAGTCACAATTAAGATTATAGTTCCCATTCTAAAGTGCTTTCCGTAGGGCTCAAATTACATTCCAATTTCTGTAGTAAAAAAAAATAATAGTAATAATAATAAGTGACACATAAAACGTTTTACGGATTAAAATTCTAACAATTCAAATTTCTATTTAAGAAACGAAATATATATATATATATATATATATATATTTGAAATAAAACGTTTTACGGATTAAAATTCTAACAATTCAAACTTCTATTTTAGAAACGAAAAATATATATATTTGAATTAAAACATTTTATGGATCAAAATTCTAAAAATGCGTACTTCTATTTCAGAAGCAAAAATAAAAATAAATTTTTGAAATAAAATTATGTATGAATAAAAAAAAAGTTTCAAGGGGGCTAAGTAATGAAAATGCAGGTCTTGCACCCAACAATAACCAATGCTTCCATTTGGGTGAAGAAACTTGGATTTTTTTTCCATTCATAGAGTATACAAAGGGATCACCGGGAGGGGTTTTCTACTGTTAAATTTACTTACTGAATGAATATTTGAAAAAAACTTTATTCACATCCAGTGTCATCCACTACAAGTTCAAAGAAAAAAAAATGCATTTGAACTCGAGTGGATGAACAAAAAGTATTTTATGAACGATTGAAAATGTGAACAAGATACATATAGGGAGAGTGTGAGCTAATAGAAGGGAATTGAAAAAAAATTAAAATTATGAAAATTAAAATTTTTTTTTATTTAATGCCATAGAACGCACATTCCATGCCCTTTTTTTTTTAAAAGATTAAATTTGATTCACTTTTTTTATTGCTAGCTGTATTGCAACCAGATGGGGTTTAACAATTTAAAAAAATAATATATTTAAATATGTCCTCCTCATCTTAAGAAATAACACACTTCTTCAGAAATTAGTCTTCTATAATTTTTCAATTACGGAAGATATATATAGAGAGAGTGTGAACTAATAGTAGGACTTGAAAAAGGTAAGTGATACATAAAAACTTAGGGATCAAAATTCTAACAAATGCATACTTCCATTTTAGAAACAAAAAAGAATATTTGAAGGGGAAAAAACTGTTCCAAAGAGCAAAGTAATGAAAATGCATGTCTTCCACCCAACAGCAACAGATGCTTCCATTTGGGTGCAAAAACTTGGCAAACTGTTTTCCATTCTTATCTTTCATAAAGTATACTATAAAGGGACCACCGGGATGGGTTTTTTTTCTGCTGTGAAGGGTGCTGATCACGAGAGAGAGAGGGACTCACCTGCGAGCAGGGCGGCGATCAGAGAGCTGTTCATCTTGCAGAGAGAGTGGGTCGAGAGTGAGGTGCTGAGCTGCGGCTGCTGCCTCTTAGTAGGGGAACGAGAGGAAGAGTTTGCCAACCTTGACTGCCGACGTCACGCCCGCCCTCCGCCAATGGCAGCACGCCGACCTTAAAAACGCTCGCCTTTCACTTTCGTCCGGGGGATTAGGGCGACGAGGGCCCACATCGCGCACAGGAACACACCACCCCCTCGAAGAACTTGGAAACAGAAAGGATTGAATATGGCCACTATTAGTGATTATTTTTAAGCACTTTCCATTTTTACCCATTAAGCATATAGGTATTGTTACGGGAGTTTTCGTTTCTTTGACCACTTTCAATTATTCTTTTTTCTTTCCAATGCAGCTGGAAAATACTTAAACAGCTATCTTTTGTGCTATGCAAGGGCTGCACCGATGTTACTTATTTAGCACTACCCAGGGGGCACGTGTGGCTTGAAGATAGGCTACGGACGCGGATTAACTTTATCCCCACAACGCAGTAAAAGACGGTTGGCAGGTGCGACAATCTACAGAAAGAACACAAATAAGTCTTCCTGCTTGTTTAAAAGAATATCTGATATCGCGTTTCTTCCGTGATTCGTGTGTCTTCAAAAAAAATAATAATAAGTAAATAAAAACTTACCAAGCAGCAGCTAATCAAACACAAATTTATGAGTTGTATGATGAAATGAAAATTGTTGTAGAACTAGTAAATATTCGACGAAAATGTGAGCGGTGGGGTGTAGCAATATAGCTGTCAATGTCAACAAATTCCCGAATACGTTCACGAAAATCCGTAGGTGAACCCTGGATCTGTGACGGATTATAGATAGCGCAGATCTATCTAATGCCTGATTAAAGAGCATTTATGATATACATTGCTTGTGAAGAAAATTTAAGACTGCATTTTTCGTACGATAACATATGCAATCGTGACTTTCCCACATAATGGCCAGCCTGTTTACCAGAACTAACTCCTTCTCATTTTGGATGTGGCCTGATGGCCAATTGGCTAACGCTCTGGCCTTTGGTACCACAGGTTCACAGGTTCCAACTTCAGGTCCGAATCCTGGCGGTGACACGGATGTTTGTGAGTGGTTCGGAATCCACGTTAAATTGTAGGTCCCGGTCTGTTTAGCATAATTGTGCACAAGATGACCACAAACCAAACCAAACCAAATATCATTTTGGATTGTAGGGTTATTTAACAAGTCCCCGGAAACGATTCGGCCCATCTATAAAACCGTTTAACAGTTCACTCATTGACAGACGTACAGCATTCTACAATCGATGGTGCTCTTTAGAAATTGATAGAGAGTACAGCAAGTGCAAGGAAAGCATACTGCACTCGTTTTGTAAACTAAATTATGAAATGAAAAAAGCAAGGTTTTGAAACATAAGTTCTTGACAGTTGATCTCAAATGTGTAAAAAAAAAAAAAAAAAAGTTAAATGTAATAAAAAAGATTCAACTGGTTAAAAGAATCTCGGTGTTAAGATGTCCCTGATTTCTTCACGTAAAATGTTAAGTTTTTCAGGTATTTCCAAAACATGCATTTTGCACGCATCCACAGCTTCTTCTGACATCTAAAATCGTCGACCCACTACTACTACTACTACCACCTACTTTACGTAAGGGAGCAAAAGGAAATCGTTGGGTGCCAGATAAGGACTGTACGACGGATGATTCGTCTGTTCGATGTTTTGACCTGTCAAATATAGAGTCATTTGGGCGAGTTAACGTTGTCACGATAAAGAATAATCCTGGTTGTCGGTTATTTTTTCATATTTCTCCAAAGACTTTTAGTAGACAAATGCTTATGGGGCCTGATGGCCGAGTGGTTAGTGCTCTGGCGCTCGGTACTACAGGTTTCGGGTTTGAATTCGGTGACATGGGAGTTTGTAATTGTTCGGAATCCACTTTAAACCATATATCCCGGTCTCATCACCATAGAGCGTCACAAAGCCTAATCAGACTGCTCACTCGCATCAATCCCAAACTGTATAGGGGCAACTCAGCTCTAGGCACAATGGTGGGGTCTGGTGTGGTATAGAAGTAGACAAAGTAGTGGGAAGAGTTCTCATGATCGACGGACAATAATCCAACCGTTGTTGCACCTATTCTACCGATTTTTAATAGAGATGACGATTAAAAACCGATGGCGGCCTTCTGATACCCAGCGTAATCTACGATATAATTTCACAAGTTGTAACTGACGATGCCTAACGTAGCAAAAAAGAGAAAATGTGAACCGTCACGACTAGAACGCACGAACATAGTGTGGGCCCACCATGATAACTCTTCCTACCCCGTGACTGTGTAATTGTAGTCGCTACAGGTGCAGGCAGATCCATTTCAGTTAGGGGGAATCCGACTGCATTTTTTACTTTGCATTCTTAAAAAGGGAAAATTATTATGGATAACAACCTCAGTGTTACTTCAAAGCCCTCGAATCGTCGCCACTCCACGGTTCATGCTAATCATGCCAGTTCATTGCTAACCTGGGAGCCTTTTTTCCTTTAAATTTTAATATAATTTGGAATAGGATCGATGTTCATGTGAATTATTTTTTTCCCTAAAAGCATGATGATGGCTGCAACTATTTAATTTGAAAAACCTGCAGTCTTTTCAAGTCAGATGGAAGCCCAACTCAGAGAACAGTTGAGGTTTGGTTTGTCGCTCTACTCATTTTGTGCAAACTTTAGGTTAATTAGACCGGGACCTACAGTTTAATGTGGGTTCCGAACCCCTCACAAACATCCAGAATTCGAACCTAAAATCTGTGATACCAAAGGACAGAGCGCTAGCCAATTGGCCATCAGGTCGTCAATATATTGGCCTGAGGGCATGATGTTGAGGAGAATAGATCTTATGCTGGATTAATACAACAGAAGTTTGTGTTGAATCGCTGGCCTGCTTTTTGCGAGAAACTAAAGTGTTGTGTTTATTACTCGCACCAGTTACTTTCACAATGGTGTTTTTGATGTGGGGGTTAAAAGACAACTTTGGTTCTAGTAACAGCTTCAGGTACTTATACTTGAAGATATGCTGAAGACACCATGGGGCCATTTGCAACGCTATGACCCATACGACTGACCTATCTCCATGGGGTAACAAGGTTATCCTCAAATGAAACGTGTCATAATAAATAATCCTGCCTGTTATTGGTTTGCTTTGTCGCTCTATGGTCATCTTGTGTGCAGGAGGGATAAACAGACCAGGATCTACAGTTCAAAGGGGATTCCGGACCACACACAAATATCAGTGCTGCTGCCAGGATTCGAACTTGATGCTTGGGATACCGAAGGCCAGAGCACTAACCACTTGGCCATCAGGCCGCAAATAAATATCTACAATAGTATCGGCATGTTGTTTTTTTAATGCAACTGGCAATACAGAGATGCCATAAGCAAGGGCTACACCGACGTCCATGCCACTGCTAGGATTCGAACCACTGACAGGAAGGCCAGAGCGCTAGCCACTAGGCCACTATCCGCTACCCACTTGGCCGCTATCCTGCCTGTGATCCGAGATACGTTACAGCAATCACAATCGAGTTTCCCTGTTTTCGAAAGCAGTGATTGCAACGGACGTAATCACAGCTTGCGGAAACGAGAGTGATTTTGAGTAAACAGGAATAAAGTGAATTCAATGAGGTTAGTCATTTAAATTGAATGAAAGTTGTTTAAAATTTAATTTTTGCTTCCGTATCTTTATTATGCTTTAATTAATTAAGTGATTATTTTTATTGAATGACTTTCTTTAAAAGAGGAAAGAAATTGTCTTTTTTATCTTTTTTTTTTTTTTTCTACATGTGGTGTAGCTAAAAACAGATCGTGGAAGGTAAAAGTAGTTTATTTTCAACTGAATATTTGGAAGATGTGATAAAAAAAAAAATCTAAATCTTAAAAAACGAATTGCTTTTAATGGTTAAATATCAGGGGTAGTGAGTGAGTCGACCCAACAATTTTCGACTTTACGATAATTTTATGTACAAATGGATTTAGAAAAATGTGGGAAACAAATTCAATGGCTTTTATTGAACTCGTACATCTATAAAAGCAGTTTTGACACCACAAAGTTTTTTGTTACAGATTTATAGTGGTATTCGCTTAAAAAACTTTTTTTTATCCCAACTTTGTTTACAATAAATATATCCTGTAAAAATAACACTCAATATACAAGCACAGAAATATTATAGAATAATTTAAAAAAGCAACAGGAAAACTAAATCCTTGTTATATAAAACCCTTATTAGAACTATTTTGTTGTATGGCTCTAAAACTTGGACTTTGGCAAGATCTGATGAGGCTCATTTGGGTCTATTTGAGGGGAAGATTTCATGGAGGTGTTAAGGAAAGTGATTGTTGAAGAAGACGGTACAGAGTAGCAATGTATAAATGCTATAAAGACCCAGATATTATAAAATTTATTAAAAACAATAGATTAAACTGGGCTGCTCCTGTATTTAGAATGCATGATTTCAACCCTGTAAAAAGGCTCGTTTTGGCAAAGCCACAGGGACAAAGAGGAAAAGTAACGACCCAGGTTGCGATAGATGGACGCAGTTGAGAAGGATTTTGCTACACTAGGGGTTAAGAATTGGAGGACCCTTGTCACCCAGAAGAATGCATAGAAATCTCTTCAAAGAAAAGACTTGGCCCACTCTGGGCTGTCGTGCTATCGATGATGACGGTGATAAAACAAGCAAAAGAGAATGGCATATTTTATGTACAATTATGCTCTATTTGTAATGCATTCAATCTTATTTAAAAATAAAATAGTTTCTTAATGCGTTCTTTATCCAAGATAACTTCCGGTAAGTCTCCGTGCTGACAAAAATCTCTCCACATTGACTTTGTGTACTGATAAATCAGTTCTTGTCTTTGTTATTGTTTGCATTATGGAGAAATACAGCTCTATTCCCTCTTTAGGGCTTGAATGGCCGAGTGGCTAGCGCTCTGGCGCTCGGTACCACAGGTTTCGGGTTCGAGTAATGACGGTGCCATGGATGTTTCTAGTGGTTCGGAATCCATTTTAAACTGTAGGTCCCGGTCCGTTTAGCCTAAAGTGTGCACAAGATGACCGTAGAGCGACAAACCAAACTATTGCCTCTTTAACATTTAGTTGGGGCCTGATGGTCAATTGGCTAGCGCTCCGGCCATTGGTACCCCAGGCTTCAGGTTCGAATCCTGGTTGTGGCATGGATGTTTGTAAGTGGTTCGGAATCCACGTTAAACTGTAGGTCCTGGTCTATTTAGAAAAAAAAGTATGCACATGATAACCGTAGAGCGACGAACCAAATCTCAATACGCTTTATGTTATGCAGAATTACGTTATTGTGCTTGACATAACCACCATGCGTTCTTGTATCCTTTTATATACAATAAATACAGTTAAGACTCGTAGGTTCCTAAGAAGGCAGTGCAAAAGAGGACAGTAGAGTGACAAATTAAACTAAACTAAATTAACATTTAGTTTGAATATTAATTCCTAGAATTTTGGAAGAATAAAAATGATTTTTATAAAAGATTATTAATATCTGATGAATATTATTAAAGATATGGGAATAATACCAAAAGTAAATTGAGATTTACTGTCATTAAAAAAATAATTTAAAATATGAAATGTTTGCTTTTTTTAAGCTGGATTCAAATGGAACAACTTTTCCTCATCATTCCAAAGATTGCGTTCGATAAAAAGATTGAAAAGTGAATGTTTGGAAAGCGCAGATTAGACAAAGGAAAGCTGAATTGAACTTCACACACATCGATAGGTATTTATAACTTTCTTTTAATTCTCTCATTCTTTGAGTGGAATTATTTTAGAAAAGCCCTCACTTCCTTATTGGCGTGATAATTCGGGCGCTATTTAAGGAAATGGCCGACCTTACGTAACTCGCGTTGCAGCAACGGGGTTCGTTCCACTTTGATTTGTAAACAAAGAACACTTGTTTATCCCCTGCAGTTGCAGTTTGTTTGACGGCATTTTTTCTTTCATCCGAGCCATTAGGATGGAACAGGAAAAACTTTCATTCGCACCGACCAACAAATGCTTAGTTATTTTTAAAAGGAAAAAACCTGTCTTGGCGTCGAAGCTAAATTTGGAGTAATAGTTTATCAAATCTTATTAGAGCTTTCTTCCTCGAGACTAGATTTAAAAAAGTGTTAATCTTATTATTTTAGATATTCTAGTAAAATAATCCATAAAAATTTAATCCTTACGGGAAGGAAAGACTGCTATAGGATTATTATCAATCGGAATTCTAAATATTTCAATGAGTTCTATGGATTTATAACTTTATCTGTTAAGTTTTATTTTATATTTGGAATTTATTTATTTTTACTTTTTAATTCCTTTTTGCAAATTTTCTTTATTTAACTCTTTAATGGATCAGGGTTGTTGTTTTTTTTTTAAATACTGTTTATTTTCAGAACAAGTTCATTTATTTATTTTTTTAAATATTATTATTTCAGAACATTTCTTTTCACATAGATTTGTTACAATATTTTTTCAATTACTATTGTTCTCAGAATATAGTTTCATATAGTTAATTGCAATATTTTTTTTTCAAATGTTATTGTCTCAGAACATTTGTTTTCGTATAATTTTGTTACAATAATTTTTCCTCAAATATTATTGTTTTAAAATATTTCTTTTCTTATAATTTTGTTGCAATATTTTTTCCTCAAATATTATTGTCTCAGATTATTTCTTTTCGTATAATTTTACTACAATATTTTATTGAAATACTATTGTCTGAATATTTTTTTTTCAAATATTATTGTCTCAGAATATTTCTTTTCGTATAGTTTTGCCACAATATTTTTTCCTCAAATATTTTTTCCTTGAATATTTCTTTTCGTATAGTTTTGTTATAGAAAAATTTTTTTTTTCCAAATGCAATTTTGCTTCAGAAATTTTTTTTTTTTTTTTTTAAATTCAAATTTCTTTCACAAAATTTTTTTTTTTTACTAAATTCGAAAATGTGCATTGTTAGAATTATGAATTAATACATTTTTATCCTATTTTAATTACTCATTATACAAATTTAACTATTAATTTGACCATTCAGCTTGTACGAGTATATAACCAGAATCCTCTAATTCATCTCGGGAACTTTTGAGATGACCGGACCACACATCGCTGCTATCATCACTAACACGTTGACTCTTTTTTTTCTCTTTTTTACGCTATTGCCAGTCTTTCATGAGCAATCCATCACGCGCAGTTCCTGGCCATTTTTTTTTTCGGGGACATTGAATCCTATACCTGTCAAACAAGATAAAATATTCCGACAGTAGAACTATCGCCGGATATTCCGAATGTGCACATGTTTTGCCTCTGCATCACAGAAGGTAGACCAAAAGACCCTTTTTTAAATCCTTCGCGCGATATTCAGAAAAAATACAAACAGGAAACACGGCAAACAGTACACTCGACAACAGTATACAAACAGTATACTCGTCTAGATAAAGTGGAATCGGGACCATACTGGCAGTAAATGTATCATGATATATGGCAATGGAATATAAGTTGTTGTTTCTAATGCAGCTGGCAATACAGAGACAGTTCATCTTTATGCCATAAGCAAAGGCTGCACCACTGTTAGTCACTTAGCACTACCCAGGGGACACATGTAGCTTTGAAAATAGGCTACGGACGCGAGTCACACTACCCCCACATTGCTCTCCGATCTTATTAGACCGGGACCTACGGTTTAAAGCGGATTCCAAACCACTACACACATACATGGCACCGCCGGGATTCAAACTCGAAATCTGTGGTATCGAGTACCAGTTCGCTAGCCACTTTGCCATCAGGCCCCGGCAAGAGAATATAATTGCCTGTATCATGGCAGTGGCAGTATGCATAGCAGAAAGGCCAAGGTTCGAATCCCCTGACGCCACTGCTCAAAAGGGGAGATTCGAGGGCTAGTATGTAAGAGCATCGATCATCAAGCTACATTTTGTTGGTTTTCTCCCAGATGACAAGCAAATGGCGAAGAAGTTATCCCCTAAAAAAATCCTCCCGAAAACAGGGTCTGTCCCTCTGCCTTGCGTCGGAGGGATATTGCGTAAGTCCTACAGTTGAGTAGGAATGACCGAGTGGCTAGCGCTCTGGCGCTCATGGTTATAGGTTTATAATCATGGTTAATAGGTTTCGGATTCGAATCTCGGCGCTGCCCTGGATGTTTGTAGTGGTTCGGAATCCACTTTAAACCGTAGGTCCCGGTCTCATAGGATTGTACAGTGTCACAGAACCCAATCAGACTTTTTCTCACCCGCATCATTCTCGAACTGTAAAGGGGCAACTCAGCTCTAGGCACTGTGATGTGATGTGGTGTAGTAGTTGAGTAGGGTGTTATGTAGCCCTATGCACGTGGGCTTGGTAAAGAAAAATAGGAACCTATTTTCATCATCATAACTGGCTGGACAGCCCGTTGTGGGCCCTGGCCTTCTTTAAAAGATCCAGCTAGGCAGTTCTCCTCTTGGCCGTGGATATCCAGTTTTTTTATCTCAATAACATTAAAATCAGAGTCTAAACAGTCGACCCATCTCTTTTTCTGTCTTCCCCTGGGTCGCTGTCCAAAAGGGGCTACATTGAAAACCTTCAGAGCAGCTCTATCACTTTCCATTCTCATGAGATGACCGGCCCATCTCATTCTGTTCAGTTTAACAAATTTTAGAATGTCAATATCTCTAAAAAGTTTGTAAAGTTCAAAATTGTATCTTCTTCGCCCATTTCCATTCTCATGGATACCACCAAAAATAGTTCGTAGCACTTTTCAGGAACCTATTTTAGCTAATTTTTAAACGAACTACCAATTAAATCTCTAAGTGCAAATCATTTGCAGGCATCGCGGGGCCAGATGGCCGAATGACTAGCGCTCTGGTGCACGGTACCACTGGTGGATTTGAGTCCCGGTGGTGTCATGAATGTTTGTAGTGGTTCGGAATCCAGTTTAAACTAGGTCCCAGTCTATTTAGCTCTCGTGGGCACAAAATGACCGTAGAGTGACAAACCAAATCAAACCAACTCTAGACATTGCCATTTCTAAAACATTCATTTCAAATATATCCCCTTAACGTTAAATGATCGGACTTGAGTCTTTTGTTTATAGAGATAGCAAAAGCGAGTCCTATTCTACGCATCGCAATCTGTGTTTTCTATTCCGCACCGGTAGAAACGCATTTCTGATTGTGCGAGATGATCGTTGGACTGTGTCACAACAACAACAACAAATATATACAACTGTCAGGTGGCATGTTTTTTAAGCGTCTCCCTAGAGACCTTGAAAAAAAAAATGGTCATTTCGAGCCATAAGCGCATATTTTTCCATGAAAGCGTCCCGAATCACAGAGGCGAGGAAAAACAAACCCTTTTGCTAATGAGCCAGCGTGGAGATCCGTGGTGACCAAAAATAGTCGCTACTGGAAGATGGGCCGTTTCGGTGGGTTGAGGGATGAAGTGACCTCCTTGCCAAGTAGGGCTTCTCTCGTGCGGGCCCTTTCCCTGAGAGCACTCTCTGGAAAATGCTCTGAACGCAACTTTCGGATTAAGTCTGAAATTGAGCCCGTTTTTCCGACTGAAACGAACTGAAAGTCAACCCGCTTCTCGTCAGCTTTTCAACGTCTTTTTTTCAATTCCTAATATTAGTCCACACTCTCCCTATACATATCTTGTTCAAATTTTCAATCGCTCATGAAATACTTTTTATTCATCCGCTCGAGTTCAAATACATTTTTTTCAAACTTGTAGTGGAGGACACTGGATGTGAATACAATTTTTACAAATATTAATTAATTCATTAAATTGAATGAATTCATTTTAGTTTTTTTCTAGATTTAAGTTGCATGTATCTACCAATAGATGGCGCCAGATGTAAGAGGAAAATTTCAACTTTATTTGTAAAGGACTTTTCTGCAATAGAGTGAAAAAAAAAGTAGGAATTGACTTTAAAAAAAGTTTTTTTATATTACTTGTTAAAGAAATGATTGGGTTTCCCCTTGAACAAGAAGAATCATTTTCGTTTCTTATCTAGAAATTCAACCCAAGTCCTGCAAAATTACCCTTCTAAAAAAAAAAGTGTTAGAGAGTCTATGAAGAATCTATGTGGAGTTTGGTATTGTCATGTTGCAGAATCGCTCTTTTACTGATGATCACCGTTGGCCTTTTTTTCTTAGAAGCGTCTAAGCTTTTCCATTTCACCACACAGGGTTGTGTAGCCCTTTACCAGTTAGAAAGGAACATCGGCAGTCATCATGATAGGCCCCCCAATGATAGTGCCTTCCAAGAGGACTATTAAGGGTAAATGCCCCGTATTTGAGCATTGACTGCCCAATACTCCTAGCAGGCAGCCTGACAATCTTTCACACACTACAATACCTACCACGTCAACTGTTTTCTGAAAGCAGTGATTTAGAACAGTGCCAACAGCAGATTCGAAACCTCGAACGTCCCGAAACAATAAAATAAATTGGTCTAATAGTAATTTCCTTTAGTATACACCCCCCCGCTCTTGCATTCCAAATAATCTTCTTTGGACGCAGTTCCTAGAAGGACGATCAGGTGGTTAGCTAGATAGATAGCTAACCTATAGTCCTTTACATTTAACATTATTATGTAAATAATAATAGAGGTGTGTTAGAGAAAGTTAATTTAGTTGAAATCATAATTATCCTTAAAAAAAAAAAAAAAAAAAAAAAAAACTCTGGACAGAACTGTCGATAACCTCTTCATATTTGATGCTCACCAATGTCTGTTATTTTCCTTTAATCGGAAAATAACGCTAATACCAAAGCTCCTATGAAATATGGTGGTTAAAGATGCGTCCTACCCTCATTTTATATCACAGATACTCCTAATAGAATATTAAGGTTACTTCTTTGAAAATTTTATTTATGAAAATTTTTATTAAGTGTTAACAGTTCGTTTGTTTCTCAGAGTTCAGAAAAAAAAGTCTCATTGACATAGATGGAGATTTTTTTTAATATGCAGTTCTGTACAAATTGCTGATGGGTTAATTCATTCCTTTCATTTCGTTTTCGTAACATACAGCTTACAAAAAGATTAACATCAATAAAACGAACAGATTTTCTTACACGAAATCGATTTTCAGGTGAATTGAAAATCCTCCACAGTAGTATAAAAAATTGGCTGGTGGCCAATGTTTGCCCTGGTGCCTGTGTGCACAGCTAGCGTGCAGGACAGTCGCGGTCTAAGACAGTTGTTTCAGTTGTCAGTTAGTAAGTGTCTGAAAGAGATGACAGCTTCAGTTGGCACGTAGGTCGGTTGAGTGTCAATTTGTGTCTAGACTACGTTAACTGAAAAAAAAAAAAAACTAAAAGCGACTTTTTCGTAGTAAACAAAACCTGGAGTAAAAAAAACAACCTTCCCGCATTTTTGTTTTTGTTTTGTTTGAAGGAAACACAACACCCTTTGTTACACGCTGTTTTCAGAAACGGTGAAATTCAATCGAGACTATGACAATGTGTGTAAACCTTTAATTGTCAGGCTGCCAGGTCCCAATTTTTCAGGTTTTCTCCCCCAACAAATGAAGGGCAGTTATCCTAAAAAAAATCCTCTCAGAAGCTGTTGTTCTTCCCTTAACGACCGTCGGTGGAATGTTCGTTGTCCACTGATGTTCTATGATTTTCCTGGCTGGTAAGATAATCGTAGTATGGGGGTGATTGGTTTCGTTTGTAGCTCTACGGTCATCTTGTGCACACGTTAGGCTAAACAGACCGGGACCTACAGTTTTAAGTGGATTCCGAACCACTACAAACATCCATAGCACCGCCGGGATTCGAACCCGAAGCCTATGGTACCGAACGCCAGCCACTAGGTCCGTATGGGGGTGAGGGATGGATGAAAGAAAAAAAAAGTGGGGGGGGTGGAAATTCGTCTTGGTATGATAAACCAATCAGGCCCTCTTCACAATTTAGGCCTAACCTTCTGAAGGTTCTGTCCATAGGACAGTGATATAATAAAGCATAATCAGTTTAGGGCGAACATACACCTCACAGGACCTTCACAATTGTCACAGTTCACTGTCAGGCATAACGTGATGGCCGGTCACTTTCAGTGTCACGCTGACATTCATTCGCATGGGCTTGGCTTATGTTCTTTGTTGGCTTGTGTTAGAGGGGGAAATCGAGCTTTTATTGCACTACGGAACATACTGCACTCATTTAGAATTAGTTTTCACTGTTTTCCGGTTTAACACATGCCATGATTGCTTGGCGATTTTTTGCCAGCACTGTTGGCCACTACTACTCTAAGTTGACACGAAGAGAGAAAAAAGTCTACTAAAATACAAGGATTTTCAAGAGTTCCTTTTTTAGAGCTCTTAATAAATGTAAATTTAATATTTCTAAATTTTTGGCTTTTATATTCTAATCATAAAATATATTCTGCAATATTTTGGCTCCAAAATGATTCAAAAATAAAATGTTCATTTACATGAACTTCTTGTAATTTTTTATTCTATTTCATGCAAAATGATCGGAGTTATAATAGGGAAAATTCTCGTATCTATTTATCTTTAGTAAGCACAATAAATAGTTCAATAAAGTTACGACTTAAGAAGCAGAAATTCTAGAAATGTACAGAATCGCTTCGTAACATGTACACATATTCTAAATAAATGCGTTCAGGGAGTACAAGCCAAGCGGCGAAACACCGCCAACTCTAGTACAAAAAGGATGGGAGATGTTGGTTCAACTTTCTGTTCCTTCAGAATAGCGGTCTGATGGTCAATTGGCTAGCGCTCTGGCCGTTGGTATAACAGGCTTCAGGTTCGAATCCTGATGGTGGCATGGATGTTTGTGAGTGGCTCGGAATCCACCTTAAACTGTAGGTCCCGGTCTGTTTAGTCCAAGGATGGGCTATTTTTCAAATATGACTAGTGTGTAAAAATAAAGTATCATAAACTATAAAACCCCATGTACAAAGTTGTAAGAAATATAAGAAAATTTTTTGTTAAACAGTGAATTTTAAAAAGTGTTTAATTCTTTTTTAAAATAAGTTTTGTCTTTGAAAAGTACTTTACTTTTGCAAACCCCTTTGCATCTTAAATCACCTCCTTTCGGGTCTTTTTCAAGGACAATACATTTTTGAAGGTGTTGCGCAAATAGCTATTAAGAATGCGCCATTTTTTTTGTGTGTGTGGGGATGTATTATACGAATAAGATACATGTAAAAATATTGCTTTCAATAGGAAACGAATGAATTATGTTAAAGAGAGTTTCAAAACTGGAATGATGGGATTGACAAGAAAGAAAGTTGTAGCAGATTAATGGATTATTGTGGGCGCTGCTTTTCTCAGAAAAGAGGCAAGTGGTATCACAGTCTTCAGGTTCGAATCCTGGCGGTGTCATGGATGTGTGTGAGTGGTTCAGAATCCACTTTAAACTGTAGGTCCCGGTTTGTTTAGCCCTCGTGTGCACAAGATGACCGTAGAGCGACAAACCAAATTTCAAAAAAGGAAATCGAATTGTCTTTCTAGAATACTTGTCAGGTTTCCTGTTGTTGATTAATAATTGATTCATTAATAATGTTAACTTGTTAATCTTATTATTTAAAAATTATTTTGAAGAGATTTTTTTTTGCTAGGAAATTAATTCAAAATTAAATTAATAGATAAATTTTAAACTTCTTTATAAATAGATAAAAAAGTTAATTTTAAGATTTACATTTCTTCGAATGGACATTGTGTTGGGGGATGATAGGGGGGGGGCTGAAATTCCATTTATCCTGTTCACAGAGGAGGATGCGTTTTAATTTTCCGAGTTTAAAATAAAACTGGACGAGGCGGACATAAACAACGACATGGAGTGACGCAACCCTCTCCGAAATCTTTCTTTTTTCGGGGAGGCCTCTAATTTACAGGGCGAGAAATTTTCTCTCCTTTCTCTTCTGACTTTACAGAGAGCTTTTTTTCAGTCTCTCATTTACAGGAGGGCACCCTTTCTCGGCCCCCCTCGAATCGTCGCGTGATTACGAAAGCGAGTACCACGTGCGATGAAATGGCTGGTCTCAACACTTCATGAGCCGGAAGCAAAATCGTCTGGATTAGAAGTTTTTTGAATTAGACGGAAGAAAAGAGATTTTCGGTTTTCACATTGTTTTCTGTTCGACCACTGTTTTTTTAGGAGAGGTTGAAGAACTTTTTTTTTCTCCTATAGAATAATTAGTTTCCCCACAATTTTTTCCTTTCTTTAGTGACTCTGTACCCCAGGTTTCGGGTTCGAGGCCATGAATGTTTGTGAGTGGTTCGGAATCCTCTTTAAACTGTAGGTCCCGGTCTGTTTAGCCCAAAGTGTGCACAAAATGACTGTAGAGCCACAAACCAAACTAAATCTTTTAGAATAGGATGCTATAGGCTTTAGAATAGGCTCTATTTTATTACTACTTCATTCCTTCACGGATGCATCCTCTCTCTCTATATATATATTATATCTATACTAATTGTATTTTTTGCTATTTGCAATTGCTCCTTGATTATCAATGTCGCTGCTGCACCTTACACACAATTTGGATCTTGAACAATTTCTTTTTTTTTTTTGAGGGGGAGGGGGAGCGGAATTGTACTCCAGAATTTTTTTGTGAATACTATGACGGTTTTGTTATATAGTTGGATTGAGTTTTTATGAGGCATATACATTTTGTTGTAGTTTTTGTTAAATAGAAATTTTTGTGTTTCCCGTTCATTACTTATCAATTTTCTTTTGATTTTTGTATCGAAAGGTTGAGTTCTTATTTGTTCATATACTCTCAAAATTTGTGTGTGTATCCGCCTAAACACAACCTCAGTTAAAATCTAAATTTCATCAAATTTGGAAAAGATACTTCTAATACAAGGCCTACATCAACTTTAAAAAAAAATTTCGAAATATCAATTTAAAAAAAAATTGCGAGCAATATCTGCTAAGAAATTACCCTAGGAGATGTGGCTTTTCGTGGTTGGCGAATTTTTCATGTGAGACTTGATTTCTTACACTGTTGTACTATTCATAGACAGGCTGACGTAAAATAATTACGATGCTCTAACCGCTGAACTGCAACTATCTAAAGTTTTGCTTAATAAATAGAGAAAAAGAATTGCATTGTTATTTTACTAATTAAAATTTCAGCGTTTAATCTTGGCAGCAGAGCAGAAGGCGTCTTGATAACATCCGATACGCCGTCCGAATTCAAAAAAATAGGCTACTGGCAAAAAAAATAGGCTAAATTCGCCATTCGAATTAAATTTCTGGCTATCATTTCATGTAGGATTGCTATCTCTATAAGCAAAGCACTAAAGTCCGATCACTTAACAATGAGAGGATTTATTTGAAATGAATGTTTTAGTCACAGCGATGTCTAGAGTTGGAGTAGAAACAATGTACAAGTGATTGCAAATGACAAAAAGATAAGGAATGGTGTTTACTATTAAATATCAATTGATAAATAGCGGATATATTAATATTATATATATATATATATTAATATTATATATTATAATATATTAATTGATAATTAAATATTAATTGATTATAATTGATAAATAGCGGCCTGATGGCTAATTGGCTAGGGCTCTGGCCATTGGTACCACAGGCTCCAGTTTCGAATCCTGGCGGTGGCATGGATGTTTGTGAGTCGTTCGGAATCCACGTTAAACTGTAGGTGCCAGTCTGTTTAGCCCTTATGCTCAAGATGATCGTAGAGCGACAAACTAACTGATAAACAAATTCCGTAATTTTTGAATTAAAATGATGTTAATAAAAATAAAATAAACAAAAATATTGCATTTGAATACAAACATTTTCGAATATATATATATATATATAACAGGATCGCTTTCTGTTGCACTCAAACTTAGTATGAATTCGTCTTTTTTATTATTATTATTATTACTGTATTGAATCGAAGGTTTGAGGTTTGGTTTGTCGCTCTACGGTCATTTTGTGCATACTTTTGGCTAATTAGATCGGACTTTACAGTTTAACGTGGATTCCGAACCACTGACAAACATCCATGACACCGCCAGAATTCTCGCCTGAAGCCTGTGGTACTAAAGGCCAGAGCGCTAGCCACTTGGTCATCAGACCGCGTATTGAATCGAAGGTTTGGTTTGGTCTGTTTCGTGTACAGGTTATTTTTATTAATTAAAAGAGGACTCTCCTCTGGCTTTGCTACAGCTTGGTTTCTATTCCAGACATATGCTGAAGGCCTTCAAAAATCTTCAGTTGCAATGAAGGCCTCGCCCATGAATTAGCGCTGCATGATTTTGTGTCAGACAGGAAGGGAACACGTTGCGCATTTTAAATTAGACTACTCATGAAAAAGAATCGTTGCTTTTATTCCTTTCATCGTGTTCATTGATTTTATCATATTTTTGAAATTGGCAGAGCATTGGGTTTCTGAATTAGAGTGTCCGGGTTGGAAACCCGGCAATCATCCGTATCCATTCCCCGATAGGGCACAAGAAATCTATATTACTACTACTACACCACCACATCACTGTGCCTAGAACTGAGTTGCCCCTTTACAATTTGGGAAGGATGTGGGTGAGAAGAAGTCTGATTGGGCTCTGTGACGCTCTACGATCATATGAAACCGGAACCTACTGCTTGAAGTGGATTCCGAACCCCTACAAACATTCATGGTACCGCCGGAATTCGAACCCGAAACCTATGGTACCAAGTGCTAGCCACTCGGCCATCAGGCCCCACAAGAAGTCTATAGGCCAGTGTGTCTTTTCTTTTTCCTTTGTTCCACACCGTCCCTAGAAGAATTTGTGTGGAAATTTTCTACTCTACCTGATTTCCGTATCCAGGACTATGTAGCCGTTAGAAAGGGAATATCTGTGAGTCTCCAAGCCCTACGACGAGTGTGGGAGTATTTTTTTAGGGGGAATCATTGGCATGCCGTTGATAGATAATTCAAAAACCGGCCCGCCTAACTATCGATGTGAGGCACTTTGCACAGGGTGTCACAATCGCCATTGAGTCTCCTCGTTTCTGAAGTAGTGACAACATAGCCTTCGCAATGGGATCTAAGTCAGGTCCATTTTTTTTAACGTCGATTGACCACATGTGCCATTTATTCATATCACTAATTCCCCATCTTGCAGATGATGAGAGAGGACTATTAAGGGGTGATTGCCCCTAGTGGTCGTGCCGTATGTTGGAAAACCCGGAATATTCTCCTCTGGCAAATCAGATTCAAAATGCCTTACACACATTTTTACAATTGCTCTCCAGCCGGATTTAGTTCGGTTTGTTGCTCTACGGTCATCTTATGCGCACGAGGGCTAAATAGACGGGGACCTGCAGTTTAAAGTGGATTCCGATCCACTCACAAACATCCAGGCCTCTGCCAGGATTCGAACCTAAAGCGTGGAATACCAAAGGCCAAAGCTCTAGCCACTTGGCCACCAGGCCGCCTCCTTGCTTTTGAGTTTCGGGTTCGAGTCCCGGCGGTGCCATGGATGTTTGTAGTGGTTCGGAATCGACTTTAAACTGCAGGTCCCGGTCTATTTAGCCTAACGTGTGCACAAGATGACAGTATAGCGACAAATCAAATCAAACCAAACCCCATTTCTGGCTGCAATTACTGCAGCAATGCTGTTAGAGGATTCAAACCTCAGCCCTCCTGCATGCTATCTGCGCACTTTACCACGAGTCGTGTATAGGAGACACACACTGGGTAACGCTGAATCCTCAGCAAGTCTTTGCAGCAAAGAACTTCAAAAGTCAAATTTCCAAGAAAAAGACCCTCCAACACGATGTTTTGCTCCATGAAAACCCATTGGACCCATTACCCGCTGGTTCTAATGACTTGCCCGAGTGGTCGCCCCCTTCCCCTTCCTTCTCTCCAGCCCCCTGTCCAAAATCGTTTGGTTGAGGAGGAAGCTCCCAGCGGAGCGTAAAAGGTAAACACTCTCTCTCTCGTTCCGAGCCGCCGAACGCGTTTCTTAAAATGAAGAAGAAAGTGGAACGCGAACGAGGAAGAATCTGCCTTTTTGCGCGCCACTGCGGTTTCTTTTTCTATAAATAATTAAATAAACCGAAGTATAATAGAATATTATAAGTCGGTCAAAGAATATCCAACTCCAGATTCCTCAGATTGTATTTATCACACCGAATCCCGACACTTTTCCGTCATTTTATGTGCTGTGATCTTTATTAATGGATTTAGAAGAATGCGTGAAATCAATTCAATGCCTTTTATTGAACTCATAAACGTATAAAAACAGTTTTTATGCAATAAAAAAAAGTATTTAAAGTTAAATTTAATTTTTAAATAAAGTTACAAATTTTTTATTTTATTTTACGGGCCTGAAAGGCCGTGTAACTAGCGCTCCGGCGCTCAGTTCCACAGGTTTCGGGTTCGAATCCCGGCGGTGCCATGGATGTTGGTAGTGGTTCAGAATCCACTTTAAACCGTAGGTCTTAGTCTAATATGGCTGTTGAGCGTTGGGCGGACAACCTTACCCCGTAAAATGAAAACATCTCTTGTCTAGTAATCTGCCAGTAGGCAGATAGTTTTGCAGAATAGCTGCATTTGTCTTGCAGAATAGCTGCAGACAAATGAAAGATGCTACATTTGTAATACATTAAATCTTTTTTATTCTTAACAAAAGAATAGCTTCCATAAGATCGTCTTGTCTTTGCAACCAGCTGTATAATTAAAGAAAACAATTGAACTGCAACTTTAACATTGGATTTTAGCAATATTTTCTAGAATTTTTGGAAAAATAAAAAAAATTATTTCTGTGAAAGAGTCTAGAGTTAAACCGACTCCCCATCCCTGACTAAAAGTTGAGTAAAAGAATACCGATATTAACTTCCGGTGTTGTACTAGCAAGTGAATAAATCATCAGAACATTATGAAATGTTAAATGGTGAAATACAGGTTTCGAGATATTTTTCTCGTCAGTTGCAGGAAATTCCCGCTCAAACGCAAGACTCAATCACGACAGTTTTTGAAGCATAAATGTCATTCAGGGATGCTGAGGGTTTTCATTCCTCTAGCTGTCCGTTAGTAGAGCATCCATTGTGAAATGAACACAGTTTAAAGATTTGGTTTGGCGCTCTACGGTCATCTTGTGCACACGTTAGGCTAAACAGACCGGAACCTACAGTTTAAAGTGGATTCCGAACCACTACAAACATCCATGGCACCGTCGGAAATCGAACCCGAAACCTGTGGTACAGAGCGCTAGCCACTCAGCCACCAAACCCCCACAAGTACTTTAGGGCCGGAATGGCCGAGTGGCTAGGGCTCTGACGCTCGTTACCACAGGTTCCGGTTCGAGTCCAAGTGGTGCCATGGATGTTTGTAGTGGTTCGGAATCCACTTTAAACCGCAGGTCCCGGTCTTTATGACTATTGAGCGTTGGGCGTAGAGCTGAGAAACCTACACAGTAAAAAGAAAAACATCTCTTGTCTCGAAATCTACCAGTAGGTAGACGGCCATGGCCCACACTGGGCTGTTGCGCCCACGATGATGATGATGATCAAGTACTTTTCTTTTGTCTACACCTCATCCCGTTACTTAGTAAGGCGACACTCCGTCCCCTACAAGTTAGAAATAGGAGGGTCTAGCGTCACCTGCATAGGTGGGTCTCTCCTGCACCCTAAACTGCCCAACGGCGGGTGTTGGGGGAGAGGGTAATGCCTCCTGGGAGAACTTTTTATTATGACTATCCCCCATGTGTGTGTTTTACGAGAAAAAATTGCTGCCATTCAATAGGACTATGCATGCTTTACTTACATTGTGTCACAATCGCCATCGAGTCTTCTCTTTTATGAAAACTGCTACCATTACAATGGCCTTAACAGATTCGAACTGCAACCCTCCCGCACGTTAGCTCCTCGCATTACCACTAAGCCACCAGTCGATGTCATGCAAATGTCAATGTCATGTAAAATAGTGGGAAATTGGGTATTTTTTAAATAAATTTTTAACTGTGTTAAGTTTATTTACAACCTTCGAATGTGTGGAAAGGGGATCATCTCGTCAGAATGGACGATCGATTATTTGTTAATGTAGAATATTTTTTTTTTTTACTTTTCAATTTCCTTTTGTTGCAGTGTCATTTAAAATTTTAATTAGTAAAAAATTAAATTGATTTTGCCATTAAAATCCCTTTCCCTTCCATGACACCGCTCTTCAATTTTCCCGCACTACGGTCGATCTATAAGATAATTCTGCGATCCATTCTAGAATCCTTCCAACAGAATTCGCTCCCAGATGCAATTTTATGCACCTCAGCTTCAAATCCGTGATGAAGTAGGACCTGCAAATGCAAGGACGCAGATGCTGCGCTCAAACAATGGGAATCGGTTACCTGGGATGGGATGATTATGAGAGGTCAGATGCTCACTTGAGGCCGCCTCATGAAAGCCATGGCATATCTTTGAGGCGCGCTCTTTCAGCCGCTTCTTCAATGACGCCTTCAACGCGAAAATTGTGCAAATGAGGCCCCGCATGCCATGAATATCTCGAAAGCTATTAGTTGCATTTTTTTGAGCAGTAAAGTGTTATGTGTATTACTCAGCGATAAAATATAAAAATCAACGGTTACCCATCTGCAATTATTTCTTCGAAGGATGAATTCAGCAATACAATTTACTTCTCTGAAATTGTATTCTTTGCTTCTCTAAATTGTATTTGCTGCTTTGTCCTTAATGCAGACTGTTGTTCTAATGCAGCTAGCAATACAGAGACAGTTAATCTTTATGCCATAACCAAGGGCTCCACCGCTGTTACTCATGTAGCACTACCCAGGGGGGAAGTGTAGCTTGAAGATAGGCTATCGACGACAGCACAGCACTACCTCCACAACGCTCCTATTAGACCGGGACCTACGGTTTAAAGTGGATTCCAAACCACTACAAACATCCATGTCACCGCCGGGACTCGAACTGGAAACCAGTGGTACCGAGCGCCAACCACTCGGCCATCAGGCCCCCTCCTTAGTACAGACTGCTGCTCAGCAAAAACGTTCAGTCTCCCATAGGTGCACTACTGGGAAAGAGAGGGGGGTGGCGTACTACACTAAACCCATGTCGTTAACACACTGATCGAAACAAAATAAAGTTCTTCAACATAAAAATCCTCGCAACAGCTCCATGACGCATGCGGAATCGAGCCCGGAAAGTTCTCGACATGGAATCTACATCACCTTCAACAATAGAATCCATCATTCAAATCAAAGCAGTAACAGTCCTGTGACAATGACACAACCAACTCAGCGGGCTTCCGTCCCCCGTCACTCCGAACACAACACTTTAGTGATCTCAAAAATTGCTGAATCACATCCAGTAAGAAAAAACACTCATCTTGCATTCATTGTTCTGGATTTTCTTTTTTTCTCCTTGTTCGATAGCTCACACATACGAATAAACTCCAATAATATTCGACACAGTGGACTGTAAGTAAATAAATTTCCTTTATTTAGGCAGTCATCAAACTCGAAGATGAACTGACCACACAATCTCTCTCTGGGGTTACACTTATTGAACTCATTTGTTTATGCAGCCATCGCTGTCTAGGATGGACTGCCACACAACCTTTCTCTTTGGTTGCAGAAGTTCAACTCTTTTAATTATGCAGCCATCATGCTCGAAGATGCACTGCTCCACGAAATCTCAACTCCCTTTACTTACATTCTTTCTCTCTCTCCCTGGCTCTCACCCACTACCAGACACCCCCACAGACAGGATGTTTTTCTTTACATAGGGCGTTGACCTCCCCTAAGCAGGGGAACCTGGGTTTCGACGTATTTGCAAATTCTTGTTGTGTATCCTCAGGTCCGTTGTAGTGCAATATGTGTGCGCCTCTGAGTAGAAGTGTTCCTCAAACGGCAGAATCATGACGGTTCGCATTCGACAAGTGATGCTGAAGCAAAAACTACTACTACTCAAAAACACCTACAAAATCCAGTTATTTCTTATCCATTTATTAGCAAAGAATACGTACTATTACATTTGTATGTATTAATAACAGGCATCCAAAGCCTGATGGCCGAGTGGCTAGCGCTGTGGCATGGATGTTTATAGTGGTTCGGAATCCACTTTAAGACGTAGGTTCCCATCTAATAGGATCGTGTGGCGTTGCGGGGGTAGTGTGACTCGCGTCCGTAGCATATCTTCAAGCTACATGTGCCCCCAGGGTAGTGCTCAATGAGTCACAGCGGTGCAGCCCTTGCTTATGGCGTGAGGATTAACTATCTCTGTATTGCCAGCTGTATTTGAACTACTACTACTACTACACCACACCACATCACTGTACTTAGAACTGATTTACCCCTTTACAGTTTGGGAATGATGTGGGTGAGAAGGAGTCTGATTGGGCTCTGTGACGCTCTACGGTCATATGGTTTGGTTTGGTTTGTCGCTCTACAGTCATTTTGTTCACGCGAGGACTAAACAGACAGGGACCTATAGTTTAAAGGGGATTCCGAACCCCTCCCAAACATTAATGCCACCCCCGGATTTCGAACCCGAAACCTATGGCACTGCGCACCAGAGCGCTAGGCACCCGGCCATCAGGCCCTTGAAGCGAAAACTAGCGGGGAAATCCTCATGAACCCCTAAGCAGAATGCAATTTCCGTTTTGGCACAGTAGAAACAATAGAGAAGAAATATAAAAGAGCCCTCATCGGGGTGGCCAGATTTCATAGTCATGGTCGCTCTGCCATTCATGTGTCTTCTTCAAAATTAAGCAGGTTTCAGGATAAATGAGTTTATTGCAGAATACAGAACTTCCAGTTATTCAAGAGCAATTCGAATCACTTTAGAGTTGCAACTATCTTTGCAAGTTTGTAACAGCACTTTATCAGGAATCCATACTCTATAGTGGTGTTATTAAAAGTAACTAAGTAAACAAGCACTTTTAATCCATGCGTTGAACAAGAGGTGGACTCATTTCAGCTTTTTCTAACACAAATTTAATTTTAAAAAAAAATTTTAATCTTTTTAAACCAGTTTTAAAAAATTTTATGTTCTATTTATTAGATACAATATCCTTGCAGGTTATTTCATAAGTAAAATGTTGTTTTTTTTAATATCAATGTCACTCTGGTTCCATTCAATAGCTCACAGACTACCGATAAGAGCAGGACATTGCCTTCTGTGAAAAACTTCAGAAGCCCCTTCTACACTGGAGACCTGAGAACGATAGAGTCAGACTAGCAATCCATTTATAAATAGGCTTTCACAACCCTACGTGTGTTTCGTCTCCGCTTCGACCAGAGTCAATTTTTTCCGCACACCAACCCATTTACACCTAGATATTCACTCACAGCCAGAGATGTCTTTTTTGTCGTGGTCAAACCTTCGGGGTGGTCTCGACTCGACTTGTACTCTCATTAAAAGGTAGCTGATTCGCATTTAAGTATCGTATAGGATAAAATGCACAATAATCCGGACAACCGATGAAAAATTAACAGCATTTAAATTTATAAATTTATACACGTTCTCTTCCTCTACATCGAAACTTCTCGTTTCTGAAACAGATGCCTGCAACGGACTCCACCAGTGGATTCTAACCTTAGCCGTCCTGCATACTAGCTACTCACATTAAACAACGAGGGGGGCTTCGGTTAGACACATTATTTTGCCTCCCCCTCCATTGGTAGGATTCATGTGTTAGTTGTTTAGACCACAAAAGGTCCTGTTATGAAGCTGATCAGACATTGGGTTGCGCCTATTAAACTGTGTTTACATTTGAAAGTGAAAGTTTTGAGCGTATTTACCACACTGTGTTGTATTTTGTATCTATTTTGAGAACTAAATTTTGCACACACCACATTGTATTTTGTCTTAACTTAAGGTAGTTTGTCACAACAATTTTTGTATAGTATTGATTTTCTTTTGCGCTGGTTTTTTTTTTTTTTTTTTTTTTTTTGTCTATTAAACTATTCGTGTGAATTTTGTAATTTACAGAATGGCGAGAAGCAGATATTTGTATTGTACACAAAAAATAAGTACGTGTCTAAATTCATTAAAAGTTTCGATTTTGATCTTTCGTATCTGCCTTAAACTTATACTGCCATTCGATTGTCAGTGATCCAGCTAACTTCATTTCTATCTTTAAAAAATAATTTATGGATCATTTCGCTTGACGTATCAATTAATTCGCTCTTGTTGCTCCACTCCGCTGGAGGCGCTTTCAGTCTCGGTTCGTGAGCAAATACGTTCACTCGCAGTGACGTTTCTGCTGAAGAACCACCTAATCCAATAAGCCGATCGGAGGATAAAAAAAAACGCACTTCGCTTAACCCCAATCTGGGCATCGGTTTTCCTCCTAACCCATGCCTTTCCCTTTGTTGGAGGATGTGGAACGTTTTAGAAAGATCCCACCACAACCGAAACACTGCTGTCCTCAAAACGAGTTCTTTCCGTCCCGTGCTCGCTTCTTTTCATCGACGATGGATGCTAATACTCATGCTCCGATCAACGCGAAAGGAGGAACTGTTTTAGGCATGAGAAGCTTCACGCCCACATACGAGTATATTTAGTATCTTTATGATTGTCATTACCATCATTCATAAAAAGAAGATGATGAAATCGACACTAAGTTATTCACCACAGAATCTCCCAACAAGAAAAATACAAATCTTGTGGTTTGACTACACTGATAACGATATTGACGTGTACAGTTAGGAGAATGAAATGGCCAAAAGTCGTATTTCTATGGTCAGTGAGGATTGGAACAACTCGTTAATATTTCATTCCAATTATATTAAAACATATTTAATTCTAATAATGAATGCCCGGAATAATAATAAATGATTTACTTCTAGAATGTATGAAACCATTTCACGTATAAATTAGTATTGCAGTGTTGTCGGTTTGTTTGTGCGGATCTGGGTGTGGTTCAGTTGAGACACAGGTTTCAGAACACACAGCTTTATTTACACATGAAAATATCACATAAACACCACAGTTAACTACAGACCATATTTAACACACAACATGTAACACATTTAAAGACATATGTGGGAGGACATATGTGAAAGTCCATTCGTAGAAGGATTCTACTTCTAAGCTGAAAATCCTCTTATTTCCTCTCGGGATGAGAGATTGTAATTAACGGCAGCGCCGGTTGAGACGTGAGAGTCTCGATGCCCACTGCTCCAGAATGCCACAAGGGGCGCTCTTGCAGTGTGCAGGAGGACGCACGGTTACAGTATGAACGTTCAGTGGCCACATTGCTATGATTTTATTTTTATGCTTTTGATATCCATACCCATATAAAATAAATAAATCGTAATAAAACAAAAACAAAAACAAAATTCACTAGAAAAATCATCGTTTCAGAAAATGTTAAATGCTGCATTAAGTTAAGGTTAAATGGCGATTTTCGTGAACAACATCCAAAAATTTGTATTGTTTCATTTTAAACACCAGATTCATAGCTTTCGAAAAGAATTATGCGAAGTTGAGACACAGTTATTTTCATCACGAGCTGTTTTGATTCGTGCATTCAAAATTTCCCATTGAATTTCTGTATTGTCTTGCGGCACTGCATACGATCGCAGTCGTACTCGTTAGAATCCTTTTCAGAATCCAATGAAACTGCAATTACTTGTATCATTTGTATGATTTTTTCATTGAACTAAAAGGTTTTAAACAGAGTCCTCCAAGATGTCTCCCTTTGTGCTAAAAAGAAGAAAAAAAAAAGATTATTTTTTTTCCTTTTCTTTTGTTCTCGAGGTGTCACTCAGATCTATTTTAGAATAGTGGCATTCTTTCATTTAAATGCATGCATCACGTATAGAGTCACGTGCAGGCCACTGGCATATGTTCCACTTATTCTTTTAGTGAGGAGAGTCTCTAAAAACATAACAGATAACATAAATTAATGTGTGTGTGTAATCCTCTATCGCATATAGAAATGTGTCCCCTTACCGAATTTTGAGTCAACTTGGCTGTTAGACGCTCAGTTCAACGAGAACCACCTCATACTTTATTCTGAATTACACAGGGTGTTCAAAGGGTCCTTAAAGTAGACAAGAGGATCAAAAATTGCCTTAGAAAAGGTATCAGGAATATGTAGAGTCGGCGAAAATTGCAGTCATACTTATACAAGTGTGACGTGACAATAAAAAAAAAGCATTTATTCGTCACTGTCGTGTAATGGCAGAAAGGGGATAGAGAGACAGCCACGAAAAACATTACATGGTCGCTCCCAACAATACCAGGTAATATCTGTTGACAGTGATCTTTGTACAAGATCTTCAACAAGCGTGGCATAAACAAAAGAACACCTAGGAGGTGAGGTAAGCCTCCTTCACACGAAAGCGTTGAAAGCGACAGAAAAGAAAATGTTTTTGACGTTTTCACACTGAAGCAGCAAACATGAAATGCTGAAGCGGCAGAGTGAAATTCCAATTACTCCTACCATCCTTATTGGCTCAATCCAAGTTGCATGGCGCGTCAAGGGTTTGAGAGTTAAAAGTTGGCCAACTTCGAGTGATCGCTTAGGCCGTTGAGGCTCTGTCATTGCTCAATGTTTTACGCTTACCTATTGCACGTGTCCTTACAATCAAGTATATTGTTTTCAATTGTTTCCTTTCACTTTCCTTAACTTTTTTAAATAATACAAATGGGTGCTAATTAGTTGGTCGGTATAAGATCTCCCAATGGCGAGTCATAAATTTTCAAACTCTGAAAATTATCGTCGATTTGCTATCTTTACTGACCGTATCATTTTTGCTATCTTTACTGGCCATATCATTTTACCAATTACACAGCTACTCTGTTTCTCAGCAATGTCTTCATTTCACACATTAATCATCATGTGATAAATTTCTCCTCGTAAAATAAACATCGCTTACCAAAATTCCGTGCATCAAAAATTAAGTGCACTATATGAATGAAAAGACCTACTCGAAAAGGATTCCGCATATGGTAAACTGTCCCTATAGTAAACGCTGTCTCCATGACAACGTGGCTCGTGGTGGACACTCAGAAGCAGTCAGATCCACCTGTCAAAATACATAACATGGAGGTGGTTATGCAATGAGCTGAAAAAATAAGCTGGTGGAACATCATGCAAGAAATGCATGTTCTGCTGCACTGTAGCTTCATACTCCACAAGAGACTACTATGTTTTATGTGAACTGCTATGTTCAGTGTGGTACTACTTTATGTGTTGATTGCCGTGTTCAGTGTGATACTATCTGTGTTAACTGTTATGTTCTGTGGGATACTGTAACTATTGATATGTACTATACTCTGCCCCTTCAAAGAAAGCATCTTGTACCTCATGATGTGAAAAAGTATTAGTTGCATTTTCTCTGTCATGCTATGGCGGCCTGCCGGCCAATTGGCTAGAGCTCTGGCCTCGTACCACAGGCTTCAGGTGTGAGTGGTTCGGAATCCCCATTAAACAGTAGGTCCTGGTCTGATTAGCCTGAAGTGTGCACGAAATGACCGTATAGCGACAGACCAATACCAATCTGTCATGTTATATACAACTTGAATTCAATGTGGATAAAAATCTGTTATTTAAATGTAGAGGTGGAGAATCGGAGAATCTATATAAAAATCCTTCTTGCAACTCTTTTACAAAAATAATTTTTATTTTTCTAAAATTCAAGGAATTGATGCACTAGACATGTCCAGAAATGCTCAATAATTTTTTTCAGAAAATAAATTAATATCTAGTTTTGAATACCTTTTATTATATTTATATCAAATAAGAGGGAAATGTGTTAAAGAGGACCCTTTATTGAAATTTAGTTGAAGTGCATCTTGCTCTGGTATTTCTGTCTATAAATCATGACTACGGTATCAGACAGAGTAATTTTCCAGACTAACAGAAAATAATTTCTTCAAAATCTAGGTTAAATAAAAAAAGATAAGATTTTATATATTCATAAAAACCTGCTACAAGCTAGAATGTGGAAGAAAATTCACAATAGAATCCCAGATCGCCTTTCATGATGTCGTAATGCGTTATAAATAAAGTCCGTAAAGTCGTCTTTTATTCCGTTGACGCCTAAGTTACAACTTATTATGTTATGAAAATTCGTGACTTTCGAAATTGAATGTTATGACGGCAATACGCATGAAAACAGTAGTAAAACGCCGCTGAAAATTTCTGTTTCAATATTTCATGTTCTTACAATAACTTCTAGCTAACCACAAAAGAAAAAAGAAACGCATAATGGTACGAAATTCTTAAAATAGAGTTACTGTAGAATAGAGAGCAATATCACCCACGAATCGAATTAGATTCGTGGAAGATTTATTTTTGAACCGAGGTTAAGAGTCCTTTGATCAGAAATTGAGCGAATTGTGTTTCAATCAATTCGTAATCCGTCGTTCAAAAGTCGTGCGGCAAGTGACACGGCCATCCGTCAAGAGCGTAGCCATTGTCTCTTGCGCAGATTCTTTCACTTACGAATCTTCCCAGACTCTGGTGGATATGTCTATAAAATCTGTACGGCTGACCGGTTCAGGATGGAACCGTTACGTCTTCGTTTCTTGTTTGAAATGTTTGGGAAAATCGAATTATAACAATGTGTAGGGGATTCTAGTGGGCGGCGGAAGGGATTGGTTTGGTTTGTCGCTGTACGGTCATCTTGTGCACACGAGGGCTAAGCATATTGGGACCTAGAGTTTAAAGTGGATTCCGAACCTCTCACAAACATCCATGCCACCGCTGCGACTCGAACCCAAAGTGGTGGTGGAAAATTGTCCTAGAAATTGTCTAAGAATCCGGTGCCGCTCACTTAGTTCCCGCTGTTCTTTCTCGGAATCCAGACGTGAATCCACAACAAAATCAAATGTTTATGCGTGAAATCCCAAAATATGTAACATCTCAGGTGACATTTTATGCCTTCAAGGCAGCGAAGGCGAAAGTAGCATTCGAAGATGGATAATAGGTTGAGGGACGAATTCAAAAAATGCAGATAGATAAAGTGAGGCCTGGAGTAAAATTGCAAAGAGCGGTTCCTCTATTCTTTGACTCAATGAATTGCAGTGGCAACTTCATGTGTTTCACTCATGTCTACTCCTTTCAATTATTCGTTTTTTATCTCCTCCTCGCCCCTCCCCCTTCAAATCTGTTCACTGGGACGTTTCACACATTATTACACCCAAGAGTACTGGGTCCCATTCCATTTTTTTAATACACTTTTTTTGGTTTCAGAACTTTTTTGTTTTAATAGAAAATAATAATTTTTAAAATAAAGATATTTGTTCTTTTTTATTAATATGCTATAATAAAGTAGCAGATTAGTAAATGTAGTAGTAGCACATTAGAATCGGATCAATCATCATCTGATTCACTCAGATCATTCATTCTCTATCATTCTGATTCATTCCCAGAGATTTTAAGATAGCAATCGCTGCTACTTACACTCAAAATAACTTCCCTTTGACGCAGTGTGAGAAAGAATCAGGAAAAGTAAAAGATCACAAGCATGAACAAGCAACTCTTTTGCCAATATTCTAGTTATGTCGAGTTCAGTGTTTGTCAAACAGCATGAAATCGCAATGGTATGACTTGGTAAATGTACGCCATGGATTAACTTGTGTTTGCCTTAGAATAAGGTAACCCAAAAAGACTCATTTGAATTCAGAATTAAATATTTTTTTCACGTGAGTTAACTCGTGCTATTTCAAAAAAGATACAAATACACGATGCGAGTACTGCTGTGCCCAAAAAGTAAGACCAATTTTTGTCGAAAAAGTCACGAAGAATCAATGCAGTGTTTTCGGTACCCATCGAGATTGGACGCGTTTGAGGCCCAAAATGATCCTTTTGAAGTTACAACATCATCAAAAGGGCTCTAATTGTAAATATACGGTTTGCAAGCGCAAAATATTTAAAATTTTGGAAGTGAGCTTCGTCGGTTGAGGTGGAGGGTCGACCCGAGGCCTCTTCAACAACGCGTTCTCTGCCTTCTTTGAACTGTTTATACCACTTGTAAACATTTCTTTCCGATATATGAATGCCTTCTGCAACATTCTATACCTTTCCGTAATGTAATGTTTCTATACGTTTCCGTAAAATGTAATGCCAGTTTTTTGCTCAATTCATTCAGGCATTTCAAAAATCAACGGAATCAGTTTTAGCATCTCACAAAGCCAAGCGTAACTCAAACACTAATGAATATTTTGACGTCACATTGCACACAGATGTCAAGGACAGTGTCAGCAACCTAAAAAAGAAAAAAATTGAAATTACATAAGCTCCGGAAATTTTGAATTGAAAGTTGGTCTTACTTTTTGGATACAGTAGTATACTTAATTAATTAATCATCTATCTTATAATCTAAAGAGTATCTATTATAATATGTATGCACTTGTGCCTTACTATTTTTGTTGGATTCTAATTTCGGAAATTATAGTTTTTTTCGAAACTGGTTAATGAATTGAAAAGTTGAAAACTTTTAAAAATTTATGCATATAATTTTTTGATTCCATCTTTGAATATTGGCACACTTAAAGATATAAATGACTCGAATTCTTTTTTATTTGATTCAAATAACTAAATCGATTTTGTCTTACAATTGTGCAATTTTGTAAACAAATAAACTTTTATTTTAACGTAGTTCTACAAATACTGAATAGCATACGATTCATGTATAAACAGGCAGTACGTTTTTTATTTAAGAAATTCTTCATCTCCTGAAAGATGAATCCCATATAGAAGTCGAAATAAAGAAAAAAAACGAGTTTGTGCTTGAAAAGGACATAAATTCTAGCACGTAATGCATTGAAAGGGATGATGATATGCATCCAGACATCCCAGTTACTCACTATTTAGAAACTCGAATTCTGACACTGACTTTGAAGGATTTATAGGACTTTTTTTTTCTTTTTGCATGAAGGTTACCATTCAAGACGCCCCAAAAGTGAGTTAAAGTCATTTTCCTTTTCCGTTGGTGTGTTTATCTTCTAATCTTTTACAGTATTTTATTATTATTATTTCTGATATGCATTTAGTACTGCTCGTTAGCTGTGCGCACATTTCGCCAACATCAGATGTTGGCGACGACACAGCAAACCAGAAATCGAAACATTTTCGAAAATAAAACAATTTATTTTCATAAAAGGAATAAACATTTCAACTAAAATTAAGTTTTTGGCCATACGAATTAGTTTGAATTGCGTAGTTTTTGCCATTTTAAGTTTTTTTTTTTTTTCCTTCAGAAACATAATCTAAAGCAGGGATCTTCAAACTACGGCCCACGGTCCAAATCCGGATCGCCAGTGTCATCCATCCGGCCCGCGACAGCGAATAGCTTATTGTTGCTGTAATAAGTTGGATAAAAAAAAAACACAGAATGATAATAACTCGGTTTTATTTTCTTACTAGGTAAAGCTTAATGACAAGCATAATACGCAGAAAATTTAACTTAAGCCTAACAACTAACAAATAATTGAAATGAAACCCATTAACATTATAAATTAGTGAACATCCCGTGGTTACCCTCGGTAGTTATACCTACCTATTTCCGCTTTTAATCACTAGATGTCGTCAAGTGTTCCGGTCGTATCGATACACACAATATTTGTAGTAATTGAACCAGCGAATTTAGCAAGAGTATTAGCTAGAAATTATAGATAATGGCAGAAAAATAAAAACGGTTTTGGTCCTTGGTACTTACTGGAGTAAACAATATGGCCGTAAGGCTGGAAAGTTTGGAGACCCCTGATCTAAAGAAATAAACCTAGTGCAGTGCTATATTTGGCGTGTTAGTGCTATATTTGGCGATGGATCTCTATCTCCCGCTTAATGGAATAGTACCAAAGTTTTTTACGAGATAAGCAAATCCGTATAGAAACCTACCATTTAGTTTGGCTTTAGAAAAGATCGGCTTTATCGAATAGTTATTATCGACTTATACACTGAAATATTTATAATCTAATATTTTTTTTAATCATTTAATTTTCGTACTTTGATTTAAAAAGTTTCTTTGTAATCCAAGTTCCTGTCAATTCCCGTCAGATGCCGTAAGCAAAGTGGATTCTGTCTGAGGGACAATCTAAGGAATGCTTGAAATGAATGGAGATTCTGATCAATGGTGCGTTTTCAGTTTATGTTTGACAAAATAGTTACTGGAGATCAGTGATACACAATCGAATTCACTTAGCACTTTTTCACGAAAAGAGTTTTAAATTAGTTTTCAAGAATTCCCTAAAACGATTTCTGTGTATATTGCCTTGAATAAAACCTGAGTTATGATCTTGTTTAAAAATTATAAGATATCAATTAGGATATCTTGATTCTTGTTTTCTCTTACCTGAATCTTACTTAAATATTATTTTGAAACTCTTAAAATCACCTTAAAAAATTCTGGATTATTATTAGCAACTTTGCCGGACTACAATTACCAGAAAAAATCTCCTAAAGTTATTTTTTTAAACCTCTTCTTTAATTTGTTCCGCGTCGTTGATTAGAATTCCTTAGTTAATTTATACTCTGCCATTTTGATCAAGATTATTCTGTTTCACATTCATTCTCTTTTAAGTTGTTGACTTTATTGGTCTTATATCTAAAAAAAATGTATGGCTTTGCGTTGCCAATTTTTCGTCATGCGTATTTGTTCGACAGCTCACCCACAAATAAACTCAAATAATATTCGACACACACACGAATAACACGAAGTGGACTGTATTAATTAATCTCCTTTATTTAGGCAACCATCGCACTCGAGGATGGACTGACCACACGACCTCTCTGGGGTTACACTTATTGAACTCCTTTATTTAGGCAGCCATCGCACTCGAGGATGGACTGACCACACGACCTCTCTCTGGGGTTACACTTATTGAACTCCTTTATTTAGGCAGCCATCGCACTCGAGGATGGACTGAACACACGACCTCTCTCTGGGGTTACACTTATTGAACTCCTTTTATTTAGGCAGCCATCGCACTCGAGGATGGACTGACCACACGACCTCTCTCTGGGGTTACACTTATTGAACTCCTTTATTTAGGCAGCCATCGCACTCGAGGATGGACTGACCACACGACCTCTCTCTGGGGTTACACTTATTGAACTCCTTTATTTAGGCAGCCATCGCACTCGAGGATGGACTGACCACACGACCTCTCTCTGGGGTTACACTTATTGAACTCCTTTATTTAGGCAACCATCGCACTCGAGGATGGACTGACCACACGACCTCTCTCTGGGGTTACACTTATTGAACTCCTTTTATTTAGGCAGCCATCGCACTCGAGGATGGACTGACCACACGACCTCTCTCTGGGGTTACACTTATTGAACTCCTTTATTTAGGCAGCCATCGCACTCGAGGATGGACTGACCACACGACCTCTCTCTGGGGGTTACACTTATTGAACTCCTTTATTTAGGCAGCCATCGCACTCGAGGATGGACTGAACACACGACCTCTCTGGGGTTACACTTATTGAACTCCTTTATTTAGGCAGCCATCGCACTCGAGGATGGACTGAACACACGACCTCTCTCTGGGGTTACACTTATTGAACTCCTTTATTTAGGCAGCCATCGCACTCGAGGATGGACTGACCACACGACCTCTCTCTGGGGTTACACTTATTGAACTCCTTTATTTAGGCAGCCATCGCACTCGAGGATGGACTGAACACACGACCTCTCTCTGGGGTTACACTTATTGAACTCTTTTATTTAGGCAGCCATCGCACTCGAGGATGGACTGACCACACGACCTCTCTGGGGTTACACTTATTGAACTCTTTTATTTAGGCAGCCATCGCACTGGAGGATGGATTGACCACACGACCTCTCTCTGGGGTTACACTTATTGAACTCCTTTATTTAGGCAGCCATCGCACTCGAGGATGGACTGACCACACGACCTCTCTCTGGGGTTACACTTATTGAACTCCTTTATTTAGGCAGCCATCGCACTCGAGGATGGACTGAACACACGACCTCTCTCTGGGGGTTACACTTATTGAACTCCTTTATTTAGGCAGCCATCGGAGGATGGACTGACCACTCTGGGGTTATTGAACTCTTTTATTTAGGCAGCCATCGCACTCGAGGATGGACTGACCACACGACCTCTCTCTGGGGTTACACTTATTGAACTCCTTTATTTAGGCAGCCATCGCACTCGAGGATGGACTGACCACACGACCTCTCTCTGGGGTTACACTTATTGAACTCCTTTATTTAGGCAGCCATCACTCGAGGATGGACTGACCACACGACCTCTCTCTGGGGTTACACTTATTGAACTCCTTTTTATTTAGGCAGCCATCGCACTCGAGGATGGACTGACCACACGACCTCTCTCTGGGGTTACACTTATTGAACTCCTTTATTTAGGCAGCCATCGCACTCGAGGATGGACTGACCACACGACCTCTCTCTGGGGTTACACTTATTGAACTCCTTTATTTAGGCAGCCATCGCACTCGAGGATGGACTGACCACACGACCTCTCTGGGGTTACACTTATTGAACTCCTTTATTTAGGCAGCCATCGCACTCGAGGATGGACTGAACACACGACCTCTCTCTGGGGTTACACTTATTGAACTCCTTTATTTAGGCAGCCATCGCACTCGAGGATGGACTGACCACACGACCTCTCTGGGGTTACACTTATTGAACTCCTTTATTTATTTAGGCAGCCATCGCACTCGAGGATGGACTGACCACACGACCTCTCTCTGGGGTTACACTTATTGAACTCCTTTATTTAGGCAGCCATCGCACTCGAGGATGGACTGACCACACGACCTCTCTCTGGGGTTACACTTATTGAACTCCTTTATTTAGGCAGCCATCGCACTGGAGGATGGACTGACCACACGACCTCTCTCTGGGGTTACACTTATTGAACTCCTTTATTTAGGCAGCCATCGCACTCGAGGATGGACTGACCACACGACCTCTCTCTGGGGTTACACTTATTGAACTCCTTTATTTAGGCAGCCATCACTCGAGGATGGACTGAACACACGACCTCTCTCTGGGGTTACACTTATTGAACTCCTTTATTTAGGCAGCCATCGCACTCGAGGATGGACTGACCACACGACCTCTCTCTGGGGTTACACTTATTGAACTCCTTTATTTAGGCAGCCATCACTCGAGGATGGACTGACCACACGACCTCTCTCTGGGGTTACACTTATTGAACTCCTTTATTTAGGCAGCCATCGCACTCGAGGATGGACTGACCACACGACCTCTCTCTGGGGTTACACTTATTGAACTCCTTTATTTAGGCAGCCATCGCACTCGAGGATGGACTGACCACACGACCTCTCTCTGGGGTTACACTTATTGAACTCCTTTATTTAGGCAGCCATCGCACTCGAGGATGGACTGACCACACGACCTCTCTCTGGGGGGTTACACTTATTGAACTCCTTTATTTAGGCAACCATCGCACTCGAGGATGGACTGACCACACGACCTCTCTCTGGGGTTACACTTATTGAACTCCTTTATTTAGCAGCCATCGCACTCGAGGATGGACTGACCACACGACCTCTCTCTGGGGTTACACTTATTGAACTCCTTTATTTAGGCAGCCATCGCACTCGAGGATGGACTGACCACACGACCTCTCTCTGGGGTTACACTTATTGAACTCCTTTATTTAGGCAGCCATCGCACTCGAGGATGGACTGAACACACGACCTCTCTGGGGTTACACTTATTGAACTCCTTTATTTAGGCAGCCATCGCACTCGAGGATGGACTGAACACACGACCTCTCTCTGGGGTTACACTTATTGAACTCCTTTATTTAGGCAGCCATCGCACTCGAGGATGGACTGAACACACGACCTCTCTCTGGGGTTACACTTATTGAACTCCTTTATTTAGGCAGCCATCGCACTCGAGGATGGACTGACCACACGACCTCTCTCTGGGGTTACACTTATTGAACTCCATTATTTAGGCAGCCATCGCACTCGAGGATGGACTGAACACACGACCTCTCTCTGGGGTTACACTTATTGAACTCTTTTATTTAGGCAGCCATCGCACTCGAGGATGGACTGACCACACGACCTCTCTCTGGGGTTACACTTATTGAACTCTTTTATTTAGGCAGCCATCGCACTGGAGGATGGATTGACCACACGACCTCTCTCTGGGGTTACACTTATTGAACTCTTTTATTTAGGCAGCCATCGCACTCGAGGATGGACTGACCACACGACCTCTCTCTGGGGTTACACTTATTGAACTCTTTTATTTAGGCAGCCATCGCACTGGAGGATGGATTGACCACACGACCTCTCTCTGGGGTTACACTTATTGAACTCTTTTATTTAGGCAGCCATCGCACTCGAGGATGGACTGACCACACGACCTCTCTCTGGGGTTACAGAAGTTCAACTGCCGTTTCTTACATTCCTTTCTCTCACGTCATCTCACCCCCTGCCAGACACCCCCACAGGCAGGCTGTTTACTGGACATAGGACGTTGACTTCCCCTATGCACGGGGACCTGGGTTTCGACGCAACACTTATTCTTTTACTTTAGCAGAATTGAACTAGAGTCTTTTTAAACCATTTCTTTTGAAAGTGATCTTCTCACAGTAACTCAGAAAAATAATCTGTTTGATGTGCCAATGGAAACCACTCAATTGCTTCTTTGGCCGCCATGATTGTCAGGATTGATATACCTTTCCCTAAAGTACTTGAAGAGGCTGAGATGTCAACACCACACGGATGTTAAAATTGCTTGAAATCTCAGGCACTACGTGCATCACTCGTGTTTTAAGTTTTAATATAGGGTTGGAGAGCCAGCTGCTTTCTAGGACGCTTCAGTGTTAAAATCTTTTGTTTTCAATCAAAGACGAAAATAAAAAAGTTGTACCCCATAAATAATAATACTATTTATAACATAACATAACTTTTCATATATATACATATATAGTGTGTGTGTAGTCAAAAATCAAATTATTTATTATTTATTTAAAATAAGCATTAAACGTACATTAAAATTAAATTACAAATTGAATGCCAATCATGTGATTGCATTTGCTAAGTAATATGGGAAAACTCTGGTTGGATGCAATACGACGATCAGGTTCTAATTCAAAGTTCTGGTTCTAATTCAAATATAACTTCTCAATTCGGAGATAGGGTTCCACGCATTTGGTATACCGTCCAATATCCCTTTTCGAACTCCCTGGTGTAAGTATGCACTTTGGCGACCACATCATTGGCGAATAGCAAGAATTTGATATTTTTTGTGTTTCTTTACTTATCTGACTTTGCATACTAGAGAAATGCAAATGTGGCATTTGCAGATATAATAATATTAATAGATAATAGGTTATTATAGTTTTAGTCAAATATTTTCTAAACTGCTAGTGCTATAGAACGAAACTGAGGTGCTCTGATATGCTTTGAATGAGAACAGCGGAACTTTAAAATTGAGGTCAAAATGTGCGAAGAAGAAAAGAATTGCGATGGACTCATGTTGAAGAATGAGACGGTACCGTACCAAAATTCATTACAAAGCTTTTAAAAGGTAATACAAAGGTAAAGGAAAAACTTATGAACTCAGTTGGCAGTGAATTTGGTCGTTGTTTCAAGGCAGATGGAAGAAAGATACTAAAAGTTTGGAAGGAGCGGTTTAAGTGCTTCTTTTTAGAGCAAACATGCTCAGTAGGGTTCATGCCCTTAAAATAGTCTCCTCACCATGGAACTCTAAAAGTGCCCTATGTGATAAAGCATTATAGTCTTGTAGGTTAAAGTCACCGTGCCAAGGATTGGATCAGGAATGTCATCTTTTCATTACTCAGAAGTAGCTGTGCTCTTGGTACGATATATAGGTCAGTGTGTTCATCCAAAGTGAAAGATGGCGACACTGGACCCACTAAATCTGTCCTTTTTTATGGATAGGACTGAGATAACAAAGTGTTCTCTTCGACTTACTTTGCAAACAAAATATGAATTCCTATGCGTGTTCCACTAAACTTTACCTTTAGGTGTGAGGAGTACATCTTCGCAAAGTCTTTTGTGCACAATTAGTCTGGATGCTACCATTATAGTGGCTGCTACAAGAGATCTGGAATAATGATTTGATGTAGTCGTTTTTATATCATTTGCTTTTAACTGCAAATAACGGTTATCTCTGTTGTAACTTTTAAAATGGATAGAAATGCATTACACAGTTTATGAATCAGAGAAGGGTTTCTATTTCACCATTTGCAACACAGGATTCTCTCTATCGCCCCATCGCGATTCTTCAGATAAATGATGCCGAGTATCTATGTCATAAGCATGGGCTACATCGAAATTTCGCTACACTGTTTGCACTTACAAAAACTGCCGCCTGTCGCGTGTCCAATGACAAGTTCCCTTATATTTTACGTATTTCATTCCATTGTTTTTTTGCGAGCTGCCTGATCGCAATTTTTCTAATTTCCTCTTAATTTTTGAATGCCAGTTTATTAAAACCTCGTTATGCATTATTGTATTAGATAGTGCAGATGTATTGAAGATAGCGTTCTGTTTTAATGACGCAAATATTACTATATGTTAACTTCAGCATTCGAAGGAATGACAGCAAAACAATTTTGACGGCAGAGCTTAATGAGAACGCAACAGCAAAGCTAAAGGAGAACAAATAACCAAACCACATTGGCAAGACTATTATTTTAAAATCAAAGTTCATTTTTTCTCATCATTTCGACAGTTCATTGTTGAATATAGTGATGCACACACAATGCATTTTTTTAATACATTGGTTTTCACTACTTTGGCCATTAGGAAATAAATATATTTTGCAAAAGTGCGATAAATCTTACGGGCCGGAAAAATATTCAAGGCGGGCCGCGGGTTGACCACCCGTGTCTTAAACATTTAAATTTAACATGTATTCCTAGAATGATAGAAAAATTTTAATTATCTTATGAGAGAGTCAAAAGATTCCACGTCTGGTTATAATCTTTATCCTAATCGGAAAGTCTATATAAACAAGTAATATAAAGAAAAAAAAATTAAAGTCAATTCCTTTACAAATAAAGTTGAAATTTTTCTCTTACATCTGGCGCCATCTATTATTAGATACATGCAACTTAAATCTAAAAATTTTTTTATTAAATTTAGTTACTGAATTAATATTTGAAAAACTGTATTAACATCCAGTGTCATCCACTACAAATGCAAAAAAACAAACGTATTTGAACTCGAGTGGAAGAATAAAATGTATTTAATGAACGATTGAAAATTTGAACAAGATATATAGAGGGAGACTGTGAACTAATAGTAGGAATTGAAAAAATAAATAAAATGTAGAATTCCAAAAGATTTTCTTTTCTTGAAAAATCTCGTTTTCACTTAAATAAAGGTCGTACTTTTCACTAAACGATCTGTTAGGGCAATTTTACGTTAGTTAATTTTTAGTTATTAGCTCATGAAAGAAATTTAAAAAAAATTACAGAATTCAGTAAAAAGATCCAAAATTGAAAGTGGTCAAGAGCACGAAAGACCTCGCTCTCGGGGGAAAAAAAAATTCCTTAAAAAGCTTTTCTTAAAAACTGTGTTAGTTGAAGAATATTTTTAAAAAGAATAATAATACTTTACTTAAATAATTACTTATACTTTAATATTTTAAAATACTTACTACTACCGCTTCCTTATTTAGGGTTAATTCTTATATTTTAAAATAACGGGAAAATGAATTAGAGATTAAAAATTAATGCAGAATTAAAATTTTAAATTAGGAAAAAAAAAAAAAAATTGTGATGTATATGATGACACAGTTTACTACAATCTCTTAATAATCGCAGTGATCCAAAAAGAAATGAATCTCTGAGAAAGTTGATCGCAAATTTTTAAACCCTTTTTTTTTTCCAGGCAAAATAAAAAGTGATTGGTTGAACCCTCCCCCGCAACAAAATGCTCTCGATTGTTGTGCTACTTCCGGTGCCACTTCCTGGGCGGGTCATTCAAATCGCTGTCGCGAGCGTTTCGTCTGCTAAATTTAGAGCTTTCTTCGGCCCACAAGCGAAGCGTGGAAACTGGAATTTTCCTCCTTTTTGTTACGAGGAAGCATTCGCACGAGGGCGAATAAACTGCCATCACCCCCCCCCCTCCCCTCCTCTGGCAACTTTTTTTTATTATAATCTTTTCCTCCATTTCGTGCCAAACGAGTTTAAAAGACCAAAATGAGCGAAAAATCGTCAGCTGCCATCCAAAAATTAGAACCACCCAGAGCTGCTTTTCGCAGGTTTCATTATGTTTTTTTTTTGAGTTCTTGAACGGATTAGTTTAATTCTTCTTACCTTTTTTTTTTTTCCTTTAAAGCGAGATGAAATCCTGTTTTGTTCAGTTCTGCATTTGCAAAAGGTTTCCTGCCATCACTTTGTAGAGTAGGTGAACTTGAATGGTAAATAAAAAGTCATTCGAGGGTTTAGGACAATGGACATGTGCGTTTGTTTAGGCAATTCATCTTATTTAAAACAAGTAAATGTAGGCAAATAACTAATGTACATTTAAAGAGAAATGTAGACACACATATATATATATGTAGATTTTTCTACAGTCCAGTGGATTCGTCTCGGCAGAGCCCCCAATTTATGTAGATTTTTACCGGTTTCAAATGATGCATCCCGGCTGAACCTAGAGTTTCGCAGTGGGCGTCTAGGGGATTTGACAGACACACTAAAAGTCCTGCGTTTCTTTAAAGAAAGCCATTTAATTGGTTCTATAATTTACAATAATATTTACATTGGTTATTAATCAAGCGCCAAACATCTCGCTCCTCTCTCGCCGTTCGTCCGCATCCTGCTAGCCTTCTCTTCCGCGCCCATCTCCCAGCGTTCTCCTCTTCTTTCTTCATCTACGGGGATCTTGCCCCTTCTCGTGGGGTCAGAGTTCAAAGTTCAATACACCCCCCACATTGTAAACAGGCTCTGTCAAAGACAAGCGTCCGTGAAGTGTCGCTATCTGGTGATTGCGACACCAACAAATCCTATATATATATATTATAAGGCTTAACTTTAAATAGATGAACGTGAGAGGTCGCCATAAATGGCACCATAACTGCGTGAACTGGTAATTACAAGCGGTTAGATTTTGAGACGACGAGGCAGAACGCTAGGAGTGTCTGAGCGATGAAGACGGTCAGGGGCCGTATGGGATGCGTTCATGGTTTAAGTATCACATGGGATTGATAGTGTGCAAAAGGCACAGGGTGCCATATGTATGTAGTATTGTTAATAGAGTGTATGTTAGCATTGCAATATAATAAATTAATACAAAGAAAGAGATGGGTCTTACATCCTGACACAACTAGTCGCTAGCAAGCAGCTAACAATATATATATATATAAAACAACAGATATAAATACCAAGATCAAAGTGACCAGTATTTTTGATCAATTCAGAACCTATTCCCTGCTATAAGTCTGATTATATCCTTCTCGTAAATGTTTTGAGATAGTGATTTTCAATTCAAATAGAAACAATTCAGAATTCCTATTTCAGATCCCATGAACATATGCTAGCGAATATTACAATTTGCGATTATATGCCTTAAAAACATATAACGTATTCAAATGTATTCAACCCTTTAGAAGTCAATCATGCCAATTTCCGACAAGCAACACACATGTATCTGTATATATATATATATATATATATATATATATATATACAATGTATTAATGTATTATACTTACACAAGCTCTATCTTTTTTGTTTGAAAATCTCACACAACTCGTGGTGCAGGAAGGTCCGTTGTTTTAGAAAAGGCTCGATGGCGACTTCGATAAACGTCTCGCAAGAGTAATTAAATATCCAATAGGAAGAGGAGTTATAAGGTTCAAATCCATTGTACTTTTCTATTCACTACTATTTGTCTTGATTGCAACAAACAATCTTTAGACGGGTTGAATGGTGGGAATTTACATCCAGCAATGTGGAGTAGTTGCCCCCAAAAATCTTTCACTTCCCACTGTCGATCCCATTTGAGGTATAAGTGGAATCCACCGATACTTCATTTTTGCAATGGATAGAGGGCTTCTTTGCCCTAGGTACGAGGCTGAGGTGTGTATGAAAGAAAATGCTGCCAGGGTGAGAATTTTTCTTCTCTCAAGCAAATACAGGGCAGTTTGCCCCTAAAAGTCCACCCCTCCAGCCTGCAGGATCCATTTTTGGGTACCCATAAGTGTAACGCGAGATCCACTGATGTTCAGCATACAAAGATAAGGGAAATAACCGCGTTTGCTTTTATCACGGTCTCTCGTGACTTAAACTGGCGACCTGATACAGTGAAACCTTTCACTGGAATTTAAGAAGTAATATAAAAACAAAAAAAAAATTTAAAGTCAATCCCTACTTTTTTTTCACTCTATTGCAGAAAAGTCCTTAAAACAAATAAAGTTGAAATTTTCCTCTTACTTCTGGAGCCATCTATTGGAAGATACATGCAACTTAAATCTAAAGAAAACTGAAATTAAGTAATTAATATTTGAAAAAAACTGCATTAACATCCAGTGTTATCCACTACAAGTTAAAAAAAAGCATTTGAACTCGAGTGAACTTGAATGAATAAAAAGTGTTTCATGAACGATTGAAAATTTGAACAAGATATATATAGGGAGAGTGTGAACTAATAGTAGGAATTGAAAAAGGGGGTCATGCAGTGCCCTCCTCTTGTAGGAGGGGGGCAGTCACTGAACTGAAATATGAACAATTTCAATTTCGCGTCTGTATGTGATCCTCATTCGAATGGCTCCCAGGAATTCAGAATAGTTAGAGAGCGACTACATGGACAAGGTAGGTTGAAGTTACTTAACATCTGAGAAATTTTTAATAACAAAAAATGGCCAATTTATTGAAATACCTTTTTTTTTTTTTTTTTTTTTCTTTTTTTTTCTTTAACAGTATTCAGATTTTTATAAATTGACTTGTTGAAACATTAGCTTTAGTAAAATTTCACACCTTATTTAAATTCCTCTATGTATTTAGATTGCCCAAAATATTTGTTCTGATGATTAAAATGTCTGTGTTCTTTACAAAATTTTTTTGGAATGAAAAGAAATCGAGCATCTGTATTACATAAAAATAAATACAGATGGTAGTACCAAAAGAAAAGATCCTACAAATTTGAATTTTTCGTTTTGTTACAAAGATGTCGCAACAATTATTGCACAATGTAAAAGAACATCTATAAAAAGAACGATTGTCTCTTTAACAGATTGTATGTTGCAGGGATGGCATACGATTGTTTACGATACGATACAAATAGTTCCGTACAACACTCGACGAAATAACAAAATCAACGAAACTCTCCGTACATCTCTACATACGAGATCAGATAAAATTCCCCTGTTTCTAAAGGAGTCGACAAGAGATGTCTTCCGGAAAGGAACTGCAGGAAAATCAAGAAGGAAATTTAGATTGGATATTTAGACATTGGAAATGAAACAGTTAGGATTTTCCCTACAGAATATGTCTAACTTATTTTTTTTTCTCGTTAGTGATTTGTATTGCATAAAAATGAATACAGATGGCAGCACCAAAAAGGAACGATCCTACAAATTCAAGTTTTAAATTTTTTTGTTTTGTTACTCTATATTATAAAGATGTCGCAACAATTTTTGCACAAAAAAAAAAAAAAAAAGTCTTAAGTAAAAAAAAAAAAAAAAAAAAAAAATCTGTAAAAATGATGATTTTCTCTTCAACACATTGTCGTAAGGATAGCGTCCTGCTGTTTTTTTTATTTAAATAATTCCGTGCTACACTCAACGAAATAACAACATCAATGAAACTCTCCGTACCTCTCTACATACGAGATGAGATAAGTTCCATTGTTTTTTAATAACATCCACAGGAGATGTCTTCCTGAAAGAAAATACAGAAAATTTAGATTGGATATTGACACATTGGAAACAAATTGGACATTGGAAGTGAAACAGGTGGGATTTTCCCTGCAAAAAACCTCCAACTGATTTTCTTTTTATTTATTTGCACATTAGTGATCTGTAGTGCATAAAAAGAAATACAGATGGCAGCACCAAAAGAGAAGATCCTTCATATTCAAGTTTTAAAATTTTTCGTTTTGTAACAATTTTGCACGGGGAAAAAAAAAAAAAAAAAAAAAAAAAATTTAATCCAAAATTCTTTTAGAAGAAGCTTATTTATTATTTGCGTGTCGTTTTAGAGAAAACTCCTGAAGTAATTCGGTCGTTACGAGGCGATTAATACACAACATTCGTTGTTTCTTCGCTTCTATAAGGAGTCCCATTTCTTTTTTTTTAATACTGAACAGGGATTTGCATATCTCACTAGTGTGCATTTAGTGCAACCTACCAAAGAGTGATAAAAGACTTTCCCTTTCGCCTAGCTGAACTGAATTTGCATGTCAGATGGAAAATAACCTGGAAAACCCCCATCAATGAACTTGACTGTCTATGCTAGACGTTGTTCCTTCTGTTCATCCCTATCAAATGTAATGGTTTCTTAAAGCAGTGGCTGAAATGGACGCCACCAGCGGATTGAGCCCTCTTGCTCGCTAGCTGCATCCAGCGGCAAGCATTTTTTTAAGAGAAATAGCAACGTGAGGCTGCCGTTTCTCAGAGAAAGTAAAGGCTCCATTGGTAGAAACAGAAGAAAAGGTACATTTGGTGTTATGAATTGCAACTAGAACGGAATGACAGTAATGATTATCCATTTTAAGACAGGATAATTTAGGATTCTCTTAAAATTTCAAAATTGTCAAGGAGATTCTCATTTCTTCTAATCAAATGTAATGAAAGATTCAATTAAATTTTCTAAAAAAATTTAAGTGAAATTTTATGTATGTTATGCTCTGAGAAAAATTTTCTTATTAAAAAAATATTTCAATAAAAAATATATTATATCAGAATTTTAATTTTGAGATAAAAACTTAAATCTTATATTTGGTAAAACTGTATTGAGTCATGGGCATAATCTTGCATATTTCCCACTGTCTATAACGTGGATAACATTTGGGTTCTTGACACCCCAAGAAACGCTGCAGTTGCACGTCTTAGACTGTTCTGAGATCGGCATCTCCCTACGTGATTCTCGTCAATTTAATTGTATCGTTGAAAATACTGGAGAGCTTGTGTACTGATGGTATAAGTACTAATCTGTATGTAACATTTGTTAAAATAACCTTGCTCGTGAGAATTTTTCAGTAGACTTTTTTTATTACACAATAAATACAAAAGGCAGTACGAACAACAAAGATAGTTCACCTTTTAGATTTAAAAATCTCCGTTTATTTTACCTTATAGCATATAGATGGCGCCACACGCTTTGTATAACAAATTTTTATGTTAATTGAACATATAGAAAAAAAACAAAATATCTCAAAAAATAAGTTATTTAATAACACTGGATGCTTAAATAAATTCGTACCCTAAATAATTGTTGTTAGTGTTGTTCTTTTAAAATAAAATTAAAAAAGAAAGTTGTGACTGGCCTTAAAAATAATCAATATTCTGCATATTTTTCAGAAGAGTATAAAGAAAACCTTACTTAATCTATAAATTAAACCTATGAAATTTAATTTCTAAGTAAGGAAAATTATTATCGAATAATAATTGATGATTTTTTTTTTCTAAATTTTTATAATTATTTATTTTTATTTATTTTGACATTTATTTATTTATTATTTTAAATTTATTCCATTCATGAAAGCAGTCGTGCCGCCATCTTTGAAAGAATAAAATGCATAATTAATTTGAATCCCATCTGTCTTTAAGTACAAACATAGGTGGAGAACGAAATATTTAAATTATGTACATCCAAGTTTTCAGTAAATTTCAATGAATGAATATATAGGTTGATAAGACGATGATATTATAAATATGTATATTCATTATTATAACTGGCTCGACAGCCCGTTGTGGGCCTTCTTTAAAAGATCCAGCCAGGCTGTTCTCCTCTTGGCCGTGGACCTCCAGTTCTTGATCTTAATAACATTAAAATCAGGGTCTTAAGCAGTCGACCCATCTCTTTTTCGGTCTTCCACTGGGTCGCTGTCCAAAAGGGGTTGCATTGAAAACCTTCAAAGCACCTCTATCACTTTCCATTTTCGTGGGAGGAATATATACATATACACTGAAGTGACAAAAGTCATGGGATACCTCTTAATATCGTGTCGGCCCTCCTTTCGCCCGGCGAAGTGCAGCAACTCGACGTGGCATGGACTCAACAAGTCGTTGGAAGTCTTCTGCAGGAATATTGAGCCATGCTGTCTCGATAGACGTCCATAATTGTGAAAGCGTTGATGGTGCAGGATTTTGGGCACGAACAGTCCTCTCGATGATGTCCCATAAATGCTCGATGGGATTCATGTCGGGCAATCTAGGTGGCCAGATCATTCGTTGGAATTGTCCAGAATGTTCTTCAAACCAATCACGAATAGTTGTGGCCCGGTGACATGGCGCATTGCCATCCATAAAAATCCCATCGTAGTTTGGGTACATGAAGTCCATGAATGGCTGCAAGTGATCTCCAAGTAGCTGAACATAAGCATTTCCAGTGGCGACACCAATTAGAAATGCCACACAGGAAAACATGATTGACTTTGCAGAAAATGTCACAACGCTACTTACAGTAGCAAGGACTATTGAAGGCATTTTCGCTAAGAACAAAAGCTATCATAGACCCACTAAAACAGCAGTTCAACAGGAGTTCCTTAAACTGGACACCCTATTTGGCCACAAGGAAAAAATAATAAATCAACTAAGAACAGAAATAGATTCGCTACAACAAAAAGAAAAAGAACACAATGAAAAGATAGAACAACTAAAGGAAAAAGACCTACAAATCGCTATGCTAAAGGGTCAACTGGAGGAAAGTCGAAACTTTAATAGAGAAATCCTCACAGATAACCTCAAAGCAATAACAGAGGCAATCAACACCACAAAACAAGTCCAACCAGCACCAACTAAGTCATTTGCGGAAGCTGTAAAGAAACAGCAGACAACAGTTATACTTGCACCAAAAGATAAGGATCAATCTGTCAAGGACATGAGATCCAACATTAGTAAACAACTAAAAAAATCAGGAGAACTGGACGGTGTAAAAAGAGTCCTTATAGATAACAATCAACTAATTATAAAAACAAAGACTGATGAACAAGCCCAAAAACTACAAGAGACAATAGAAAAGAACACAGAACTCAAAGAAGTTATAATGGTTAGAACACCACCAGAACAAAAAGCCAAAATCATTTGCTACGGAATCCCAGAAGGTACAACCGAACAAGACTTAATAGAAGGCATTAACAGGGTACTAGAAATAGTAACCCAAAATACCAAACTAGTCAAAACATTCACGGACAACAACAATAGAACGCATGCAATCATTCTCCTACTTAAAAGAGAAGCAATTCAACTCTTGCGAAGAGGAAGAATATTCCTCGACCTGCAATCATGCACAGTAAAGCCGTTTTATGAAATAAAACGATGCTACAAATGCCAGCAGACAGGACACACAAGCCTACAGTGTAAAAATGACACAAAATGCGGAAAATGTGGGGAATCCCACGATACAAGAATATGCAAAAAGGAAACAAAACAGTGCATCAACTGCCAAAATAGTAACAAAACCCAAAAAACAACCTTCAGCACGGATCATTATGCCTTCGACAACAAGTGTCACTCTTATAGAAAAATATTAAACTCACTAAGAGATTCAACAAGACCAGCAAAAAGCAACAACACACAACAAAAACATCCCCTGTAAATCTAAAGGAGACACATAGAAAAGAAAAGAAAAGCAAAGACACAACAGTAAAAACAAGTAAATCCAGTAAAAGGAAAGGAAGGAAAAAGCAGAGAAAGAAAAAGAACAAACAGAAGTAAGGAAACAGGCAAATAAAAATGCAGACCATAAAAATAGCACAACAAAATCTACAACATTGTAAGCCAGCCACACTCCTATTTATCCAACACATGGAAGATCATGACATTCATATAGCAATGGTACAAGAACCATATACAACAAAAAACCAGATCCCAGGAATACCCACAGGCTGGAGACAAATCACATCAAAAACAAACAGAGCTGCAATAATAATAAGAACAGCAGCCATCCCAACAACACAAGTCTCAATAGCAGAAGATTCAGTAACAATTTCAATCCTATTAGAAGACAAGGACATCCTAGTAACATCACTATACTCATCACCATCAGAGGACATCTCAACTCAGCTTGACGAATATGAAAAAGCGGTACATAAAGATTCACAACAAATAATTTGCGGAGATTTTAATGCTCATAGTACCATCTGGGGTTACAAAACGGAAAATCTAAGAGGCCATCAGCTAACAGAATATATAGCACAACACCAACTATACTTACTAAACCCGATTGGATCCCCACCTACATTCATCAGAAACGGAGCACGAGGTTGGCCAGACTTAACGTTAAGCGACGCAACGACATTCAACAAGATTCAAAACTGGCAATCAACAGATTATGATATAGGCAGTGACCACCTCACAATACACTTCCAAATCCGGCATAAAATACAAATCCCAATCTCACAAAGATTCAAAACTAAATTCGGTAACTTCAAAAAATTCAAAGAACAGCTTCAATCCAACTTAAAATCTTTCAATCTTGACAATATAAGAACAAAAGAAGACCTAGAAGTACAAACAAGTCACCTAGTACAAATAATCCAACGCTGTTGTAACTCAACATTCAAAAGGAAAAAGAACTATTTCGAACAAAAGCCGACACCATGGTGGAACCAGGAACTCAAAGCCCAAAAATCAAAAATGAAGGCACTAAGAAGACGCTCACAAAATTCAATAGAAGATAACACTAAACAACTCTGGCTCACAAAATATAAAAGGGAAAAAGCAATAATGAGAAAAATGGTGATGAAAGCAAAGACAATATCCTGGAAAAATTCTGCACAGAAACAACATCCAAATATGGTCCACTTTACAAAACAGCCTTTGACAAATTTTTCAAACCACCAAATATTTCAAGAACTATCGATTCGGACAATAGCACATTAAATATTCAAAATATTCTTCAGCATTTATTCCAAAAGATGATATCCAAAAGGATAACAACCACCACCAACTCATTAGACAGACTACAACCATCGAAGAATTAAGCAAACTTGCAACAGACCAAACACCAAATATAACAGAAGATGAACTCAACTACGTCCTACAGGTTCTTCCAAAAATAAGGCTCCAGGCCCAGATGGACTAGATGGCAATATAGTAAAACTACTACATGAGGCTCAACCATTGATTCTAAATTCCCTTTTTAACAAATGTCTGCAACTTCATTGCTTCCCAATACAACTAAAATATGCGGAAGTAGTCTTATTCAACAAGAAATTTAAGGACCCAACAGACCCAAACTCCTATCGCCCAATTTCACTACTCCCTACAATCGGAAAGGTTTTCGAGAAAATCTTACTTAATAGGCTACAATATCATTACCACACAAATAAACTACTTCATCAAAATCAATTTGGCTTCCAAAGCAGCATCTCAACGGAACATGCCCTACAACACCTGATGGAAAAAGTCTACGATAATAGGAAACATTCAAGGTACACAATTCTCATCTCAATAGATATAAAAGGTGCATTCGATTCTATTTGGTGGCCGTCAATACTGAATACTCTGATACAAGACAACACCCCGAACAACTACATACTTTTAATAAGAGACTATCTACAAAATAGAAGAATAGAATTCAATTATGGCCATACAAAAATACATTATGATTTACAGAAAGGCTGCCCACAAGGCTCCTGTTTGGGTCCATTTCTATGGTCAATAATAGCAAATAAAATACTTAAAACAAAATGGGACGAAGATGTCGATCTGCAGGCCTTTGCGGACGACTTCATATTTATCATAACAAGCAACAACAGGAGAGACCTGGAGAAGAAAGCCACCAAAGCATTGCAGCAGTTCTCAAAATGGGCAATAGAAGAAAAATTGTCAATCTCACAAGATAAAACACAAGCCCTAATACTAGGGAAAAAAGGGAACATCAAAAGAATGCCAATACTAAAATATGAGGGTTGGAAAGTAAAATGTGTAAACAACTTAAAATACTTAGGAATAACAATAGATAAAAACCTCAACTTCATCCCACACCTACAAAAGCTAAAAAGTGATCTAATGAAACAAGCAAATAAACTGGCGGTAATGTCGGGAAGAAACTGGGGAGTCAACCCTAAACTAACAAGACTTTGGTACAAAACAGTGGCAGAGCGAAGAATTTGTTACGCGGCATCAACATGGGCTGAAAACTTAAACAATAAGAAAATAGCACAACTATCAACAATTCAGAGACTTTTTACACTAAAAATAACCAGAGCGTACCGAACTACACCATCATCGGCACTGCTAATTCTGAGCGGACTATTACCTCTACACCTCATGGTAAAGAAGGAGGTTATAATGACAAACGTTACAAGATTGGGCAGAAACGACAAGCTTGGCCGCACACACTTCAACGCAATGGACTACGACACACAGATCTCACAATGGTTAGAACCACCTTGGTCAAAACCATCAACCACAATAAAAAATTTCCGAAACTCCAGCAACATTATAATCTACACAGATGGCTCAAAAATAGACCACCAGGTGGGATCTGCGTTTGTTGCATACGAAAAAGATAAAGAAATATACAACTGGCAAGGCAAACTCAATACCAAAAATTCAGTCTACCAAGCAGAACTTCTAGCAATCCTAAAAGCACTGCAATGGGTAAAAGAAAAGAACTTTTCTCAAATCAGCATCAAAACCGACAGCATGTCGTCGCTCCAGGCCATCAAGAAGTTTTTCAATAAAAACAAACTCGTACAAAGAATCAGAAACGAAATTCAAGAAATACGGCCAAAACTATTAACAATAGAATGGATTAAAGCTCATTCAGGAATAGTAGGCAATGAAAGAGCCGACTATTTAGCAAAAGACGCAACAACAAACCCAAACACATTATCTGAAAGCCTACCCACTCCAAAAGCTTCCTCAAACACCAACTAAAACAACTTCTCATACAACAATGGCAAGAGGAATGGGATACAGCCACCACCGGCAGAAGAACACACAATTTCTTACCAAAAGTGTCACATAACATGTCTTCAAATTTATTAATTACATATTTCGTAACAGGCCACGGTCCATTCCCAACCTACCTACACAGATTCTGTATAACAGACAACGATACATGCTTGTGCGGAGAATCAGGATCACCAGACCACTATCTATTCTCATGTCCATTAACCGACCTCAACCATGAAGAAGAACCACCACCAGCATCATATCATGAATGGGCCATCAAAGCAGCTAAATGCAAGAAATTAAAGGAAAAAATAATCAAAATAATGACATTCTTAGTTGAGAACATTGATTATATAACCAGCACAACATAATAAAACTAACAGTCAACCAAACAATAAAAAGAACAATAGAAAAATCAACCAAACTTAGACTCAAAAAACAGTGATAAAGATTAATAAGAAGATTTGTACTTCCCTGCACGAGAAACTATGTATACACATAGTCGACTGTAAAACTAAATATTTATCTTATTTTCCATTATCATAAGTATCTAATTATTTGTTAAACAGTAAATACTCAACTATTTCTATTTATATAGTAACATAATCATTTCTATTGAAAAAGCTCCAACATGTTTATACTTTTAAACATAGTACAGAACAGTCGTGTGACGTTCTTACTACTAATTCATTTTATTCTATTTTTTTTTTTTTTTTTAAATGTAATTATTTTCTAGTTTTTCATAATTTTCTTTTTAATTTTAATAATTTTTGTCTTTTTTTAAATTTTCCGTATCTATCTTCCCCTCTTAGTTTTATATAAGCCAAAAACAAGAGCCTGCACAGGCTCCTCACGTATTGGTTTGGAAAGCTCGGTTGGTTAGTATCAACCGGGACCCAACCAAATCGGTAACTCCTAGTGATGAATTGCTAACAAGGCATCCGGCTGTGCAAAGCCGTCACGGCCATTGGTGGCTACAATCCTCCCTTTCCGCAGGTGTGTACTAAAACCACTGTAGCGTCACCTTGTGTGATGGGGTCAGGGGCACGCCTGCGGCGTCCAAGTCCAAGCATTTCCAGTCAATGTTCGGTCCAGTCGCACCAGAGGACCAAGTCCATGCCATGAAAAACAGCCCACACCATTACGGAGCCACCACCAGCTTGAACAGTGCCTTGCTGACAGTTTGGGTCCATGGCTTCGTGGGGTCTTCGCCACACTCGAACCCTATCATCAGCTCTTACCAAGGGAAATCGTGACTCATCGGACCAGGCCACGGTTTTCCATTCATCTAGGGACCAACCGATATGCTCACGTGCCCACGAGAGTCGCTGCAAGCGATGTCGTTCTGTCAGTAAAGGCACTCGAGTCGGTGTTCTGCTGGAATAGCCCAAGAAAGCCAAATTTCTCCGCACAGTTCTAACAGACAAGTCCCTTGTACGTCCCACATTGATTTCTGCGGTTATTTGGCGCAGTGTTGCTTGTCTGTTAGAATTTACGACTCTTTGCAGACGTCGGCGGTCTCGGTCGTTAAGTGCAGGCGGTCGACCACTGCGCTGTCCATGGTGGGATGTTATGCCTGAAATTTCATACTCTCGGCACACTCTTGACACAGTGGATCTGGGAATGTTGAATTCCCTAACGATTTCCGAAATGGCATGACCCATGCGTCTAGCTCCAACTAACATTCCGCGTTCAAAGTCTGTTAATTCCCGTCTTGCGGGCATCATCACGTCAAAACCTCTTCACATGAATAACTTGAACAGAAATGAAAGCTCTGCGAAAGCACTGCGCATTTATACCTGTTCTACGCGATGGTACTGCCATCTGAAAATTTGCATATTGCTATCCCATGACTTTTGTCACTTCAGTGTATATATATATATATATATATACATATTCGTGTATTCTAGAGGGATAGAACAAACCATGAATCCGGAAGGGAATTAACCTAGAATCTGATACTGCGGGCTCAGTTCTCGCTGTTATATCTCGAGACTTAGACGTAGTACAGGAGTAAATAATAGCTCATTTTAAAGATCTATGGGAGATCTAATCAAATATAAAACTGAAGGCTACGAAGAAATAAAATTTCTACGTTTGAAATCTAAAAATTACTGAAATCCTGAGTGAATTCCTTTCATGTAAACTGATGGAGCAACGGATGGACTTTTTGATTTAAATTGTGATAAACAAACAAAAGTCTTTATTCCTCCTTTAATCCATTCATTCCTGTTTTAATCTGTTTCTTCCTTTACACGTAGCTTCATCGTATCTGTTATTTTAAATTCTAGTAGTAGCAGTCATTTGTTCCGTAATCCGAAGTTATTTGCAAAATGTTTGTTATTTTCTGCATCTCTGCACACAGATCAAAAACGTCTGCTGATCCCCGATGGAATCTGGTTCACGAGGAAGTTCCACTGACAGAAAATATTTGCGGCTCAACCTGCAGGGAGTGAGGAAAGAAGAACCTGATTATGGTTTCTTTGACCTCCTGCGCCAAGAAAGGTCAAATTACCCGTCCTCGGATGCCCATAGCATTGAGGAAGGAAGAGCCACAGTAGGTCTTCTCTTCGCGAAGGTTGTTCTCCTCACAATTGCATTTCATTGCAAGGAATTAGGTAAGATGAACCAACAGGGAAACCCCGGCTCCTTTCATTTGCAATGGAAGTGGAAACCCATGTTAGGCTCTTTCTTTCGACATTCGGTTCAGATTTTTTTTTTTTAAATTCAAATACCGGTCAGTTTGGCCTCCTTTTCTTTTTTTTTTCCTACATCACCCCAGCACCTAGCGATTTATTGCCTCACTACGAGGCATAAAGGGAACATCGTTGGGCCTCCTATACAGCCCACCGATGCGTGTTGACGGGAATATAATGGCTGCTAGTGGGGAGACTTTTTGTACAGATAACACTGGAATGGTCCTGAATGGCCGAGTATCTAGCTCTCTGAAGCTCGGTGCCACAGGTTTCGGGTTCGAGTCTCTGTGACGCCCTGGATGTTTGTAGCGGTTCGAAATCCCCTTTAAGCCGTAGGTCCCGGTCTCCTATGACTGTAAGAGCGTCAAGGAGCCAAAGTCAGACTTCTACCTACGGGTGCTCCATCAGAACAGAAACTGCATCCCTCTTCCCTCCTTTCATGAGGGACACGACAACAACAACAACACTGGAATGTCACATGCTGGAAAACTCTTACTATGTGGCTTGACTGTCGATGCTGGACGGTTTTACTCACATTTTCACAATCTCCACCGAGTCTCTTCGTTTCTGAAAGCAATGACCAGCGAATTCGAACCTCGTCCCTCCCACACACTAGCTGCGCACATCACTAGTGGGTCACGAAGCAATTTAACAAAAAGAATATTTTCTTTTTTTTCTTTACGCATCATCCTCGTACCTCTATAGTCCTCATCAGTTAGAAAACTGACAGGGGAACATCGGTGGGCCTAGTGTGGAACCATGTTCTTTCAGCAATCGGCTCAGATTTTTTTTCTAATTCAAATACCGGTCAGTTCGACCTCCTTTTCTTTTTTCCCCAGCACCTAGAGCCATGTTGCCCCCCTACGTGGCATAAAGGGAACATCGGTGGATGTCCTGCACAGCCCACCGACGCGTTTTGAGAGGAATATAATGGCTGTCAAATGTTTCGGTTTGGTTTGTCGCTCTACGGTCATGTTGGTCGCACTTTGGGCTCAACAGACCGGGACCAACAGTTTAACTTGGATTCCGAACCCCTCACAAACATCCATGCCACGGCCAGGATACGAACCTGAAGCCTGGAATACCAAAGGCCAGAGCGCTAGCCACCAGGCCGTTGGTGACCAGCGAATTCGAACCTCGTTCCTCCACCACGCTAGTTGCGCACATCACAAACGGGTCACGAAGCAGATTTTCAAAATGGACGTTTTCGTTCTTTTCTTCCCACATAAAGAATTATTAAAAAATGAGAAGAGATTAAGATCTTCGTACCTTAGGTTATAAAGCCCTAATCAGTTAGAAATCTGACAGTGGATCGTTAGTAGGCCCTGTGTAGAACCACCAACAGCCTACCGACAGATGATGGAGGAGAACAGTGCTTTCAAAAAAAGACTTTTAGGCGGTAACTGCCCCGAATTTTCCCGTCATATGGAAGAAACTCCCCGGTTAGGAAAGCGAGGCATTTTTTACAAGCAGTCACCAACCAGTCTTCTTGTTTCTGAGACCAATCACTGCTACTACTACTACTACTACTACTACACCACATCACTATGCCTAGAGCTGAGTTGTCCCTTTACACTTTGGGAATGATGGGGGTGAGAAGAAGTCTGATTGGGCTATGTGACGCTCTACAACCCTACTAGACCGGGACCTACGGTTTAAAGTGGATTCCGAACCACTACAAACATCCATGGCACCGCCGGGATTCGAACACGAGATCTGTGGTACCGAGCGCCAGAGGGCTAGCCACTCGGCCATCAGGTCCTTGAGAGCAATGACTACTACTACTACTACTACACCACACCATATCACTGTTCCTAGAGCTGAGTTGCCTCTTTACAGTTTGGGAAGGATGTGGCTGAGAAGACGTGTGAATGGGCTCTGTGACGCACTGCGGTCATATTAGACCGGGACCTACGGCTTAAAGTGGATACCGAACCACTACAGACATTCATGGCCCCCTCCGGAATTCGAGCCTTGTGGTACCGAGTGCCAGAGCGCTAGCCACTCGGCTATCAGGTCCCTCTGAGAGCAATGATTACTACTACTCCACATCCCATCACTGTGCCTAGAGCTGAGTTGCCCTTATACAGTTAGGGAATGATGTGGGTGAAATGAATGAACGCACGATGGAGACGGAAAACATTTGCATAATTTACTTTTGGAGGTACAGAAGCTGAACAATGGGGGAAATTCTTACAAGAACAGAACTAAATATCAAAAATTTTAAAGATTGTAAAAGGATGAAATATGAAATGCGAAAATATATATAAAACGTTAGATAAGATATTAGAGCAATGGCTACAACAAGCGGATTTTAACATACCGCCAGCAACCGAGCAGGGTGGATTAGGAAGCTAAGATGCTGAAGCGAAATCTCTGCACCAATCAGCGAGATAGTTCATTCATGGCGCTCTTCCCGCCCTTCGTGACGTCATAGAGCGGGGGTCGAGCTTCTTCCAGGGTGAAGACGAACTCTTGTGATTTTAGAAGCATTGTTTATATTAACCAATTTTATTTTTAAAAATGAATATAATTTTTTTTTAAAAGAAATAGATAATATCTCCGTCTTAAATATTTTTTTTATCTTAATTGTTCGCACACATTTTCCAAAGATTTAGTGGTAGAAATTGATTCTTTTAAATAAGTTTATTTATAAAAATTTATGAACAAATAACCCTTATAGTTTGTATATGCATTACAAAATATATCTTCTAAATTTTTTTTTTATTTGTGGAATTCAATTTATTTAGACAAAATGTACAAAAATTTAAATTTAAAAAAAATTAGTTTGATGGAGAAAAAATAAATTTCAATTCTAAAATTTTTTTATTTGAATGTCCCCAAATTATTGAGTATAACAAAGTAGCAGTATAATTTTACACCCTTCCAAAACAATAAAAAATAATTAAATTAGAATAATAACAATAGAAACCATTAAATATTGCTGTTTTATGACTTTTTCATGGAGTTCCCTTTTTAAAGTGGTTATTTTTGTTTTATGAAGTAGATTTAAATCAAATAAAAGATTTTGTTTCTCAAATGAAGTTGGATAGAAAAAAAAAACTTTTTATGATCATTTAGGTGCCATTTTTACAATTGATAGTTTCGTAAATGTTTAAAGATTGAATACTTGCCAAATAAACTTCTTCGTTGACATTGCAGAAATGAAGAGTTTGATCTTCAATTGTTTGTTTCCTCCAATTATTTCTAATAGATTTTATTCAGTGCACAATGTACAAATAAATTTTATTTATTTTTTTCTGCCTTAACTGGATTTTGAATGCAAGCATTTTAATTTAACAGGATGCATTTCGGTAAACATGCTTCTATTTAATCCATTGTTATTAAGCACAACACAATGTAATTGAGTTCTTTTAAAACTCTTAGAGAATTTGAAGGCCCTGCATCAGCAGTTTGATTCTTCATTAGTATTCATGCAAGGACATCTTTATTTTTAGAAAACATTGATGTTATCATAAAAGCTTGAAAAGTGCTAGTTCCATAAATAGAATTTTCTAATAATAGACATTAGAAATACGATCAGATTTATACGAAATACTAAGATTCATGGATTATTTCATCAAGTAAGATTTTCAAACAAACATTATTTTTTGCATATTCTTTAAGTAATTTAATCTTTTTGTTTAAATAGGATATAGCATTATTATTGTCAAAAATTTTTTTTTATAAAAGTGCTTAGATAATTGTTTCAGATAAACATGATGAGGTCAAATTACGACATCAATAATAAAATAGTTATTACATTCGTCAAATTGTTATTCAATGTTGTTTCACCATGCCACGAAGTCACAGTCAAATGCGTATTTTAAATAAAATAATTTAAAATGTTAAGACCCATTTTAAAGATTTCACGATGTCAATGAAAACAGAATCTCCTTGCTCTGTTAAGAACCATACTGCAATAAACTTGGTAAAAATTCGCGACGCTCAACTTTTTTACAAAGAAATTTTTTACAACACAACAATTACAAACTGAGATAATATGAAGAAAACTTTATTGAGCAATTAGAAGCATAAAATGCAAGTATACATCGCAAAATATTTGTAGTAATTAAATTAAAATCATGTTGTTTAACAAACACGCTGTGACACACCACGCTACAAAGAAGCGGCAAGAAAGTTCTTGACGCCGTCACATATTTTCAAGGTGCGTTTGTAGATTTAGTTTGGTTTGTGGCTCTACGGACATTACGGATTGGGCTAATTAGACAGAGATCTACAGTTTAACTTGGATTCCGAACCACTCACAAACATCCATGCCACCGCCAGCATTCGAACCAGAAGACTAATACCAAAGGCCAGAGCGTTAGCCAATTGGCCATCAGACCACTGTGATCTGTAGAAGATTAGCGTATCTTGCTGGTAGACACGGCAAATTTTCAGGCCACTAGAAGGACAAAAACGCAAGCAGACTGGACTCTTCACGGGGTGCACAGCGGATTAAGGCGAAAATGGGAGGGTAGAGTTCGTTTTTCGTGATCACACTCAAATTCACGAAAAGTGGCGTTGATGAGCGATGCTCTTGGTTCACGTATTCTAATATGGACGCGACTTCGCAAAAAAAGTCTAATTGAAAAGTAACGAAGAGGGTAACGATACAATTGTAAGTCGGAATCGAACAGAGTCTCAACAGATTTAAAAGTGGAAGGTAAATGTTTGTATCCATTTCCGTTTCAGTTTCAACTAACTTACATTCAGTTTTGTTTGCAAACTGCAAAAGTGTGTAATGTTCTTCGAAAAATCTGCCCACAGCAAAGGAAGAGTGGAAAATTTGACGATCCTCTCTTTTTATTCAATTCCTTCTATTAGTTCCCACTCTCCCTCTATATATCTTGTTCGCATTTCCAGTCGTTCATGAAACTCCTTCTATTCATCCACTCAACTTCAAGTACAGTTTTTTTAAAACTTGTAGTGGACGACACTGGATGTGAATACTGTTTTTCCAAATATCAATTCATTCATTAAATTGAATTCATTCATTTTAGTTTTTTTTTTTTTTTTTAGATGTAAGTTGCCTGTATCTACCCATAGATGGGGCCCGATAAACTTCAAAAAAATGAATGAAAATTATTTATAAAGGACTTTCTGCAATAGAGTGAAAAAAATGTAGGAATTGACTTTAAAAATTTTTTTTATATGACTTGTTTAAGCTTCGCCTGCTTTGGTGGGAAGTTTGGAATCGAACATTTTTGTAGGTGTCAATTTAAAAACCCGAAGCTTTGATAAAAATCATTTACATTTTTTCGAAACTCTAAGAATTAATGTTAATCCTTTGTGGGTCAGTGTAACTTTTAGGTCCTGTATTTTCCTAGATTACATCATCTATCGATATTTCACCAAATAACTTTTGATTTTTCGCGATACGCCGATTATATATACGGCGTAATATATGGCTTGATTATATAACATCTCCGAGATAACCAATAACACTATGGACAGCAGCACCGCCAACTGGAAGTATCAAAGTTGCAAGTTGTCCACAGATAGAAACCATTTTGTGCAATTATTTGTGCTTCCGTCGATGTTGACTCAATAATTGTTTGTTTGCATTTCAATAATCATTTTGTTACCATTTGTTTAGAATACAGTTTTATGAATTTATGGTAGAGCTATTAGGGTAGATTTCGGTATATTTAGAATAAAGCGTGTGCTTTCTTCTGTTTTCAGATTTATATACCATATATCCAAAATATGGATACAAAATCGCTTAGAAATGAAAGAGGAATTATGATTAGAAGGATTAGTGGTTCTTAGCTTTGGCATTCGGTGCCACAAGTTTCGAATTCGAGTTCCGGCGCTGCCATGGATGTTTGTAGGGGTTCAGAATCCACTTTAAACCATATGTCCCGGTCTAATATGAATGTAGAGCGTAGGGCCTAATTCTAACAACCGTATCTCGTAAAAACAAATCATCTCCTGTCCAGAAATCTGAAAATAGGCAGACGACCTTAGCCCACCATGGAGCTGTTGCACCACTGATGATGAGTGGTTCATAAGATTCTTTATTAGTTTTATTATATCTGCGGGAAAAAAAAGTGACCCACTGGACAATTTTTTTGGACAACAGAGGACGCTGCAAAATACCAGGGTGTAAAGGAGTTTCAAAAATAAAATGTTCCCAGTGCAACGTATAACTATAGTTTAAAGCTAAGTGTAAACTGTTTTAATTGTACTAAATTCCACACTTAAGTTTTACGCATCGAAGCGCAAGCATTGTAGGCCTTTGCTATTTCCAAGTTATAAAGGGAATTCATTTTAATAAAATTGGTTAAACAGATAAATTTTTTTCAATCTCCATATATGTGTTTATAATTGCCGATTTTCATTGAGATTCGTTTTTGTTTTTTATTATTAAAAAAAAATTCGGCCCCTAGAGGGTTAAAATGAAATGTTAAGGAGGCCATTCCAGTACATTCTCCAAAAATACAACCCATATAGCAAATACAATGGTTGCGTTACCAGCAACATTTGCTATCAACAATCAACTATGCGTATCTAGGGTTGGCACTGCGTCACTGAGGTCACTTAAAGTGAAACCTGGAGCCTGTTATATTAGATGTTCCAAGATGCGCGCATAATGACTTCGTAGAATATAATTTAATTATTCTGCGAACTCGTAACTGTAAAATCATAAATAAAACAGACAATAGAAAGTTTTTGCATGACGTTTTTTTATCGTCCGATATTTTTCTTCCTAGTGCGCATGCTCATAGGGAACATTGTACTATCGCGCATGCATATCTGCACTACTGAGCTATTCCTACGAGCATGCGCTCTAGGAAGAAAAAAATATCGGGCGTTAAAAAAACGTTATGCAAAAACTCTCTAATATCTGTCCTATATTCGCAAGAATATTATTTTACAATCAAAGTTCATTTTTTCTCATCATTTTGACAGTTCATTTTTGATAGGGATGCACGCATAATGTTTTTTTTTTAATACATTTATTTCGCCAGTTATAAAATAAATATATTTTGTAAAAGTGTAATAAATCTCACGGGCCGCAAAAATATTGAAGGCGGGCCGCGGGTTGACCACCCCTGTCTTAGAGAATACCATTAAGAACGAAAACAAGTAATATAAAAAAAAAATTTTAAAGTCAATTCCTACTTTTTTTCACTCTATTGTAGAAAGTCCTTTATCAATAATTTTCATTCATTTTTTTAAGTTTATCTGGCGCCCTCTATGGGTAGATATATACAACTTAAATCTAAACAAAAACTAAAATTAGTTAATTAAATTTAATGAATGAATTAATATTTGAAAAAACTGTATTCACATCCAGTGTCACCCACTACAAGTTAAAAAAAATTGTATTTGAACTGGAGTGGATGAATAAAAAGTATTTTATGAACGATTGAAAATTTGAACAAGATTCAATACATCATAAACAGAGCATCTTTGGGTGTAAAATGTACCGTACCGTGCGTAACATGTAATGTATGTGTAAAATGAAATGTACAAAATTGTATCACTTCCTTTCCGCTTGTTTTAAAGTTATTCACTTTTCTAATTGTTCAATTAGTGCTGTTATTTTTGCAGGATTTTTGTTAAGCAAATCGAGATTACAAGAATGTCATTTAAGTCAGTGCGAATACTACAACTTGTAAATAATGCTTCGTTATGCAAAAACTGTTTTTATAGATATATGAGTATAATACTTTTTTTTTTCTAATGCAGCTTGCAAATACTTAGACAGTTGTCTTTAATGCCTTAAGGCAAGAGCCGCACCGACGTTACCTACTGATCACTACCCAGGAGGTGCGTGTAGCTTGAAGATCAGCTACGGACGTAGAGTAACAATACCCCCAAAACGCTCTACGATCCTGTTAGACCGGGACGGTTTAAAGTGGCTTCCAAACCACTACACACATCCATGGCACCGCCGGGATTCTAACCCGAAACCTGTGGTACCGAGCGCCAGAGCGCTAGCCACTCGGCCATTCAGGTCCTCTGTGAGTTCAATATAAGTTACTGAATTTATTTTACACATTTTTCTAAATATATTAGTAAAGATCATAACACATAAAATTGCTTTAAAGAGTCAAAGATGAAAAAGCTAAAACAATTTGACGGAAGCCCTATCCTTCGATTCAAGACTTCAATGATTTAAAAAAAGAAAATGGCTAGAAAAAAACGTGTTGCCCCTGCGATTTACTCATTTAATCACCATTTTTATTATTTTAAAAAGAAAAATTGAAAGCTAAGCGAGATATTTTGAAAGGAATGCAAACATTTCTTTTCGGTACAGAATTCCAGAAAGTGCGATGCATTGACCAGGGGTCGATCTCCTCTGGAAAGGGAGCGTTCACCCACGGATATCGTCTGCGAACCCGTTCTCTTCCCACAGAACGCACTCATTGCGAATACCGAAGGTAGATGGCGCCACGAGGCCCGCATCGTTTTGATTTAGAAAATGCCTTTTTTCAAACTGCGCCACGTTATTGAAAATTTCACTGGGAAAAAAAAAAATTCTAAACTTTGCGATGTTTGAATTAAAATATCATCCAGTATAATTTATTCTTTTTTGCATTTTTCTTTTCAGACAAAAATTTATTTTTGTTGATGTCAACAAACCAGAATCCTGCCCCCACCCTCTTTTTTTCAATTCTTTCTATTATCTCACACTCCCCCTTTATATATCTTGTTCACATTTTCAATCGTTCATAAAGTACTTTTTATTCATCCACTCTCAAGTTCAAATACATTTTTTTTAACTTATTTTTCAAACATTAATTCGTTAATTAAATTTAATTCATTAATTTTAGTTTTTTTTAGATTTAAATTGGATATATCTACCAATAGATGGTGCCGAGATAAACTTAAAAAAAGGAATGAAAATTATTTATAAAGGACTTTCCGCAATAGAGCGAAAAAAAAGTAGGAATTGACTTAAAAATTTTTTTTATATATATTACTTGTTTACCCTCAACTAAATAAATAAAGCGTAAATAATAAAGCGTAATAATAAACTAAACTATAAGTAATAAAAAAAAAGTATCTGAAATCGAAACTTCATGCATTCATTATTTTATTCATAATTTATATATTCCATTATGTTCAAATACATAATTGAGAATAATAAAACTAAGAAGAATTGAGCACAAAATAAAAATTTAATTTCTTAAAAAAAAAAAAAAAATTGCACGAACAATTGCACGCAAATTTTTAAAAATAAATAATTAAATAAAATTAAAAAATTCAATTCTAAATACATTTAAGAAAATTCAATTTTAATTATTTAAAATTAAAAAATTAATTTAAGAAAATTAAAGTAAAAAAAAGTTAAAAATTAATTTAAAAAAAAAAAAAAATTAAAAAAGTTAAAAATTAATTTTAAAAAATTAAATTTAAAAAAAAATTAAAAAATTAAAACAAAAATTCAATTTTATCTCTTGTGCCGACTTCACGATTTCGACGAAAATACTGAATCATTTATTTTTCACAAATATCCAAAACTGAAAACAATCGAGCTAAGTGAGGCCATAACTTGAAGCGCGTGCACATATTTCCTTTAAGGGCCTTGGGCCCTCTGGATGAGTGGCTCATGCAAATCCCTTTTAAGAACGGGATTCGTCACCTAGTCAAGAACAGAAGGAAAACGTTCTATTTCTGGACCACACCAGTTGTTTACATCGCCATCGAGGTGAATCACCTCCAACCAACGTGAAAGTCGCTTTTTTCCTTCGTTCGAATGCGTTCTTTTCTCAAATTCCATCTTCTCTCCATCTCCCCCCTCCTACGGCCTGAGGGCCCATCCGCTAGATGCCACAGGCTTCAGGTTGGAATTTTGGCAATGGCATGGATTCTGGTACTGGTTCGGAATTCACGTTAAATTGTAGGTTCCGGTCTAATGAACCCAAAGAATGCAAAAAATAAGCATAGAGGGACAAACCAAACCTCCCTGCCCTCTGATGGCCAATTGGCTAACACTCTGGCCTTTAATATCATAGGCTTCAGGTTCGAATCCTGGCAATGGCATAGAGTTTGTTAGTGGTTCGGAATCCGCGTTCAACTGTAGAGTCCCAGTCTAATTAGCCTAAAGTGAGCACAAAGTGAGCGTAGAGCGACACACCTAACCCATCCCCACCTGCAGCCTGGTAGCCCATTGGCTAGCGTTTTGGTGCCACAGGCTATAGATTCCAATCCTGGCGATGGCATGGATTCTGTTAGTGGTTTGGGGTCCACGTTAAACTGTAGGTCCCGGTCTAATGAACCCAAAGTGTGCACAAGATGACCGTAGAGCGACACACCGAACCAACCAACCCTCCCTCCCCCCACACACACCCAATGCGGCCTGATGGCCCATTGGCTAGCGCTCTGGCCTTTGGTACTACAGGCTTCAGCCTCGAATCCTGGCGATGATATTGATGTTTGTTAGTGGTTCGGAATCCACGTTAAACTGTAGGTCGTGGTCTAATGAACCCAAAGTATGCAAAAAATGAACGTAGAACGACACACCGACGTTCTGATAAAGCATCAGGATAATCCTTCATTCTGTCTGTTCATTTAAAGGTTACTAAAACCAATAGAATTAAGGAATTTGTTTTATTTAAGAGCAGGGCCGGATTTAGATGAAAAGAGGCCCTAGGCTATTCCACTCATTTCACCTCCCCTTTTTAAGTTTTTAAATTACTTATTATGTTTTACTAATTTTGCTAATCATTTGAATGTAGGCCCCTCTTGATCTTGAGGCCCTAGGCTGAAGCCTAGTTAGCCTATAGGAAAATCCGGCAATGTTTAAGAAGGCTTTAAACTGAAATCTCAGCAAGATGGTGATGCATCTTGCAATAGATTTCGCGCCACGCGGCGAGTTGGCTTTGCAAAGGAGGAAAAAGAAGTCGAATTTCTGGAAGGGGAGGGGGTGAGGGAAAAAGAATGCTGCTCCGTTCCGAATGCGCGAGCAGGTAGGTCCTCCGCAAGAATTTTAATCTGCAGTCGGTCCTTTCTCAAAAGGAAGAGGAATGCGCGGCCTCGGGCCTTTTCTTTCTTCTTTCCCTGTCATAATTATTTCTCCACTCCGGGAACCCGTTCGCCGTCAAAATAGAAGCGTCTGGGCCGCTTTGTGTGAATGGGAAACAATCGTCTGCGAATTTTTCTTCTTTTTCTTTTTTTAAATGTTTTCTTCTTTCATTCTTTGCTTTCAATAGAGCGTATCGTGCCAGATAGCCGTACATACCAAATAGACTGACGTTGTTGAATTCCAATATTTAAACGAGGAAGGGTTTCGATATTTTTTATCTATAATAATTTTTAATTTTTTTCAAAATTCTTGGATTGGATGCTGATGTTGAATGTTAAGGAGGTTGTTCGATTGAATTCCTTCAATCCTACAGCCCGTAGCAAAGACAGCAAGGTCTTTGGCAGCACACACACCGAGTCTGTGTTTTTTGCTCAGTACTGATCAAGGTATGTCTTGGATCCTCCAGGAGAGAAGATCTTGTTTATTGGTTTGGTTTGTCGCTCTACGGTCATCTTGTGCACACTTTGGGCCAAATATATCGGGACCTACAGTTTAACGGGAAGGTCGAACCACCCACAAACATCCATGCCACCGCCAGGATTCGAACCTGAAGCCTGGGATACCAAAGGACAGAGCGGTAGCCACTTGGCCACCAGGCCGCTCTTGTAGAAGCGATTCAATTATTAAGAAGAAATAGAGATTGAATGTATTACAAATGCGTGGATCTGAATGGACTAGTGGCACTCTGGCACACGGTTCGAGTCCCGGCGGTGCCATGGATATTTGGAGGGGTTCGGAATCCACTTTAAATCGCAGGTCCCGGTGTAACAGAATCGTACAGAGTTGTGGGGGTAGTGTGACTCAAGTCCGTAGCCTGTCTTCAAGCTACACGTGCCACCTGGGTAGTGCTAAGTCAGTAACAGCGGTGCAGCCCTTGCTTATGGCATGAAGATTAACTGTCTCTGTATTGTTAGCTGCATTAGAACAACAACAATAATCAAGTTCCCGGTCTAACATGATCGTAGAGAGTTGCGGAGGTAGTGTTACTCCACGTCCGTGGCTTATCTTCAAGCTACAAGCACCTCCTGGGCAGTGCTAAGGGAGTAACATCGGTGCAGCGCTTGCTTTAAGGCATCCAAGGCAATTGTCTAAGTGTTTGCCAGCTGCAATAGAACAAAAAATGTATTAATGCAGCGTTTTTGTACTTAAACGGGTTTTGTCTTTTTTAAGTTATTTTTTATGTGAATAGGATGTTTCATTTATTTTAGAAATAAATAAAGCATATTGCAATTGATTAATATGTGCATTGAAGGGGTTTATGTATATATACATATATTATTTCCTTTAACCTATTTGAAAATATAGAATCGATTGTTAAAGGAAAATGCATTCCGGAGATAGATGTTGGATACCGTAGATGGATTCCAGAGAAATATGTGTCCAGATATAAAAAGAAAGATAGTCACACTATTTCTTATTAGTTTTATTTTATTACAAATAAATAACCTTTCTGATTGCTTTTTTCCTGTACGTAAAAAAGTGCCAAATATATATGGAAACGAAAGAAGGTTTCCGAGTGGTCTAGAAGTACGTAAAACGCCTATGTGATTTTCAATGTTAACAAATTTCCATTGCAGTCTACGAGATTCTGCCGTTTGGAGGAAGAAGAATATGTGTCAATATTTATATAAGGCGTGAATATTTTACTATAGCCTTAAACTTTATATATATGTAAATTAGAATTTCCTACCCTCCTCACCACAATGAAATGTAAAAAGAGGGGGAATCTTCAATGTATTGACAAGGAAATCGGGGTTTATCTTTCAAATAGATGAGCTATTCACAGCGACTAAAGAAATCGCTATGAATAGCTTGAATAAAAAACTGCTTGAATAACACTTTTGAATCACTTGAATAACACTTCAAGATCATGTTTCTCATAAACACAAGGATAAATAAACTTAAAGTCTGCTTCATTTTTTTTTTTTTTTTTATCGTATTATTTTTTTCTACTTTATTTTTAGCTTAGCTAATATAACATATTTCTCAGACATTTGTACAGTGCGCTGTGAATTTGAGAATCACTGGAATCATATAATAGAATCATTCATAAAAACAAATCACTGATCATGCTTTTTTTGTTGTGCCTCTTCTCCTCAAAGAAAGCATAAAACCGTTTAATATATTTTTCAATGGTGTTAGCTTATTATATTTTCCTTTTTTCAATTCCTTCTATTAGTTCACACTCTCCCTATATATATCTTGTTCACATTTTCCAATCGTTCATGAAAGACTTTTTATTCCTCCACTACAGTTCAAATACATTTTTTTTTTTTTTGAACTTGTAGTGGATGACACTCGATGTGAATGCAGTTTTTTCAAATATTCATTCATTCCTTAAATTGAAATCATTCATTTTAGTTTTGTTTAGATTTAAGTTGCATATATCTACCCATAGATGGCGCCCGATAAACTTAAAAAAATGAATGAAAATTATTTATAAAGGACTTTCTGCAATAGAGTGAAAAAAAAGTAGGAATTGACTTTAAAAATTTTTTTTATATATATTACTTGTTTTTTTCTTATATTTTGTTTGTTCAAAATGTTTTGTTATTTAGAAACACTATTTTGTTTGTAAAATTATTAGTATTATTAATTGTTAATTAATTAATTAAATTATTAATTGTTTTTTGTTTGCTATAAAAATAGCCTGCTTTTGTTTCTTATTTTATTGTTTTTTGTTTTAAAAGGTGATTCCCCCAAAAAATATATATATAATTTTGATCTTTTTGTTGAACGCCTCGTGTATCATTTATGTACTGAGCGTTTAGCCGACCTAGGGGGGAGGCCATCTGGAAAGAGACAAATGGCCCTCACGGGAGAAGGGCCCCTCATTTCTGAAAAGGATAACTGCACCTGACACCATCAGCGGATTCGAATCTTAGTCCTCCCGCACCCTAGCTGGAGCCCCAGACAATTTTTAGTGGATTCCTTCTTTTGCTGTTCTAATGCAGCTGGCAATACAGAGACAGTTATTATTTATGCCATAAGCAAGGGCTGTGCTGCTGTTACACATTTAGCAATGCCAATGGGACACGTGTAGCTTGGAGATAGACTACAGACTCGAGAAACACTATCCCCACAACGCTCCTATTAGACCGGGAGGTCTGGTGGCCATGTGGCTAGCGTTCTGGCCTTTGGTATCCCAGGCTTCAGGTTCGAAATCCTGGCGGTGGCATGGATATTTGTGAGTACTTCGGAATCCAAGTTAGACTGTAGGTTCCGGTCTGTTTAGTCTAAAGTGTGCACAAGATGACCGTAGAGCTGCAAACCAAAACAAAACCTATTAGACCGGGATCTACTGTTTAATGTGGAACCACTACAAACATCCATGGCACGGCAGGGACTCGAACACGGAACCTGTGGTACCGAGCGCCAGAGCACTAGCCATTCGGCTATCAGGTCCCTCGATATATTTTCTTTTAAAATGAAACATTTCAAATCCTATCGTTCAAAATAAATTTTATTCCTTTATTTGTTTTGCAAAAGAAGATATTTTTAAAATTTGTGTTAAATTTAAATATATATATATGAAATTAAATGAAATGTTAACGAAATTGTAAAGAAAAAAACAAACAAACAGCAACAATAGCAATATATGATTTTACGAAAACGACTCGTAAAGTAAAAACTTCTTTTGGCCTGTGTCCCCATTCATGGAAGAGTGTCGGGAATCTCCCGCGCTTTTTAGGAGGGCACCTCTTCCCATTTGGGCCCGCTCTGAGGCGATAAGCGGGCCATTTGACACGGAATGTTTTCGAACTCGCGTCATCCCTCTTATCTAGAATCGTCTGCGATTCTCCATTTCTAATTTTAAACCTCCTTTATCTCAGATAAGCCGCTTCGTTTTAGTTGATGGTCGACTCTTCTTGTTGCTGAGCAGTTTCTTCACACTCGTGGAGCTGTATCGAGAAAATGTGCAGTTCTTTAGTCGTCTGCCGCCTTACAAGACGTACCAAGATCGAATGAATAAGGGTATTTTTAATACCAGGTTATTCTCATCTTCCCCCCATAAAAATATATAAATATTTTTTTTTCTTCCGATACAGCTGACAGACACTTAGACATGGACGTCTTGGATGCCTTAAGGCAAGCGCTGCACAGACGTTACTCACTTTACATTACCAGGGGGCGCGTGTCACTTGAAGATAAGGAATAACAATGCCCCCGCAACGCTCTACGATCCTATTAGACCGGGAACTACGGTTTAAAGTGGATTCCGAACCTCTACATACATCCATGGCACCGCCGGGACTCGAACCCGAAATCTGTGGTACCGAGCGCCAGAGCACTAGCCACTCGGCCATTCAGGCCCCAAATATATAAATATAAATGAAATAAAAAAAAATTAAATCATTAAAGAACATTTATGGTACTAGTGCGATATGTGTTTCTCCACTCTTTCACTTAGCTTTTACAAATCGATCTCAACTTCAGTATTTGCACATCGTAATGGGTGTTGCAGGTGAGCGTCCGTTATGTTTAGCATGTTTTGTGTTGGGTCAATTTCCTTTTAGGAAAAAATAAAAAAAAACATATTGAAGGATAATTATGACACCGATTCAACATTTGACTATCACACATCAGTCGATCCTCTATAAAGTGCAAAATACAGTGGCTCTTCCATCCATCAAGGCCTGTCCAACTTAAAAACAATCTTCTGTAAGCCCAAAATAAATCTTTTTTTAGAACTAAAAAGAATCTTCTCACTGAAATGAATCTTTTTTAAGCCTAAAAAGAATCTTCTCTAAGGCTACATCACACCACACTACATCATACTACCTCACACCATATCACTGTGCCTTGAACTGAGTTGCCCCTTTACAGCTTGGGAATGACGTGGGTGAGAAGTCTGATTGGCTGATTGGGCTCTGTGAAGCTCTAAGGTCATATAAGACCGGGACCTACGATTTAAAGTGGATTCCTAACCACTACAAACCCATGGCACCACCGGAATTTGAGCCCGAAACCTGTGGGTTACATAGTGTTAGCCACTTGGCCATCAGGCCCCGATAAAGGATTCTTCTCTAAAGCTAAAAGGAATCTTCTTTAAGCCTAAAATTTTTTTTTCTTTTAGGAAGATTATTTAGACCTAAAAAGAACCTTCTTTAGAATGCAGACTTGGTGACGAAGATTCTTTTGAGTGTATTGGGACATAGGAAAGGAAGTGTTCGATGCGAACTGTTACAAGACAATCCGACAATCCAACAACAGCCAATTCTGTTAACTGTCCGTAACAAAGAGGCTTCAAACTTTTATTGCAGAAAAAATGCCTTTTGTTGATCTGCGGAAAAGAAGCGCAGTGCCAAATCTCAAAGTGCAAAGAGTGTCTAAGAATCTCTGAATTCGTCTCTCTACCTATTATCTATCTTCGAATGTTGCTTCCATCTTCGCTGCCTAGAAACAGACATCCTAAAATGTCACCTCAGATGCTACTTATTTTGGATTTCACGCATAAATATTTGATTTTGTAGTGGATTCACGTCTCGATTCCGAGATAGAACAGCGGGAACTGAATGAGAAGCACCGGATTCTAGGTCAAAGATCTAGGATCTTTGATTCTAGGTCTTCTAGGTCTAGGATTCTAGTTCTTCCCGCTTTATCCTCCCCCCCCCCCACTAGAATCCTCTACACCAGGGGTGGCCAATCCAAATGATCTTGAGGGCCACTTTGGAAATGCATCCTAACTCCGCGGACAGCATATAAAATTATATATACCCACATTAGAGTTAGACCCCCTATAGACATTTTTTTATAGTGAAAAATTGAAACAGATTGAGTTATTGTTAGTGTGTTTGCTATTATTCTTACGTGTAAACATAGATAATATAATAATAAGGAATCGAAACACACAGTGTAAAGAAATATAGAACACTCAAAATGAAATATAAAAGATATATAAATATAAACGAAATAAAAAAAATTAAAAAATATTTATTGCACTAGTGCGACATGTGTTTCTCCATTCTTTCATTTAGCTTTTACAAATCGATCTCAATTTGGGTATTTGTGCATCGTAATGGGAGTTGTAGGTTAGTGTGCGTTATGATTGATCGTGTTGTGAGTTTGGTCAACTTCATTTTCGAAAGAAACGATTCGCAGATGTAAGTTATACCCAAAGTGCTAAAAACTTTTTGTGCCAGATTTCTCAAATTGGAAAATTTCTCTTTTGTGACGTAAGTATTATAAAAATCTATTTTTGATTTTGATTTTTGAAAAATGTGTTTCAATTCATTATTACATTGTAAGTCAACCAGTTCCATTTGGAGATAATCTGGGGCAGACTCGATTCTTAATTTCAAAAATTTTGTTGCATTTGTCTAACTCTAAATTACTGAATTGGCTTTCAAAAGTATCAGTAAGTTTTCTTATTTCTTTTGCATATATGTAATTTTGAATATATGGATGCATAAATAATGTATTTTTGTAATACATATATTTTATAATGGCCAAAGTAGTGAAAATCAATTTTGTAAAAGTATGATAAATCTCACGGGCCCAAAAATTATTCATGGCAGGCCATGGTTTGTCCACCCCTGTCCTAGAGGAATTTGGTTGGGCAATTAAGCTTCATTCACTTTCCTCTTTGAATGTTACTCCAACAGATTAGAATCCAACTCCTTTTAGATCTTGAAAAACTTTTTTAATTGTTTTTAGTCCAATTATATCTTAATACAATAATGTATTTTTCCTTTTTTTTTTTTTCGATTCAATATGAAGAATGATTTTTAAAAAATTGTAAATTTTTTTTTTTTTTAAATACAATAAACACGCATAAAATTCTAGTAAAATACAAATAAAACCTAATTTACAAATTTGCTATTCATTTTTCAATTTTCCCTTAATTTTCTTTTTTTTTTAATATTACAAAAAAGTAATTTAAATTAATTGTTAGTGTATACATTAGAAATTAGATAGTTTTTATCTCTAATTAATTAGAAAGTTTATACATTTTTCCTAGTTTGTAACGGATTAATCCGCACTCTTCTTAATTCAGCTCCTCTGCTTGAGGCATTATTTTTTGGTGAGGCTGCTCATATGTTTAAAAAAGAAACAAAAAACAAGGAAGCGGTTTTTCGAACGAAAGCGCATCCGTTAGGAGGGCCGTTTTGTAACGGAATACCCGAGGCAGGTCCTTTCAACCCTTTTTTCCCGCTGCTGCAGCAGGGAGTGACCTTGGAGGGGAGGTTCCGTTTCCAAAGGGCACCTGGCACCTACCTCGGAACGGAGAGGCGGTGGCAAATCGGTTATCGCAACCACGCCTTTTTTTCACACCTCCGTTTTCAGTTGTTGTGGCCTGATAGTCGACTGGTCAGCGCTCTGGCCGTTGGTACTCAGGGCTTCAGGTTCGAATCCTGACAATGTCATCGGATGTTTGTGGGGGATTCGGAATCCACGTTCAAATGTAGATCCCGGTCTGTTTAGCCTAAAGTGTGTATAAGATAACCGTAGAGCGACAAACCAAACCGTTTTCAGTCGCAGGTCAGCGAAGATCTCACCCGATGGCATTAATTGTCTACAAACTTAGTAGAACCTCTTTAAATCGAACCTCGATAAGTCGAAAACCTCCAACTCGAAAAAAAATTTGTTTCCTTCCCTTCAAGCCCCAAAACCTCCATGACTCGAAATTTCAGCCCTCTATAGGTCGAAATAGTGAGTCAATCCCCACAAGCCATTTTGGTATATATTTCCCCTCCGTAATTCGAACAAAAAAAATTGGATCTCATAAACGTTAGAACCTCGAACGTTAGAAATGTTTGATTTTACAACCTTTGCAACTCGATCATTTGAAATTATTTCGGAATTATTTTGATTTTTTATTGTAGTACATAATATAACTTTTAAGTCGACTTAGAAATTCTACTGTATAAATTGTATTCAGGGCCGGAATTTCCTATAGGCTAACTAGTCTTCAGCCTAAGGCCTCAAGATCAAGAGGGGCCTACATTCAATTTGTTAGCAAAATTAGATTTATACTATTCTAAAAACAGTAAATACTGAATCGAAAATAAGGAGAAATTCTACACAAATGACTAATAAACAGGAATAGCCTAAGGCCTCTATGGCAATATGGCCTCTATGTGGAATAGACACTTTCCGTCTAAACTCTCTTCTCACACCTCTTTTCATCTAAATCCGGCCCTGATTGTATTCCGATTCTTTTTTAAGCGGGCACCCTTGCCAGAACCCTTTCAACAGACCCTGCTGAAATGGAACGAAAGCACTTTTTAGACTCGGTTACATACGCTATCCCAGTGATGGGCAAACTATAGCCCGCGGGGCAACTCCGGCACGCCGAAAGGTTCTATCCGGCCCGCCGATTATATATTTATTTATACGTACAGAATATAGAATCTTCTTTGTCATATGAGCAACTTGAATGTCAAGATGTAAGGGCCCATCTCAAAGCTCTTAAACTAAAACTTAACATGTTTGTTGGGAAGCTAGCTAAGAACGATTTGTCTCATTTCATGAGGTTAAATTCAATATCCTCAGTGAAGAGAAGCTTAAGAATTATGAAGATGGCTTGAAAAAACTGCATGTTGAGTTCGAACGCAGATTTCGAGATTTCAGTGCCATTAGAACAGAAATGGATATTTTTACCGTGCCTTTCAACGTAAATTGTGAAGCAGTGAGGTCAGGTTTGCATTACGAGAGTTAATTTTTGAATACATATATGCACACATAATGTATTTTTTACTACATTGGTTTTCACTACTTTGGCCATTATAAAATAAATATATCTCGTAAAAGTGTGATGCATCTCATGGGCCGTAAAAATGTTGAAGGCTACCCGCGGGTTGGCCACCCCTGCATTAGATGCAGGCCGCAGAATGGATCTGCATCTAATGCAGGGGTGGTATATTCTTGGACTCAAAAGACTCTTTGGATGCAGATCCAAAGAGTCTTTTGAGTCCAAGAGTCCTCTTTGGATCTGCATTCAAAGTGTCTTTTGAGTAGGTTATAAAAGATACTAGAAAATAATATATTAAGTCATTAAAAATGTGTGTCATGTGTGGTATTTTGATCGTGAGTGGTATATTTGCACTTTTGATCGTGAGTGGTATATTTGCACTTTTGATCGTGAGTGGTATATTTGCACTTTTGATCGTGAGTGGTATATTTGCACTTTTGATCGTGAGTGGTATATTTGCACTTTTGATCGTGAGTGGTATATTTGCACTTTTGATCGTGAGTGGTATATTTGCACTTCGTTGAGTGGTATATTTGCGATGTGAGTGGTATATTTGCACTTTTGATCGTGAGTGGTGTAACAAATAAGGGCCTGACACTGACCTTTTTCTTCCACAAAAATAAACAAATAAATACAAATACAACTTTATTTTATTAATGCAGGATTTTCAGTTATATTTGTGCCAAACAACTATGTAAAAATACATAAAATTTTATTTAAAAATTGATAAATATTTCGATTTATTTGCCGTTTTTATAAGTTTCTAGAGAAGGAGAAAAAAAATCTTGATCGTCATAAGTCAGTTCTTCATTTGTGTTCCCAAAAAGAAGAATCAACTACTTTATTTGCATCCACATTCCTATAAGATGCTATAAGGGGTAAAAAAAATTAAATCTGTTACATAAATTAAAAAATTCGGATGTCTGGAAATTGCTTTGAATGCTTGAATCCCATTACCATCTTAACTGACTCGACAACACGTTGGGCGCCTCGGCCTTCTTCAAAAGATCCAGCCAGGCTGTTCACCTCTTGGCCGTAGACCTCCAGTTTTTGATCTTAATAACATTCAAATCAGAGTCTAAACAGTCGACCCATCTCTTTTTCGGTCTTCCCCTGGGTCGTGGTCCAAAAGGGGTTGCATTGAAAACCCTCAAAGCAGCTCTATCACTTTCCATTCTCATGAGATGATCGGCCCATCTAATTCTGCTCAGTTTAACAAATTTTAAAATGGAACCTCATTACCATGTGATGAAATAACTGCATCTGTACTTCTGTTGACTACAGAAACCTACTCAAAACTGCTTTCGAAAACGAAAGATCTCATGTTTACAATAACATAACGCATTTTTTCCCCTCACCAAATCGGGATTGGAACGCTGTCGGTTACTCTCATAAAGGCTACTGAACTGAAACCAGCCTCGCTACCTTAACAAAAAATGTGTGGCCCCAAAAAAACCTAACTTAGACCTAAACAAACACCTGTTTTTTTCCTTTCCTTTCCTTACCAGACAAAGCGGATACAAAAAAAAAAAAAGAAAGAAACAAGATGAAAGCAGCCAAAAACGCGTCTTCAGACGTGGACCGCCCCACTTTTAGCAGGACTGTGACCCCTTTTTCTTCAAACAGAGACCGACGGGCTATTTACATATTTCTTGATGTGCTCTTCCTCCCCCTACCCTCTACCTGTAGAGGGAGGCAGGGTGGTCAGTGAACCGCACTGAGGGAAGTTC